>LUGF01029785.1:71093-86042 GCA_001625245.1 Calycopis cecrops
CCGCTGGCCCGCCGCGCTGCTGCGGCGCTCGGTGCACGTGCGGTACCGCAGCGTTCCGCCCTCCGCCTCCGCGCTGCCGCTTGACATCGACGATACCGTCTCCTGTTTCTGCAGGTACTGCCGGCCCCCATCTCTGTGTAGTGTGCACGACTGTACACTCCGCCGGCCCCCGTCTCTGTGTAGTGTACAACACACTCCGACCCCCTTTTCTGTGTGACTTCACCGCTAACGTCATGTCTCTATTTGTGATAATGATTTTTTAATTATCTCGCTCGGAATCGTTCGTCTCGATCGACGTTGACACGTGAGTCGGAAATATTCGCGAGAAACCAGTCTTGAGTTTTTTTCACAATAGTATACGAGGTCGCGTGTGGTAAAGTAGGTACTGCGCTCGGTTTGCTTTTCCACAACACTTGTGTCGCAAGGCGCGACGTAATCCTCTCGGCGTTGGCTCTTATCGCGCTATCGTGTGTTATCACCTGCGTGACGTCACGCTCTCGAGCACACACACATTTCAACTGGTGTTCCATTTCTTTAAAATGTCTACCCGGTTGCGGCAACCGATGCGGATCTCAAGCGTTGCCTTCTTTGTGTTACATGCAGCGTTAGATATCTCATATTATTATGTATGTAGATGAATATGTACTCTAAATACATTTTTATCTAACTCATTTGTAGCATTCCAAATGTGCGAGTATCTAGATTATTTTTATTTCGTAACTCTTGAACATCTTAGTGCGTACTTTCTCGGCAGTTTTTTCAATTAACGTCAGGGGAAAAGGAAAAGTTTTTCCAACTGGCAACATCTTGAGCCGGACCCTTCTGTCGAACTGAAAAGTAGCGGATATTTACCGCTCGAGCAAAAAGTTCGTGTTATTGTGCTAGTGATAGTCATATGGCGTATTGTGAGATTTGTGTTTGTTTGGTGATTGTTCTTTTAGTAGGTCAAAATCTTTTGGGCTAGAGTTAAGGTGTTGTTAGATTTAATTGCTGACGTTCAAGAATATTTATAAATTATTGCGTGTTCCCATACGCGTCCCATTTACTATGGGACGATAGCTAAAAATGGGTTATGATCTCATTTTTATAAGCTTAAATTATGGACATTGCAATTTACCTAAATAAAGTTTATCGACAAACTAATAATAACTATTTTGAATAAATACGTTTTCATGTTCATTTCACATCAATCGATATCAATAAGTCAACTCTTCCATTTCAATTTAATTACCTAGTTGCGTGGAATGCTCACTCTTATCTGATTTTGATCAGGAGAGTTGTGTGACGCTGTGACCTGATGATGACCTGTGACGCTCAGCGTTGGATTAGGCTTAACCTTGGAGTTGAGAAGGGGGCCCATTTTTGGGAGGGGCTGCAATCCCCCAAGTGCCCACCTGAATCCTGCGGTAGTGGCGCCCTGTAGGGGAGGTCTACATCTAGCAGTACTCGGCTCTTCTGGCTGCTGGTGCTGATGATGATCCTGACAAATTGTTTATAAACATTATTAATTTATTCTAATACTAGCCCTACTTGTTAAATATTTTTATAAAAATAATGATTTGACCCACATTGAGACTGGCACTTGAAATCAGGTCGTAAGGGGAATTTTAATATGTGGGTCGAAAGGGTCCGTAGCCTAACTAACGACAGCCAATATTTTTCTTGTAATTATTACAAATAATTATGTTTAGAACTTTCCGTCCCGTGCTCACTAGCTTCGGTGGGAATCAAAATTAAGAATTCTTCAATTGTAATAAAATATAGCATAATAGCTGCTCCTCGCGGTTTCACCCTCGTAAATTTCGATCCCGTGGAAAATAGAGAGTCATCCCGTGGCATCCCATAGGAATATTTTTTCGGGATAAAACTGTTAATCCAAGTTACCCTCTATCTGAGTGCCAAATTTTATGAAAATCGGTTCAGCAGTTTTTGCGTGAAGGAGTAACAAACAAACACAATCTTTCGCATTTATATTACTAGCTTACGCCCGCGGCTTCGCCTGCGTGGATTTCGGACTTCCAAAATTATACAAAATTTTAACTTATTATGTTATCCTGATATGAAAGCTATATTACTGTAAAGTTTCATGAAAATCCGTTCAGTAGTTTTTGTGTGAAAGAGTAACAAACATTCTCACAAACTTTCGCCTTTATAATATTAGTAGGATTAGGATTATGTTACTTCCTGATAATGTAGTTTTATATTAATTAATGGTTAATACCGATACAAACAAACGAAAAAATATTATATTAACAATCAGCCTTTTGATAAAGTTCGGTCCTCTGCTGAACAAGACCTCTAATCTCGTTCAACGACCGTCAAGACGACCGCTCTCCTATGGTTATGATGATGTTGATGATGATGATAATGATTATATTAATATTTACTAGCTGTGCCCCGCGGTTTCACCCGTGTTAATTTCTAAGAAATCCATATAAACTTCAACACCCTATTTCACTCTCTTAGGGATTGAATTTCTAAAAATCCTTTCTTAGCGGATGCCTACGTCGTAACATCTACCTGGATGCCAAATTTTAGCTTGATCCGTCCAGTGGTTTGGGCTGTGCGTTGATAGATGGCTGTCACGTTTGAGTTTTATATAGGTATATAGATAGTATAATAAATTCAATTTTAAACGAAGACAGGCTCACGATAGGGTGATCTATTAACAATGAATAGATTATTACCAGAAGACATTGTTACTGTAGAGTATGTTTTGATAACGGCCTCAGATGTGAAATCAGCGCAGCCTCCCGCCCTGATTGCCTCCACTTGACTCCGCCACTAATTGCCAACTGGCCAGCACGAGACGGACCGTCTCGCGATAGATTTGATGTTTTGGGACATCTTGTTAACTTATTGTTTGATCTTCAGCTGAGACTGGCTATCCCGAACCATTATTTTTTTCAACATAAATAGGGGTGTACTATTACATTATTATTAGTACAAACTACAAGGGAGGATAGAACCTACTAAATTGCTTTTCTGTTCCCTTGACACATAGATCGATAAAAACTTTATTTGCAATCACAAGAACGTGGAATAAAAATATTAGCCTTGCAAATGTTATTTCTTAAAAAATGAAAAAAAATCTTAAAAATTTCGAAGTTAAGTTTTTATATTTTGTCCATCTGCACAAAGATAAGAATCATAACTGAAGTAGGAGATAGAAGTAATTTTATGTAATTCGAGATAACAATCTTATCTGTGGCAAATTTCCTGCAAATCCTTAAGTAGTTTCTGTGTAAATAACTAACAAATTTAATAAACACTTTGGAATTAGTGGAGTTGGAAAAAATATGCAAAGTAGGTAATTTGTGTACAATATTATACATTAATATAAAAATCATATCACATTATCAAAAAACTACTACTAATATATTATATAGCAAAATATTAATTAAGCACATGCCTTTCCTTTAAAGTAAAAACTAAAATTATTGCATCTTTGAGTAAGTCTTAAGTGGTAGGTGCATTTGACTGGTATATATTTATTTACATTACATACAGATAGGCGGCTAGTTATTAATGACGATGTATTTACCAGCTTTCGAAATTTCTCGAGTCCTTTCTAAGACAAATACATTTATGCACTGCCATTGGTTCTGGGAGAGATTCAAGATTCGGAAATATGGGTGTGTGGAAATTGCGGATGAACGGAATGCTCGCTAAAATCTGGCGGTCCCAAATAAAGGATATTTAGGTCCCTGGATTTGTCAGCAACAGGACACATGGGCAATCAGTCAGTACCACCTAAGAGACGGGACTCGCATCAATAGGGATCGCGAACTAGATCAGCTATCTTCTTTTTAAGATCCTATATAGTGTAATAAGCAAGGAACAAGTTACTTTTTTCGGACCTAAATTTAAGCTGGTGTAAGCGATAAAATGCCCAATCATTGTCGTGTGAGTGCTTGTCGGGCAACGAGACTATGTTTCTTTTTAATTTATTTCTTACATGATCTGCAAGCTATATGCCCGCGCCTTTAATTATTACAAAATTAAAAATGTTTTTATCTACATTTACACTTTTTTGCCCTAGTCTATTTTTAAAAGCTGGTTAGGTTAGGTCAACCTTTTTGTACAATTTATTATCTGTACTCATTAATGTGTAATATAATTTCTGATAGTGTGAAGTTTTTTTTTTTTTTTTTTTTATGATATAGGAGGGCAAACGAGCAGCCGGAGCCATTTTCATGTCTACCGACGCCCACAAACATCCGCATAGAGGCTATACAGATGCGCAGCCCTCCTTTCTCCTCCCACTTCCATGGGCCACCGGCTACTTACACACCGCACGAAACGCGACAGCACAGCTGTCACTTTACGCCAGTCTCGTGTAAGCGAGAGATACTTCCCCGGTCGTGCCGGCCCAATTAGACTGCATGCAAGCATGCAGTGTGGCACTACCTCTTACAAAATATCATTAATATATATTATCATTAATCTTTATGAGGGTCTCGGTTACTGTTATTCTATTACGTTATGGCTCTCGCCTGTCGCATGAAGTCGACTTATTGGTTTAGTACTTAGTAGTCTAGTAGTGGTAGATATATTTTTTGGTGTCTTGAGATTACCACAACCGCATTTCGTGTACCGCCAGTTTTCTGTTTCTCGTCTGAATTCTGGCAATGTTCACTCGTGAGTCTCTGAGACTCCTGCATAGTTAAAATGAGAGATTCTGGACCCAACCCATATCCCGCGCCTGACGAGCACTTTCTCTTCTTGTGTGTGCTTCAGGGAAACCCATTTTCGCAGCTAATTTATTTCTCGCACCTGTGTACTCATCTAGTCTCAGCGATCAAACGTCCATACACGAACGCAGCGTCCATGAGGTTACGATGCAAACAAGACAGCTTCTGGTTGATGTCGGTTACCAAATTTGATTGTTAAATTGCAATTCGAAGATATTTTCTCTTTCTTCAATCGTTAACTGGTTAATATCTCCATCGAGAACGTTGCTTGTGTTAAGCAATTTTGCTGCCATCACGATGGCAAAGTGGTTTATTAGAGCTTCGTCCACTATTACCTTAGCTAGCTTTAGCTAAAGGGTTCACGTAAATAAAGGATCTACGTGAATTCTTTAGATCCATTTACTGCCATCCGAGTACTTTGTGCATGTGTTCATCTCCGATACGCTTCGATACCCTCAGGTCTTCCGCTGCCTCCGTTGTACTTATTACGTCCTCGTTCTCATTATTATTATTACGTCATTGTTCTTATTGAAGTTATTTGTAATCCACGTTGTCTTTCCACAGTCAGGGACCCCGTTAATACAGGTGTATTCCGTTGGTACCTTCCGACTTTCCTAGTGCTCCCGAGTCGGTATCCCTAGAAGTAGCTGTTGACATACCAAGGATCCTGTCCTCAAAAATGATCCGCGTGCAGTTTGAGTTATGAACTAAAGACAATAGGGACTACAGGTAGGCCAAGTGGAGTTAGAATCTTGCGTGGTTCTATGTTCTCGCTGTCTAGGGTTACAACCGTCTGTTTTGTTACCAGGTTTAGGGTCGAAAGAAGGATTGAGAGTTAGAACTCTCTAAAAACATGGGAGATAAGTATCCCGACAAAAAAGTTATAATACCTATCTAATTATTATCATGACTGCGGTGTCCTTCGTCCTTATTACTGTCTTGTGTCTCTAGTGCTTAATGTCCATTAAAATGTTCTGTTTGTTCCAGGTGAGTCGCATGCTCGCTCGTGCTCCGTGCCCCGTAAGTGATCTTATCGCTACCCTCACCATCTGTATCGCAGCATTCATCACTGACACACCCAGTACTAACACTATACACTGTCCCCAGTAAGAGTAGCGCCTGTTGCAGAATGGAACTGTTAATTCCGGGGCTATCATTGCAAAGTGCTACTGTCACGGTTGGTGCGGTTTATGAGTTTCCCGTGGCCCATTAGAGGGAGCGAGGGCAACACGTCTACATAACCATGTTAGCAACTGATCGCTCGTAGGCAATAAAAGAAGAGAATCTTACAAGAATAACAAACATAAATAGTTGAGCGTTTATAATATTGGTAGATTATTATTTAAAGTTAGTTGCCCACTTCGTTGAGCTTAAAAAAAAATATAGCCTTCCCTTTAATTTAGCTTTCTAATAGTGAAAGAATGGTTAATATCGGTACTGTAGTTCTGAGCCTATTCGGTACAACAACCAAATATTATTTCACCTACATGTAGTATGGAAATGTAAGTCCAACAGTAGTTCGCAGTAAATGTTCTGCAATTGATAAGCTGTAAAACATAAGTACCTTTCGTGTGTGTCACGTACGTCACGTTCTAGAATCCGTATGACTCAAGTTTTTTACGATGCCCCACCAGGTGCGACACGGCCGTAGATTGTTCTAGGAAGTTTTGTAACTCTGCAATGTTTCCATTGTGCAATGCAACTCTTATATTGAGTAGGTATTCATATGCTTACTGTAACCTAGTCGTGTATGGCTATGTCCTAGGAAGTTTTAGCCCAATTTTGGCTATGGACGCTATATTATAGTAAATAAGTTCACTACGTCTGCAACAAAAGTGCGCTTTCTGTTGCCTCATCCTATTCCGTTGGTACGGCAATTCGAGGCGACGAAAAAGATGTGATTTTTCTGATGACATTTAATTCGACTTTTCTGATGATTCGGACGACACGCCATCGGTCCTGCGCCTGATGTTGGAGGCTCCAAGCACTAGGGAGCTCTCTGTGGCACGGGGATTTTTGTATCGCCGACTCTCTACCTCCTGGCTGTTATTGGAAATTGATAAATCCAAAAGCCTTTGATCGCTTGTTTTCTCCGCTTAAAAAACTCGCGTTACATTTTTGTAATAATTCTGCTGTGCTTCAAGGGTTTTCATTGCTTCACCTTCATCATCAGTCCACCTCAGCTCGTCTTCTTCACCCGCTTCATCAGGCATCATTGCTTTTGCGTGTACCTACTGTTCATCAGTTTTGCAATACAATAACATTTGCTAACTCCTATTCATTGTTAATTAGTTATTTATCGGTAGTCATATACATATTGGCTTCGACTAAGCCTAAGAGCCAAATAATGCAAGTAACCTTTAGTTTTTGACACACAAGGATGCCTAGAAGAAATTGCCTTCTAAGCTATAACGGTCTTTTGCAAAAAAACCGGCCAAGTACGAGTCCGACTCGCACACCGTGGATTCCGTAATCCAAACGTAATGCATGGTTTTCAATTATTGTAACTTTACACCTGCCGTTTAAGTTGACAAACGTATATAAGCGGTTGCTCACACACATTTCGTAGGCAACGAATTAGTTATAAGTTGATAATTATTTTTCTAATGATCAAGATATCAAGACGTAACTGACCTCCGTATTTGACAAAAATTTCAGCCTAATCCCTTCACGCGTTTTAGAGAAAAAGGTCTTGACAGACGTACAGACAGACGGACAATAAAGCGATCCTATAAGGGTTCCGTTTTTTCTCTTTGAGATACGGAACCCTAAAAAAAACTTAACTTAAAAGCTTAAGTAATGTTTACTAATTTAGGGAGAGACATTGTCACGCTACATTGCAGCAGAATTAGACCGGCACGACCTGGGAGGACCTCTCCCACAATCATACAGTCCATGGGTGACTGTAATCACCAAAGGCTCGTTTGCCTCCTTATTTTATTTAAAAAAAGTCTCACCTCTTTGTCTACAATTTGACAAAATGGTAGCGCTGAATACTTTCTTAGTTAAATTCACAAAAAATATTTTGCACAACCCTGAACAGTCCACGAGCCAGCCCCGAAATTCGTTAATTACCTATAATTGACTAGTCAGGCGAAAAACAAAACAAATACATCCTCTTTCTTATTTTAACTAACTTTTACCTCCGGCTTTGCTCGCATCCGTGTTTTTTTTAAATTAAAAGTAATTTTATTTCAGTACAATATACACATTCAATATTGTCTGTGAAATGGGGGAAATGAAATGGAAGTTAGTATGAGACTTTCGTTTTTTATGCTAAAGAATTAAAAATTGATATACACACGGCATGTTATAAAGTAAAAATACCTGTTACAGGTTTAAAAAATATACCCTAAAGTAAGAGGGTGCGAATGTAAGGAAGCAGCTGAAAGTGGTCATAATATTAGTATACTTTTTATGGTGACGCATTATTATTATAATAATTATATACATAATAGACTAGTTACTAAATAGTTATGCTAAAGAATAAAAAATTGGTATATACACGGCATGGTATAAATTAAAAATACCTGTTACAGGATTCAAAAATATACCCTAAAGTAAGAGGGTGGGAATTTAAGGAAGCAGCTGAAAGTGGTCATAATATTAGTATACTTTTTTTTGTTGACGCAGTATTATTATCATAATACATAATACACTAGTTACTAACTAGATGGCGCTGTCTGTATTTTAAAAAACGTTGACGAAATGTATTTGTAATAGCCCTATTACTCGTAGTTGCGGTCCACCGGCCACGGATAAAAACTACAGTTGATTACTCCCATAATACAATCGCATCCGGCACATCTCTTCCCGTCTGCGGGAAAGAGAGTTGTTTGTCCCTCTATCGTCTCCCTGAACCAACAAGACCGTAGATAATAGTAGGTCCATCCGACAGTAAGAAATTAACTCAGTGGAATATCAGTAACTAGTATTTATCACATAGTTATTGCTTATTGCTAATAGTTTACTATAGAAAAAAGGAGAGTATAGTAAATGGCCTATCAAAAAGGCTATGCGCAAGAAATTTACCAAAGAAAAGAATGAGTAGATCAACATCGTAAAAAGGCCTGTCGTAAGCAACTTACAATAAACATTTTCATGTTTAATGCTGACAAGGCAAGTGCACTTGGCTTGCACTGTAAAAAAGTTATCAGATTTCATGTTAAGTCAAGCTGCTAACTCTTTATAATCTAACTTTACATGCTCTAACTATACAATTTCTTATAATATATAATTGCTTCCTACTCCTCCTACTTTCTTCTGATTAAATTCGTTGCGGGTCCCAAGACAGATTTAGCTTTTCCCTCGGGCTCCCTGCGATCATATCAAAGGGTCCAGTGTGGTTGCCGTTTTCGATTCTGGCGACACAGGAGTAGCAGCAGTGGGAACGAGTGGTGGGCCAAAGCCCGTAAAAAGAATAATGTTCTAACACCATAAACTACACTTTAATTACAATGGCTTGGCCGTTTCGACACGGGATGTGAGGAGAGGAGGAACCATCACACCATACGTAATATAGATATCTGGCGTTGCGGATGTTTGTGGGCATTGGTGACCGCCTAACATCAGGACGTGGCCTAAACTCATTTGCCTTCTATCCTATAAAAAATATCTTCTAATAGCCTATTTGACACTATCAAAAATATACTACGAATTATAGTCATCATATTAAATACGATAATAATAAACCGTATACAAGTCTATTTTATATAAAATAATTCATATTTATTGTCAAATTTGCGAAATAAAGAAGCAATTAAATAAAGAAACTCAGATGACGTCACCGGCAAGTAAACTCTAGCCGAATTGCCTAGTGTTTGACACTTTATTTACTTGCGTTTCACGTCAATCTAATCATACTGCGCCGCCATGACAGTTTGCACTGTTTTAGGCGGGAGTGTAATAACTCAAACTTTAACATTCTTTTTTATTGTTAATACTGCCTATTTTCTGGAAATATTTATGTAACGTGTTTAACAAGTCATGAAGTATGAAATAAAAAAAATCAAAAAATTGTCAAATACCCTATTGGTGTTAAATTTCAAGACCCATAGTGAAAGCGGGTATTCTTGCTCGTCAAAACTCATATGAGCTGGATCTCGATCATAGTTCGATACTTCCCAATTTACATTTATAGTCTCATTTTCTCATTTACATTACCAAGTATTGGTATGTATTGTTTCTTTGGTTTTTTCCCTTGGTTGTTGTCTACCTAAATAGTTATGTTTTTGTTTTCTCTCACACACACAAGGTTGTATGGAAGAAATTGCCTTCTAAGCAATAAGCCTTTTGTGTGCATAAAATTTTGCCTTAAAATTACTTTTAATATTTTATTATTTGTATATGATTTGTGTACACAATAAAGTATATTTCATTTCATTTCATGTATTGTAATCACTTGTCTTCGCGCCGATACCTCTAAAGACATACCGGTTATCTATAAAGAGTACATGTACTGTCTGTTCTAATTAAAAAGTAATTGCCAGTTGTAATCTCACGTTATTTCTCTAATTATAACTTCATTATTGCAACAAATTGCCTTCATTTGCATTTGAAGCTAATAAACTGTTCCCAACCGGAATTGGACTACGGTAGCTGTTTCTACAGGATATGAGGTTGTTATGAACAAGTTTGTGAGACGCAAGTGCACTTGCCAAACAGTTTCCGGTGGTCCATGAAGGGGAAGCAACGCATCCAGTAACATCCAGTATCCAGTAATATATAGTAAGAGGCAGTGCCACACTGCATGCTCGCATGCAGTCGAATTGGGCCGGCACGACCGGGGAGGAACCTCTCGCTTACACGAGACAGGCGTAAAGTGACAGATGTGCTGTCGCGTTTCCTGCGGTGTGTAAGTAGCCGGTGGCCCATGGAGGTGGGAGGATAAAGGAGGTCAGCGCATCTGTATAGCCTCTATGCGGATGTTTGTGGGCGTCGGTAGTCATGAAAATTTCTCCGGCTGCTCGTTTGCCCTCCTATACATATCGTAAAAAAAAAAAAAAAAAAAGCTGCATTACGTCTATGCTCATGTTTGTGGGCGTTGGTAGCTATAAAAGGACTGCGAGTGCTCGTTTGCTCCCCCATAAAAATCTCGTCATATTATTACAGTACACTTTGATATTTCAGGCGTTTAAACAGTTGTTTAAATACCAAGTAGTAACGAAAATGTTGGGTGCTCATGATAAGACGTGCAGGAATAGAAGTAGCCGTGCTTGGGAAAGAACGTTGGAATCCTGCGCCTTATTTCTCTCATATTTGTCTGTTGAACTGCTCCATCCCAGAGAGAGAGGGAGCTAGGGAATGCACTTGTGCCTGCGCAGACACTCCTGCGTCGTTGGCTAGTCTTTACAAAAATCCTATTCCGGTATGGAAATTTCTATTAGCTTCTAATGTATGTGAATGCGTTGTTTGTATGTTAGTACCATAGATTTAGAATGTACAAGATACACAATGTCAGAACAGAGGCGAGACAAAAAAAATATTTGACTAATGTCAGAATTACTACAAAAAATTATTATGTAATCGGGACGCTATGGCCTCTTACTCGCGTAAAATAATTGTCTCGTATGTACTTCATCTACTGTCTCTTTTCTTTTCCGATGATTGGATCTTAGTTTGAATATCTCGCTCCCACGCTTTGTACATCTTTCACGTAGTGAGAACAATTCTAAATCTATGGTTAGTATGTTGATGTTTCAACGACTTTGCCAATTAGCACTATGCTAAGGACGAATAGCCATGTTGACATTCGCCGCGCCTCATGAGTGTCCCACTTCGCTATTTGTATATTTGTCAGTCATCAGTCCAGGGATTCAAATAAACCTTTTAAAAGGCCTTCGTGGATGTTGCACATTAAATCTGTTACAGTAATATTTGTTAACGTTATATTCTTACCTATTATAACAGTTTTGATAGGCTTGTATGTGTAATGTAATTTACGGTAACAGTTATTATGAACTGGTGTTTTTAAACACAGATTTAAACTGTTATACGTTATTTCTGCTTTAATATAGATAATACGAAGTGTAACAGACATTAAAAAGACAGTGTCCAAAACAGTCTGTCTACGGATAACGGTAAAGTCCCTAGTCTCAAATACTTACAAATATTTACTACTATATTAGTCTTGCTTTGTCTATGCATCATGCATGTCAAAAAGCCTTTCTCTCCTTTCTGTAAGGCTTCAGATAGGGGACAATACAAGGCACCCATGCCTCTTCCATTACATTTCTGCTAAGTTTTTACATCATTTTGTAATCCCTAAATCTTCGGAATCTCTTACAACATGAATATTACTTATAATCCTGGGGTAGATAGAGAGAACAAGGACAGAGTACCAATAAATTGAAGTCATTTTGTTCGTCGCTAGGCGCGTAAAAGGTTTTTACGACCTCAAGGCCAGAATCAAAGCCACACGAACACGTCATGCGCTCATCGAACGAGAAACAATTGAAGTTATAATTATAGTTAAATGTTTGTTCTGTCTAGTTCCGGCTTTTTTGTTGCGCTGAGACCATCTGTGGCAACCGACTTGTGACGTAATAGATAATTGAGCTACTGACAGGTTACAGTACACGTTATTCCCAAAAAAACTGGTACGGGAATTCCAATATTTTTAAAGTTATTACTTTTAAATTAGTTTTCCGAAAGCCATTTCGTTTGATACGCAACAGTTATTCATGACACAATAAATATAATTTTGTGTGTAGGACCTATAATGGTCCCTATATCTATATAACCTATCACTTAATTTGTAGGAAAATGTGGTAATTCTTCTATAGTCTATACTAATAATATAAAGCTGAAGAGTTTGTTTGTTTGAACGCGCTAATCTCTGGAACTACTGGTCCGATTTGAATAATTCTTTCAGTATTAGTTAGTCCATTTAGCGGGGAAGGCTATATACTACGTTTTTAACCGACTGCGGTAAAAAGTATTCACGTGAACGAAGTTGCGGGCGTCCGCTATATAGTATATACGCTATAGCCTATATATAAAATACTCGTGTCACAATGTTAGTTACCACTTACCAATTACCATACTCCTCCGATACGGCTCGACTGATTCTCATGAAATTTTGTGTGCATATCGGATAGGTCTCAGAATCGGCCAACATCTATTTTTCATCTCGATATTTCCACGGGAACGGAACTTACACTGGTAAAACCGGGGAGCACGGCTAGTGTTGTATAAAAAAAGATGGCATTCTTTAAACCTTGGATCTCGGAGTTTGATAAGCGTTGATAATTGTTTAGTCGAATCGCTAATCCTGCCGACGTGGGAACATCAGAGGCTACATAAATTCGTAGCCCGTATCCTGATTCCGCGAAATGCGAATGTCTTAGCTCTGAGAAATTAATTTAATTTTTCGTGTTCTTTTTGGATGACAGCTTAATTGACTTATTTATAAAAAACAACCCTCCAAATGTGTTGCTATGCCAAAATTGACTACCAATTCGATGATGGCAAGCCATGTCACGCTGTTTGTGGTCATTCTCTGGATTGGCTCGACCCATTCGTATTCAAAAATATCAAGTAAGTAGATATATTTATAAGAACGTTTCCCTATTCTTTTTGTCTTCTTTATCTTCTCAGTTTAGTTCAGAATCTAATTTTGTCCGACCAGTGTCACAGCATCATTGGCGAGGAGATAGTCCAATATAGTTGTGTTTTAGTTTTTTTTTAGTTGTTTTTTACCACTGCCTGATGATGCTTCACGCGTCTACTCCACGGGTACACTTTGTTTTCTTTATTTATCATAGTAAAAGGTGGGCAAACGACCAGTCGAAGCCACTTGATGACTACCGATGCCCACGTACATCCGCATAAGTGTTATACATATGCGGGGCTCCTTTGCCCCCTCCCTTCCCATGGGCTGCCGGCTACTCACAAACTTGCTATCCCTTCACGGCGGTATCATAGCGAGCTACCTCCCCGGTCGTGTCGGCCAATACTCTTTCACCGCAGCATGGCACTACCTCTTACTCGATGTTCAAGTGTTTGAGCATAGCGGGCACGGGATGGGTCGCTCTCCTCCACGAAGAATCTACTCCAGCGATACACTTAGTAAAACACACTTTTACCCTGATTTGTAGTAAATAGAGAGAAAAAATTGTTACATGCGGCTAGCAATTTAATCATTTTAATTGTTTCCGGTAAAATCAGTTTATCAACATTCGATTATAATTAATAACTGTTCGTTCGTAGTCAAGTGAAATTGTGTGATAAAAATATCGATTGAATCCGTCGGACACGTACCCAAAAACCAAAGTATCGATTGTGAAAATATGTTACGAGACTATAGAATCTTGTAACATATTTTCTTTTTTATTCTCTTCTATTCTCTATATTTCTATATATTCTCACTTCTAAATATTCAATTCTAGCTCCTAGAATTTCAGATACAGCGCGTCTAGCCTCAGAAGACACAAGTACATTCTCTATTCCCTCTTTCTCCTATTTGGTGAGATAGCAATCTGACACGAGCGAAATCAAGCGGAGGACCGAAGCGATGCTCTCCGAGGCACGGGGGTGTAATACCGCCAGCTTCCTCCACCCGGCACTCGAACCCGGGTTCTCACGAACTGTGGTTGTTTACCACTAGACCACGAGGTAGTCGTGAGTTGTAACAAAGATAAATAAAAATAAATAAATAAATATCTGTGGACTTTGCACACCACGTTAGCCTAGCCCAGTGCTAAGTACCGTAAGGACTTGTGTTACTGGTACTAGACAACGGAAATATATTTCATATGTTTTATACATTTAAGAAATTTTATATATTTAAGATTTTTATTATAGAAATACAAATAAATACATATATAAACATCCATAACCAATGCGGGATTCGAACCCGCGACCCTTGGCGCAACATGCTCCGCTTATCCGAGCCCCGTACCACTGCGCCAGCCTAGTCGTCTCGGGGCTCAGCTGAAGACATAAACCCGTGTAAAGAATGGCGCAGTCTTAGCTGCTAATTTGGTAGATGCGTCACCCGCGGACATGACACCATCATCTAAGATACTGTCGGAGATGCTGTTGTTTACACAACAGTTTGTTGACGGAACGTTCCATAGGCTAGTTTTAGGCTCAATTCACACCAAAAGCGCGGCGAAGGGCAGCGAAGCGGAGCGCACTTTCAGTGTCATATAAATTTAAACTTTATTTTCATTGCTATAGTACTTATTATCGAATTCTCGCGACTTCCGCGCGGATTCCAGCGAATGCTCGAGCATTCCAGCGACTTCGCGGG
>LUGF01029803.1:30626-47856 GCA_001625245.1 Calycopis cecrops
TGTGATGACGTGACAAGTGATAAAACCTGAATTTCGAAAGAATACCGTAGCCTTTATACATTTGGATTGGACATTTGGAAGTAGCCGGTGGCCCATGGAGGTGGGAGGCAGAAAGGAGGGCAGCGCATCTGTATAGCCTCTATGCGGATGTTTGTGGGCGTCGGTAGTCATGAAAATGGCTCCGGCTGCTCGTTTGTCCTCCTATATCATAAAAAAAAAAAATTGCATAACAAGAAGCCTCTATCATATCACGCTATTCGACGCGAAACGTGACAGCACATTCTTCACTTCACGCCGACACATAGCGATACGATCCAGATACGCATCAAATTAGCAATCTTTAGACGCTCACATATACACTTACTTCCGTAAATATAAATATACTTGTAGGGAAGCATGTTCAGCCCCAGTTTGTGAAGTTTTTCAATCCCAGATTGTATTGTCAAAAAAAATTTTTTAGGTCTTTTAAATTACTAACAAGCCCGTGCTTCTCAGAGATTGGAAAGACGGAAAATCAGCCTCAGGACCTCTCACTCCTACAACCACGGTTCTACCCATGATTTCTTTCCGGATATATCGTAAAACCTACCCTTTAAAAAAAACAATGAGGAAATACAGGATACCCTTGTATCTGCATACACACTCTCAGTGTACTACAATACATACACAAATTTACCGTTGTTTTCTTACCCAGCGATCTAAACAACCTTAGCCTCCGACACCAAAACACACCACAGCACCACTCTGGGCTGTTTTCCAAGCTGTTTGATTTCAGGACTGGAAATATAAAATTCCAAAAAATAATTTACAATGACTTCAACAAATATTTGTTCGCAGCATCGAGACACACAAGAGACACTGGCCGTGCTGGACCGGTTAGACCTGGACACCGAGAAGCCGTCGGACGAGGAAGTGGCGCGCAAGTTCGGCTTCGAAGAGGACTACTACAACGGCACGGTGTCCTGGTGGCAGCAGCTGAAGCCACAGATGTGGTCTCTGTTCGATGAGCCTTATAGTTCCAATGCAGCAAAGGTAAATTTATCTTATCTTTATATCTTGAACCTGAAGGAACGCCATAAAATGATTTGAAAGTTCAGCTCTAGTCCCGTATTCGTAAGTTCGACTTCGAGGAGGACCACTATAAACAATGGCACCGTATCTTGTGATAGTAGTCCCATATGTAGTCTCAATTTGACGAGTCCTATAGTTCCAATGCAGAAAAGGTAAATTTATCTTATTTTATCTTAATATCTTGGTCCCGAAGAGAAGCCATAAGATATTTTAGAAAATTCTGTTTTCTCATCTTATCATATTGAACCTGGTAATAGAAGTTGGCTCCCAAGTTAAACTTCGAGAACTACTATTTAGATTATTGTGCTTATTATCTCTATTCAAGTAGATCTTATGTGATTGAGAGAGAACGAAGTGACCGCCCGTTTGTAATATGACTACTTTGCAGAAATAACATTACCTCTAACCCATACACATTATCTTTGAATTTTATTTATTATGTCCAAAAAAATATATATTTATAGTAGAAAGGGGAAACGGTAATAATAATATATACGTATTGTAGATGCGTGATACTTATCGTGAAAAGCTGATGTATCATATACAAAGGATTCAATTTGAGCCCCCGCGAAAGTTGCTCACCTTTTTGATTCAAATTTATGTTAATAGAATTAATATAAGCCCGGGCGCTTTGTGCCCCGTCTCCGTTCTCGTCGGTGCTCGGGAACAATTTTGATTACGATATAAATTTATTACGCCGGAATGAATGCTAATAAGCCATGATATGTTTTATTGTTAGGTTGCTTTGATGAGAGGGTTATGACGTCAAAGGTAAACAAGCGGATAACAAACTGTAAACATATTTATAATTATTACGTAATGGTGTGCATTTTTGCATTCTTTTTTTTTCTATTTAGCGCCTAGAATTCTCAAATAGACGTAAGAAAAAATAGAAGTAAGGCAAAAAAGATGTCAAGGCTTTGGTGACGTGTATATAATCAAAGATGTCAAGGTATCAAACTGTATAATTGTTCTAAGCTCAACACAGCGGCACAGATTAAGCTCCTTAACAAGTTCTGAGTCCGCACACTAACACTAGCAACCCACGCAGGGGGCGTCGTAGATGCTTTCCCATATAAAAAGAAAGTGTGATGTAGGTCATCAACGAAGCCCTGATTACTGAATAGTAACTATCACTTGTTATAAAGGCCGATTTCACAGGCATTGTAATATTTCCAATCTAGTCGATAATCTTAACTACCACGTAAATGCTTCATATGATTTACGTTTAACCCGAACCTTTTAAACAAAGTTTTTAGTACTCCTACATAAGTTCCTAATCGCCTACCAGGTACTTTATTATAAACCTGTAAATTTTGACCCAAAGTCATTAACAAAATCCTGATAAAAGATAATTACTAGTTCTTTAAAATTATTAATTTTAATAGAAAAATCCTACTAATATTATTAATGCGAAAGTTTGTATGTTTGTTTGTTTGTTACTCCTTCACT
This sequence comes from Calycopis cecrops, assembly GCA_001625245.1. Taxonomy (NCBI): domain Eukaryota; kingdom Metazoa; phylum Arthropoda; class Insecta; order Lepidoptera; family Lycaenidae; genus Calycopis; species Calycopis cecrops. The sequence continues at coordinate 33,150 of LUGF01029803.1, forward strand.
CAATTAATGCTAAACCGATTTCATGAAATTTGGCACTCGAATAGAGAGTAACTTTGATTAACACAGGATAGTTTTTATCCCGAAAACATGTTCCTACGGGATGCCATGGGATGATTTTCTATTTTCCACAGAATAGAAATTTACTCGGGTGAAACCGCGGTGCACAGGTAGTAATTGCATATTTTATTTCCAGATAATCGGGGTGATATCAGTGTTCTTCATCTGCGTGTCCATCATATCGTTCTGTCTGAAGACGCACCCCGACATGCGAGTCCCGGTCATACGCAACTACACCGTCACCACCGCCAACCAGACCCAGAGCTGGGCGTTGGACAAAGTGCAGACCAACGCCCACATAGCGTTCTTCTACATCGAGTGCGTGTGCAACGCTTGGTTCACACTGGAGATACTGGTCCGGTTCATCTCCTCGCCGAACAAGTGCGAGTTCGTCAAATCCTCCGTCAACATCATCGACTACATCGCCACCTTGAGTTTCTACATCGACCTCACCCTCCAGAAGTACGCGTCGCATGTTGAAAACGCAGACATACTGGAGTTCTTCTCCATCATCAGGATAATGAGACTGTTCAAGCTGACCAGACACTCCTCTGGTCTGAAAATCCTGATCCAGACATTTAGGGCGTCTGCAAAAGAGCTGACGCTGCTGGTGTTTTTTCTAGTCCTCGGTATCGTTATATTCGCGAGCCTGGTGTATTACGCGGAGAGGATACAGACGAACCCTCACAATGACTTCAACAGTATACCCCTGGGGCTCTGGTGGGCGCTGGTGACGATGACCACGGTGGGGTACGGGGACATGGCGCCGAAGACGTACGTGGGTATGTTCGTTGGAGCCCTCTGCGCTTTGGCCGGTGTAAGTATTGTTGATTTTTATTTAGACTTGTTGATAAATAGAACATCGATTATTCGAACCAAAATTTAAGAAGTCGTTGCTTCTAACCATTATATGTATACGATCCGGGACCGGCCAAAACAATAATACTTATAAAATGTTTATGAGAATTGAAACAATCCTGGTGGAGCGTGTTGATGAGACTTTCATCTTCAAATGTCGTTATAGTGAAAAATAAATTGCTGTTCTCTTTATAATTGTTATTTCTTAAAAAATACGAATCTTTATCTGAAATTCATGAATTTATTTTATTAAAATTCAAAACCATTAAAATTTACTTTTATGTCCATCAAATGTTTTATTATTTATCTTGGATAGGTAGAAAAACATTTTATTAATTTGCATTGGTTGTGATATAGGGCCTTAACATCTATTTTCTCTGTATCAAACAGACTAGTATAAAATCATACTTTATAATTATTTTGATACGCTTTAAATTATTCACGTAAGTTAGTTTTCTGTTCAAATATTGAACAAGATATTGTTCAATATTCATTGAATTTCATATTATACGTTTACGATACCAAATCCTTTTAAGCTTCCTTTCCTTTCCTTCGTTTGATGTATATCAATAGGGTATTTGTGGCTGGCATTTACAATCCTTCTTTACAAAACAGGATTACTCACTGCGGAAGAGCGTCTAACAGGCCGTTAGGAAGCCGTATTTTTTTACGATAAATATGATAATATATTCGAAAAGATTCGATTTTAAAAGTTAATATTTAATTTAAGATTTAAAATATACTTCCAAAGCAAAGTGAGGTAAGCTAATAGCCGACCATTTCCATCACTAACCACGCCATTAAAAAAAATCACTAAGAGAAAACTCTCTTGCACAAACATTGGACCTGGGGTCGTCAAGTATTCTTTTTTTTTTAAATTGTAATGAATCAATTCATGGACAGTCGTGAAAGGGTAGGAATTGAATTTTAATGAAATAAAAAATAGCATAAGTATTAATGACTAGCAAATACAATTAAAGTCTGTTAAAAGCTATTACCTATTGTACTAAAATTAAAAAATAAAATCTTTTCATAATTTTTTTTATAGTACAAGGGGGCAAACGTGAAATCGGAGCCATTTTCATGACTGCCCATAGATATCCTCGACGAGGTTATACAGATGCGTTGCCCCCTTCCCCCTCCTTCCTCCACGGGCCGCCGGGCACGAAACGCGACAGCACAGCTGTTACTTCACGCCGGTTTCATGCAAGCGAGAGGTTCGGTCGTATCGACCCAATTCGTCTACAGGCATGCATGCGGAGTGGCAACACCTCTTACTACACGATGGACTTGCCAACAGGTGCTGACGATAGCCCTGCCCGTGCCCGTCATCGTGTCCAACTTCGCGATGTACTACTCCCACACGCAGGCGCGCGCCAAGCTGCCCAAGAAGCGCAGAAGAGTCATCAACGTGGAGCCGACCAGGCCACCATTACGTATGCTTTCACTATTTAGAACACTTCTGACTATTCTACATTAATTATATCGTAACTACTCTTAAGAGGCACACAGACACAAATGAAACGACGTATGCTATAGTGCCTACTGTTAATCCGAAACTATAAAAAAAGTTTACTAGAAGTTTACGAAAATATTTTTTTTCAAATGAGTTAAATAGCTTAATAATTAATAAGAAGTAAACATTTTTTGTGCAGCTTGAAAATGATACTGTAGATATGTGCTTTCATTTAATGCCCCTCGGTTTTATCTACCTTGTATAAAACTATATCAAGATATACAAGTAGGTATACAATATATACAACCACTTATTAATACAAAAATATCATTAAAAAGGTTATGGGCTGGCAGCTATTTAATTGTGTGCCGATATGAAATAAAAAATTCTTTGATTAGTTATAGTGATAGTGATGAAATTGATCTACGTATATGAAAAAACCGCACAGTGAAAATTCTAAAGTTTTCTTACTCTGAAGTTTATTAAAATATTTTTAATCACAGGAGCACCGGGAGTACCCGGGGCGCCCGCGGGTCCCCTGCCACCAGGCATGGGACCCCAAGCTGTAAATAGAAGAATGAATGCCATCAAAACAAACCATCCGAAAGACATGATGGGACCTAACATGGGTAAGTATAACTATGTACACAGTAATGGACTCTACAAATTTAATTACAAAATTAATAATTTCTTAACAGTTCCAGAGGTCTGTTAATATTGGCACAAACCACATATTAGTTGTGAGAGAAGCGTATGTAATTGGCAATCATTGGCAACATAGAACATGTACAAATTCACAAAAATATAGATGAAACAACAAACTCACACTAACAAAATAAAAATTGAACAGTTGATAATTTTATATATTCGGTAAAGAGCTAATTTAAAAATATATTGTTTTAATTAAAGTGTTACATTATTTAATCAATTATTTATAACTTTATTGAATATTACTGAATATATACAATATTAATACTTATGTAAATTAGTAGATTCACATGAAATTAAACAAATTACTAGAACGATTTTAGTGCATAATTTGTATTATACACTGGTTAACATTTGTAATTGCTATAAAAATTTGCTTATTAAATCTGCTCTTAAAGAGATAACTTAAGTTTCAAAGTTATGTCAATTATATAAATAGATTTGATAGTTGGAGACCTAATAATTTCATCTTTTTTTTCTTAACCTTAAATAACCAAATAATTAGCTCATTAGAAATGATCAACTTACTTTCCTTTCCTAGTTAATAATGAAGTATTTCATTTATATTATGATTAAAACTACCTAAATATATATTTTTTAAACGAAAAACCAGATCTAATTATATATAGCTCCATCTTAAATAACTTTGTGGAAACACGAGTAGTGAAAGGTTTACTAAGCAATTTTGTACGTGTATTATGAGAGATTATGTCTTATCTATTCTTAAGTTTAAAGTACTAAAGTCGTTCTGAACTGTAATATAAACTAATGCAAATCAAGTAATTGCTTACGCAATGTAATCCTTCACAGATGGTGATCGTAGCGAACTTGAAGCTATGATCCAAACAACACCAAACAACTGCAAAAGAAAAAATATAAACATGCTTTAAAAGCAATAGACGGCTCCGGGAACGGGCTCACTATATCGCCTGCACGAACGGACTTAGCTTATGGGTTACTAACACACTAACAAGATCATTTCTATCACAAATTGCACAAGGCATCTTCAAGCAGCACACGGAGTCAACTTAGGTCCCATTGTCTCATCGTTACACGACGAAGGTTGGACAGCTTGTTCCGTGGAACATAGTGTTTTGTCGCCTCATGTTACTCTGACGCTATTTTTATAGATGTTTTTTTTTCCTAGCTGTTTTTTGAGTGTTGATATTATATTAGAAGCCTTATTTGTTTCTTTGAAAGGATCCATAATCATATTTGTATTGTGTCTATACTGTTGTTTATCTATGCATCGAATCTTGATACAAATATTTTGTTTCAGTATCAGTTTTTTTTTCTTCAGTATATTGAGATCCACAGGCGAGATCTGATGGTATAGTGATTTATGTGACGGCACTATAATATTAAAAGTTTGCATTTTACAAGTAAGCATCTTAGCTAATAACTTATAAGTAGATGATTATGGAACCTTACTTAAAACACAAATGCATTTAGTTATATAGATTTGTTTTATTATGCGTCAGCCATAATAGTGAGATTACATAAGGTACATAAGTAAACTTTCAGGCAATCATCTGCAAACACAAGTGATGCGTAACTCTACACCTCAACCAACAAGGACACAGATCAACACCTTGGTACATCTATAAGTAGTTATGTATCAATTTGTACTAAGCTTTGTGTGTTTTTGGTACTAATCAATTAACTACAAATGACAATTATTAATTTTTTCAGACTTTTCAAAAACAGTTTTATCTTGGCTTTAATTTCTTTTAGTAAATATTTTTAATATTTTAATATTTTATCAACAAACGACTAATAAAAGGTATAATAATGTTGTTTATATAAAATAATATAATAATTTTATTTTTATTACATTTTTAATCATGTAGCAGCAAACTAATATATTATAATTAATAAATATAGTTATATATAACGAGCAACTAAAGTACAAATTCATACATCCATAATTAACATTTATACTAATAAGTACTGAGCTTCATGATCACAATCGCATTAATTAAATTTATATCAGAACATTAACGCATAAAGCGACGTTATAATTGTGCTCTGAGGATGTATTTTAATTTAAACAACCAAATTATTTCCAGAAAACAACGAAATTGCCGAAATAGCTGCCAATAAAGTTTTTATTCAAACTCATTTTCTACTGTTGGTAATATAATTTTGTAACCTTAATATTCGATATTTTGCAATGAAACTAATATTAGTCTATTTTCTAATGTTAAACGATTAAGTTCAAGAAGCTCAACTCTGAACCATATTCATACATTCTCAAATTTGCGCTGCTATTGTTAGTCCCTCGAGTAATGTGGCCTCTTGATGTTGTGTGCTCATTTGTGTTTTTATTATATTAATCCATATTGTCTATAACAATAAATTATTACATTTAGCTAGAGTTTTAAATTTCGAATGATTGTTGTTGATGCTGATTTTCCTAAACGTTGATGACTAATTTATAATTCCATCCGCAGTCGCAAGTTTAATGCCGGGGATGGATCTGTCCGTCACCACTCGTATCTCGCCGAGTCCTCGCGACATGAGCCCCGCGTTAGCCATAGCCTTGCCCCTGATGAAATCTGTTAACATTGTACCATCACAGTGTTTCGATAATATGGCATACCATAGAGAGAAATCTGAAGAATCGAAAAAAGAGAGTAAATCATCCAGTCGACAAGATTCTGCTGAAAGTAATAGCACTGTTAAAGTAAATTATAAAGATAAATTCAATGATAAAATTGAAGAGAAGATTGATGCAAGAACACCATTACTTAGGGATCATAAGATTGAATCTCTAGATGAGACAAAACTAAGAGAGAATAAAGTAGAAAAACGCAAATCGTCAGCTTCAACCTAACATTTAAGTGAGCACGAATTAAATTTTTTAATATAATTATGTATATTAATGTTAAAATTAATTAACGAGACCAATAATGTTAAGAATGACTTGATAAACTTGTATTAAATGATTACCACGAATTCCTAAAACGCATAGATACATGTTTGAGCAAATCTAGATTATTTCTCATCTATAGTTAATGTTATTTGATAAATAATTCCTTTTTGTGTGTGTTCCTTTGGCGTTTAGTGTTTTATTTGTAATGAGGTAACCGATATTCTAAATTCTGCTTATGAAATCTGAAATGGCTGTCTTTGTGTATATCAATACGAAAAGCATGGCGATTTGTGTAATATTTTTATTGGAAAAGGCCGTGATAGTTTTAAGCTTTAGGTAAAACTTCCAAAACAAAACCAATTATATTTGCTATGTAAATAGATACAACTTTAAACTCCTATTTATTATCTTTGTAAGCTTTTATCCTATTTTTAAAATTCGTTATTTATTTTAATACTAAGTCATTACCATTCAATAGCATAAACATGAGTATTCACAATACAACAACTAAATAAGACGAGTTCTCTATATCGGTACATAAGAAAATTAAACTCCGAAACAGTAAACTTTGCAATACCACAAATACCGCGCACTAAGAGAATGAGTTTAAAATTATCAATAAATAAGCTTATAAAATATTCAAAAGGTATATCTTTCGACGTATTCGCTTCTAAAAGTAAATTTTGTGATCGTTCAAAGAGCCACAAATTTACTGTAGGAGCTTAAAATAATTTGAATCGAATTTCATTTGAAACACGTCTCATGTCATGAAACCGTTCCCTTTGTCTCTTGAATTTCCAGTACATGCTAATTCTGATATATTCTCTCAATAGCCACTGTTTTCTGTTTAAATTCTCTTCTTTTAAAGTTTCACAGAAAAATAAATATTAGTGAAACCGAACCTACGCTCAAAGAGAGTTTATTATCGCAATCTCAATTGCAATTTCGTCTACAAATTTAAAGCAAACCTCGACAGATGTTTTGCCTTAAATTTATAATTGAAATCATATTTAAACTAAATCTTATCTTGTCTGAAATCGTTACTGTTATAATAATAGATGGTGCATTTGTAATCGTACTTCAAGCATATTTTCAATGTTCAGAAACGAAACGCCGAGAAAATCTCTGATATTATCAAGAAATTTAACGAAACAAAGTTTTACAAGCATAAATACGAAGCAAACGTTACTGAAAATTATAAACTCAAAAGTTTTATCAAAGGTCAATCACGATGAAAATAATATGTTTGTCTTTGAAAACTCCGATGATCCTTAACAAAGAAGATGAAAACTTTGTTATAAGACTATTTAAGATTACACTTGTAATTTCCTTTCAAGTTGTTTTGTTTTATTTAACTTACTTCATCACTTTCAAATAAAACCGTATTACCGTTTTAAATGTCTATAAACACAAGTAATCTATTTAACGTATATTTCATAGTTTTTGCTAAGCCGTAATGCACAGATAGCTGTGGCAAATATGCTTTTATTAATGAATATATTTTTCTTTAATTATTAATGTATTCTGTTTTGTTTTTATTGAAGAATTATTAATCTGTAGATCAAAATCAGATTTTTTTCCTTCAAATGAACACGTTACTTAAATCAAACTTTGCCTTTCAAAATCATAAACCATCTTTCTTTTTTATTTTTTATTTCTATCTATTTTTGTTTTTTCAAACGTTCTACATTTGTTAACCTGTCTCTAAAATATGTTAGTTACTTAATTAGAATTATGTTTGGAGACTTCAGCCACAGTATAATATGCGAAATGAGTTTTTCATTTTATATATACATTTTATTAGTCAATTTTGCTTGCTCGGCGAAGAAGATCGCTCCTATCCTCTTTAGACTTACGTATGGCAAATTTTCCTCATTTTATAGTCATGAAAATGGCTCCGTCTGTTCATACCTCCTCCTCCCTATACCATAAAAAAAATAAAAGAAGCTTCACCTTTATCACCTTTTTTGCCAGCCTGATGCTTACCTCTGACGGTTGTTTTCAATATTCTATCTAATAATAGATTTGACTACTGTGGATAGACTTTTGACATATTTCGTATTGAGCTTACGAGTTTTGCCAAACTTCTATTTTTAGTAGCAAATATGTCGATAGAATATCGAACACAATAGTAAGTGCGCAAAGATCGAGTTTGTAATAACGCCATTGCTAACTTGTATATTACGACTAAACAAAAACTATTTCGCACGTGTTAATGTAATATATTTCATATATCCGCTATTTAATCACTATGACATATCATCAGCACTTTCGTATCTCGGTGTTATTTTTATACGTGTACATAACGTTGAATTAAGTAGATAGATATTAAAAAAAAACAAATAACATTTTATAACGTTAAGATTATATTAGGGCCTACAATATTTCGTGCCGGGAGTACCATCCAGTGATGCATCTGTTTGAAGCACAAAGTTTAAATTAGAAGTTACTTGATAGTTTAGTTGGTATCTGTATTATTTAATGTTTATTTCATAAGTAATTTTAAAGAAATGTAAATTGTGTTTTATATATTTGCGGTTAATGTAATATTAAGATCTGGCACAAAGAACACCATACTGGTTTTAGGCCAAATTTAGTATTAAGGATTGTAATGCTTTTAATATAAGGACCTGTCCAATACTTAGACGTAAATATAATTATCAAATACATAATCCTTTACTATAGCATATTATGTAACGTTATCCAATCCGTGTGTCGCGAACATAGTTTGCATGTCATGGAAGTTTGCGAGCATAATCGATGCTTACACAATATTCTACATCACCGCTTGGCGATAAGACACGACGTGTAAAATGTGCCGACTATCGATAGTAAAGCATATCGAATTTAATAGTGATGAGCCGATTTGAATATGTCGATATTTTGAAAATGTTTAGTTCTAATTCACTCTGACCTACATCAATTACAATTTTATTCCGAAAGGCTACTTTAAAGATTAACAAATACTATATGTTTTAAAATTTTTGAAACATTCACAACAGATAAGCAAATTAAAGTAATATGACTAGATGAATGAAAATATTTATAATTTCACTTGTTGCTCTAATGCCGAAGTATGTACCTAACTACTTTATAACTTTAACTAAGTTTCTTCTTTATTATCTATTCTTTATTTATTGCTTTTTTTCAATTAAAGCAGCTCTATATTTTATTATTTAACATTCTCAGCCGCTTTGTTACAGTATTCGCTTACAATTAACGCTAAGCAAAAATAATAAGGGAAATAAGCGCGGTTTTTGTACAGAAAGGTTTGAGATTTAATGGAGCTAGACTCGTTACTACTGAGTGGTACATTAACAAAGGAACGCGCACAAACAATTTCTCTCGAAAATAACGAAATTATATTTTCTGTTACATCGATGAGTGGCGATTTGTTTATAGACTAGCTGTACCCTGCGTGCGTTGCTGCGTCTGACGCCATCTGTCAAAAATTGGTCGTGCCAACTCAGAAACCTTCGTAGGCTCATACACAATAACTTTGCTAAAGATCATCACATGATCAAATGTATAGTTTATGATTCTATAAAGAACATGCAGACAAACATTCATTTTTATATAGAAAGATATTTAGACTTGAGATAAATCTCACCTGATGGAATGTTCTTTTCTAGAAGAACTTTACTCTTCATTTGTCCTTCTTTAAAATTTGTTAAGAAGTACCTAACAAAAATGTGAAATACTGCCTCTATATACCCGTATCTCAGCGTTTAAAAATTGGCTCTTTGATATTATTACATTTGAAAACAGATGAAAAATATGTCTTATGGCGGTAGCCGGTTGGTATTAGATGCAAGTGGCCAATAAAGCAAAATCCTCTCTATGACCCAATTATTCATGATTTCGATGAAGCCACTGTAGCGCGCGCGAGCAGCCCCTGCTGCCCCGCAATGCCGAATGACACATCGAAGACGCATACCTACTGGTGTGGTTGAAAAGCGGTGCTAGGTAGCATGCATCGCATGACTATCTAGCTCATGTCAAGCCTAACCAATTTAGTGCAGCTTTGTCTTTTGTATTTTCTTTCTTTCTTTCAAAACCAATGTTCATGATAATAAAACTTAATGTAACATCTGAGGGAAAATAGGGGGTCCATCTCTATTTATATACCAAACCTAGTATCTTCACTCAGCAAATAGCAATAGTACTCGGATAAAGATGTATGGGCGTCCTCAACATCAGTTTATTACACGAAGAAACACACAGGCAATAAGTTTGCGTAGCTACAAAAATGTTTCGATTCATGCTCAATTATCGAAACGTATTTCACCATTAAATAAGCTTTTCAAGAGCCCGGGCTTTAGTATTTCTCCTCGTAACTTCTCAGAGCTTTCGCTCGAGTTTTGTTGGCACTTGAAAAAGCTCGCACGTGAGCATTATAATGATTTTTATATTAGCTTTATTCTTTTTCAAACTTCGTATTATATTTTTTCTTAAACAAACATTGGCTAATGCATGTAAAAGTTGTAACTGAAAAATAGGGGTGTGGCTGTGTTGTAGTTAGGTTATAGGTACCTATCGTAATAACTTATTTGATTATTTAGCTATCCAGTAGTATAATTGAATTTCGGTTGCGGATGATAGACATAGCAACAACACGAAACTTTATTTTGGATTTTTTGGATTGCGTCCCTATGGAAATAATTTTAAAGACGTTATTCACGTCAAAATTTAAAGCATCTACACTCATTTCGTATTAAATGAATTTCATGATTCATACAGATTACCGGAAAGTATTCGATTAGTTTGGTCGTGAAAGACGGATAAACGATCGGGCAGGTTAATGTACAGATAGACAACCAACATGCTACTAAGTACAATAAACTGGAACTACGCTAACTTGCAGCGCCAGAAGTAGTGTACTAATAAATACAGATCATTGTCTCTTGATAGTCTTAAGTTTTTTTTGGTATAGAAACGAAAAATATAAAAGATATAGTATTTCTTAATCTTAACGATATGCCCTTTCTTTAAATTAAATTTCTTTCTTTAATGCTACATCAAAACTACATCAAATTGTATAAACAAATGATATCTTGTACTCTATTATATATGTATCTCTATACGCAATAATTTTGAAATGATAGCACAAGCGATATATATTAACCTAGGTATAATTTATCTGTACCAACTAGAAATTACAACTTTGACATATTTTGCATTGTGATTATTTTGACCATAATCGCTATGACTAATAAATATACGAATAAAAAACTAGAGTCTAAAATTTATTTGAATTTTTTTTGCGATATAATCCTATTATCAACAGGGCAACATATTCAGTAGGCGGCTAACAAACCAGCATCTACGCTCGACTAGTGTGCAGGAACTAAAAGTACCCACACTGCCCTAATTTAGGAGATCAATTGCGAATCATGGTTTTTTCTCTGGTTATTTAACAAGATTTTACCGCTGGTAAGCATTTATCGTGATCTTGGTAGGATTTTAATGTGTTTATACGAAACGTCGGACTATTAAATAGGTAAATAACTCACGATAAACCTCGTACAAGTTGTGTACAATGTTTAATATAATTTTAAAATACACGACCAATACGTCTGCGATGTTGCCCTTGAGAGCCACACAGTTAGATGATTTTTTTAATTTGCAACTTCTTTATTATCAAATTGATCGTAAAAATATTTAAATGCGGACCATTTTGGTGACAAATAAATTTCTCACCAATCCTTCCTACTGTTTCCTAAGGTGAAGCCACATTATTGAATTATAAAATTATCTTTGTAAAAGTAACTAATTTTAAATGTATGTTTAATCGCATGGAGCTGTTTTACTACACTTTACACAAATAGTTTTTACATTTGCAATAATAACAATATCGTGAAAGCTACATATTGTTTGACTAGAAATTTTAAAGATAAATTTGTATTATCGACTACGTGTCTTCATAGAAGGAATAGGTAAATAAAGACCGCTATGAAGACATGTGATGTCATGATCCAGATTTTTAATATGACGAAATATGAGTTAGGACTTTTCATTGCGTATCTCCTAAATAATAAACTTGGACGAAGTCGCGAGTAACAACTAGTGCTTATAAATCTGTCATTACACAACAACGATTCTTAAATATTCTAAATTACAAATATTCTTAACACGTAAACTTGTGAATATTACAATTTTATTTACTTATAACACGCGAATATTACAATATTCGGATCGTATAGCGTGCCTTTTGCTCTGTATTCGAAGTGCTTCAAATCATCGTTAGTTATAACGTATTTATATAATATTCACAAAATATATAAATATTATATTTATGTATTATATATTAAATATATTTTACCACGAACTCTTGTGTATGCTTGCAATAAATTAGAAATGTTAATAATATATACCTGTAAAAAATAATTTACATTCGCTTGAACTAGATGGGGTGAAAAATTTTTTGTTATGTTATACTTTAAATATATATAATATCCTTGTTGTCCTTGTTTAAGTTTGTTTGTTGAATTTATAATGTTTCATTATATTGACCATTTTATTTTAAACTAGTTTAAGTATAAAGTTTCATCAAAATCGTTAGAGCCTTTTGGAGAACACATCGTAGCGCTTGATATGCGAACAGGGCTTGTATCTTGTATGTATACATTGTACTATACTATTTGGAACAATACGAAATTTATTTGAAATATTGTTCAATAAATATTTACAAAAAGCGACATTTTTTTTTATTTCACACTCTTGATCAGCGTAATCTTTTTGCTACACTATATTACTAGTACTATTATTGCATTGCAACAGGATGATGCAGGCGCGACTGAGCTTAGCATAGATTTAGAATGTACAAGATACACAATGTCAGAACAGAGGCGAGCCGCGAGACAAAGAAATATTTGACAAATGCCAGGATTACTACAAAAACCGTATATATGATTGATTAAGCGGGTCGCTGTGGCCTCTTACTCGCTAAAATAATGGTCTCGTATGTTATTCATCTACTGTCTCTTTTCTTTTCCGATGATTGGAAGTTAATTTGAATGTCTCGCTCCCACGCTTTGTACATCTTTCACGTAGTGAGAACAATGGATAAATCTATGGAGCTTTGACTTACTGTTCGGAATGCACTGTAATGCAGAGATTACACTATACCATGATGATTCTAGATAGTGTCATTCATGTCAATCAATTTTGCATAATTTGAATATAATTTCTATAATAAAAGGGCATTTTACCTGTTCGAGCGTTTTTATGACCAACATCCATAAATGTCCAAGTCATTGGAATACCGACGTGTTGCACTTATCCTATGGGTAACCAAAGACTCACGAAATACGATACGATATGAAACGCCACAGCAAAGCAATGCAGTGACATATTGAGAGCGACAGGCACGTCCGCCACAAAAGTTGATTTCAATGTAACTTTAATTTAATATATGCTTTCAACCGTATCTTATACTGAATTATGTATTTGAACATAGGTATACAGACGGGGGCCTTAAGAAGTTACCTTCTTAGGGACTTCCCCTTAGACTGTGTGATTGGTTATCTAACTTTCTGAGGAAATGGTTGCTTCGAGTCATTGACGGCTGTTCATCTGGGGTACCTCAGGGAACGGTTCTTGCGGCGACATTATTTGTTAGTTACGTTGCATATGAACGACCTCTAAAGCCGTTCCTATGGGCATGCTGACGATCCTCCTAAGTCTAAGGATCCTCCAATGCTAAAGATAATGAAACCGAATAGATGTCTCGCAGAGAAGACGTGGTTAGCCGCTTATGTTGATACAGTAAAATGTATGCCATTAAGACGATTAAAAAATTTGTCAAGTTTTATGCCACTAAAACACAAACGTATTTGGTCTGCCTGTCCTTTCCTTGCACACCGGTGCAGCCTTTCACTCTGTATAAGGCACTAGTCCTGCCATGTGTGGAATTGGCTTATTGTCGATGAAAAGCTAGTGAATTATACTAGTTAGCTTGGCTCACTTAGTTTTAGTTAAAAGCTACATTAAGAACTACTCAATCTTAGTAAACAGACTAAGTCGAAGAGAATGTATGCTAGTATTTCATCAGTAAATTCCACCATCACCAATTTACCATGGGACAACTAGAAGCTCATTACACCTTCATGGTAGAAATTTCACATTCACAAACGCACTGTCAGTCGTTCATAATCCAAACTTAGGTAAGCAGGGAACGTGGATTCTATTTTTACGACAAAAATAAATAATAACAGCTTAGTATAATTACTGTCCTTTTTGTATGTATGTATGTCCACACATCGAGTATCAAATGACAATGTTTAAAAATTTTACTGTAAAATACAAAAACTTAAAACTAAATTTATATTTACAAAGTTAAACCGGTATTTTCTAAACATTTTCACTGCATCTTTCTCGAACGATAAAGTTTCAGCGAGTTTTAAAACAAAGTGGACGTTAGTAGGGGCTTGAGTCCTGTCAACACGCAAAATTAAAAAAGTTTAAACCGTAGCTTGTGCAGGAGATATTTATTCCAAAGCAGGAGGAGAGTGAGGACACTGAATGTTATAAATAAACTTGTAACGCCACGCTGTTTCACCCGCGTATGTTTCGAATCTTTTATACAAGAAAGAGATTATGCCGTGCTTCATTGAGCCCAAAGAGGGCACAAATGAGGAAGTACTTTTATGATTCCGATAGCTACGATGTTGTCAATACAGATCATTAGTTTCCCCGGCGCCAGGTGTCTCATTGAAGAGGAGTGAAGGACAACGAGTCTGCACAGAAATCAT
>LUGF01029803.1:57558-68550 GCA_001625245.1 Calycopis cecrops
TTTTGTGTCGTGTTTTATAGTTATAAGATAAATTTGTTAATTTAGTTCTTAATTTAAATTGATTAAAATGGTTGTAATTGAGTAGTGATTCTTTCGTTTATTTTGTCTCGTATTTTGGTCCCTAAGAATATATATATATGTATATATATATATTATTAGGTTCTAGTTTTGGTACCTATTCGATACAACAAAAAAATATTTCTCCCATATAACACTAGCATAAAAAATAACAGCCTTGAAGGTTTTAGCTCTTTATACGATTCAGTTATTTTTAGAGATCGCCTAGTTATTGCACACATAAAACTGATGGGTTTTTATGAGCCGAAATGCTTTGCAGTAAATACGCTTCACTGCTTGTTTTTTACGTTGCATTTATACCAGTTATGTGTTTATTTTATACACTTTTATACAGTATCAAATAAAAAAAGGCTTTATATTACAATACTTGTGATAAAATGTTTGAGTGATTTTAGTATTGTACCAATTTTTTTATGATATAAGGGGGCAAAAGAACAGTAGGAACCTTTTCAGGCTTACCGATGCCCATAGACATCCGCATAGAGATAACAGATGCATTGCCCTCCTTCCTCCACATACCTCCAAGGGCCAACAGCTACTCCCGCAATGTACGAAAAGAGGCAGCGCAGCTGTCGCTTTACGCCGATCTCGTGTAAGCGAGAGGTTCCTGCAAATAGATATATAATGAAATAAATACAATTTGTATTATAAAACTAAGGAACAGTTTCAGTTATTCCTTGACGTTACTTAGAATTGCAAATTCTAACAAACCGCACAAAAATCGACAGTGTAGCCATATCACGTCGATATTATGTCTAATATATATCCTCCGTGAAGCTGTCCCTTAAATTGTCACCGTAAAGGTAACACACAAATCAACTCGGAAAGGGATCGTAATCGTATCACCTCGAGCCGTTCAGTATTCTTAGTATGGAACTCCGTACTGCAACCCACACAAATGGAAAAAGGTAACGTAACCGCCTTGCCTCGAAAGTAAAGGCGATACGATTACGTTCCCTTTCCGATTTGATGTGTGCGGTGACCATAATAGGCTTCAGAGAGAGAGCATTCTCGTCGGCACAGCATGTCAACGGCATTTCCTCGGTCATTTCGGCTGCCGTCCTATCGCAAAAGAAACAATAATCTGTATAATGACTTTGATAGTCGTCAAATGACTTCGATTAGTTGTTTGTCCAGTATACTAGAAAAAAATATTAGAAAAGGAAATGTGCATAACACTGTCTGTTCTTCCCCTGAACTCGCGTATCTTATAATTTGTGGTACAACATGCTTACCACAAGACCAAGAGGCAGCCAACCTACTCGTACATTTTGTTGTTATATGAATATGGCTTATAAATCTCATGCCCCTTATTAATAAACATAGAATAACTTAATCCAAGTAATAACCTAGTAATAAACTAACATCTGTCAAATTCCATACTTTTTATGTTTTTTAATATGGAATTTGACAGATGTTTATATCATTTGACAGATATCACTATTACTAGATTATTACTTGGATAAAATGTTCTATGTTTATTAATAAGGGTGGAGAGTGTTTAGACGTGGGTAATAATTTATACGTGGACGTGGATATCGTGCTTACGTGTGGTGTATGTAACCATGTATAGCGGTTTTACTCACCAGTTCAGGGATTATTATGCGTTCATCAGTTGGTTTATCTTCTTGTGTTATAATGTTTAATGACGACCAGGCTGGCGCAGTGGTACAGGGCTCGGATAAGCTGAGCATGTAGGGCCAGGGGTCGCGGGTTCGAATCCCGCCTAGGTCATGGATGTTTATCTATGTATTATATGTATTTCTATAATAAAAATCTTAAATATATAAAATTTCTTAAATTTATAAAAACATATTAAATATATTTCCGTTGTCTAGTACCCGTAACACAAGTCCTTGCGGTACTTAGCACGGGGCTAGACTAACGTGGTGTGTAAAGTCCACAAACATTATTATTATTATTATTATAATAACATCACAATATCTTTGCCAGGTTTCCCTACAAGGCATTGTTTGTCTATCTCTATTGTAAAATATATGCTATTGAAAATTCATTTTTGCGGAATAAAAATAGCCTGTGTTATTCCAGATTTTAATCTATGTGCTAAACTTGATGTTGAACTTGATTGTCCAATTAGTTCATGCACCTACGAACCTGCCTTCATAGTCCACCTGAAAGTCACACACCGCATAAAACTATACAGCTTAGCTTTGCGATGGTATCGTGAGAGCGAGAGGTACCTCCCCGGTCCTGCTGGCCTAATTCGGCTACAATGCATCATGATACTACGACATACTCAAATTTTAGTCTCGCTCAGAGGCGTAGAAGCAACCTCACACTTTTGAGCTTTCGAACCTCGTTTATTTCTATTTTTTTTTTCAAAATATGTATAAAACAAACTTTTCGTCCAGGGACCTAAAACATGAGCTTCAATATTGGTAATGGATTGGATAATAAATAATGTGCGAATCAGAATTAAAACCCATCAATGGGGAATGAAAACTCTTCGGGGATTGCAAATCAATCAAACCATTATGAACGTTTTGATTTGTTTCGAATTGTGTACAAACAGGTAGCGCGAGCAAACAGTGTTTAATATCTAGATTGCTGGATGTTGAATATATAGTTTCATTATTTTGAAGTAAGAGTAACTTTTAAAACTCTATATTACGTTTTACCGCGCTTACATCTCTTCCGCACATTTAAGGTTGCGGCCTGGACAGCAACGTCTAAAGTGTCTTGAGCGTCTTAAACGTCTTAAACGGATAAACCTTCTAAATAGTCTAAAGCGTATAAAGCGTCTAAAGCGTCTAAGCAATCTTAAGCTTCTTAATCGTCTAAAGCGTCTAAAGCATCTAAAGCATCTTAAGCGTCTTAAACGTCTTAAGTGTCTTAAGCGTCTTAAGCGTTTTAAACGTCTAAAACTACTAAAGCCTCTAAAGTGTATGAAGCTTCTTAATCGTCTCAAATGTCTTAAGCGTCTTAAGTGTCTTAAACATCTAAAGGTTCTAAATAGTCTCAAGCGTATAAAGCGTCTAAAGCGTCTAAAGAATCTTAAATCGTCTTGATGAATTGTATACATTTTTGGACACTTTAGCCATCGAGGCTGGAGCCTTAATTCGGAACTAGTCAACTCCAGCCGCATGTCTACAGACTATAGAGCAGTCTTTCCCAAAGTGGGAGATAATGCCCCCTAACTAGATGCTCAGAGGGGGGCGGTAAGGGGTCAGAAACGACATAATTGTCTTTGAATATTAAGGTGAATTAACTATTAAGGGGGCGATACGAAGTAACTGATTTTCAAAGTGGGCGTTAGACGAAAAAGTTTGGGAACCTGTGCTATAGAGTGTCTATAGAACTGACCAGTTTAAATTCGATGAATACGAAAGCAACGCAGGGTATCTAGTCTTTTATCCGACCGCTTACACGAGACCGGCGTAAAGTGACAGCTGTGCTGCCGCGTTTCATGTGTGGCCGGTGGCCCACAGAGGTGGGATGGCAGCGCATCTGCAAAGCCTCAATGCTTATGTCTATGGACGTTGGTAGTCATGAAAATCGCTCCGACGGCTCGTCTCCCTCCTATTCCAGAAAAGAAATCTAGAACTCGCACCCGGGACTTCACGACCTGCAAGTGGTCATGCACACTGCATGCACCACTGGACCACGAGTCCATTTGCAGATATATTTGTATAACGAAGTCAGCGAAGGTCCCACTCTCAATAAATCCAGTCGGTGAAATCTCAATCCCAAGCCGAGAGTCCCGAGGAGGAATTTCCAATAAGAGGCGCGGCACGCGGACTCGCTCGCTCAGATGCCTCCGTTTTTCTAAACGTCTTCATTTTATATTTTAACTTTATTTCGTTTTTTTTATCTCACATCACTGGATCTCGTATTTATGAATTTTAATGTAAACGAGTAGATGAAGCCTTTCGCTATCTGTTATTATTATTAATAAATTTAAATTAATATTATTTAATGTAAATAATTTAATTTAATATTTATTAACCACGAACTATTATTTAAGCCTATTGTAATCTTACGAGCAGTTAATTCTCTTATAAAACTATAATATTATCCATTTAAGTAATAAAAATAAAATCAAAAATTAAGCAATCACGATGCTATTATGCAAATGAGCAATTCTTCTACGACAGTCCTGGTACAATTCAATTGTGTTTTTATTGAAGCCAATCCTGTGAAGCAGGCGAGGACTCTATACAACTAGCAAGATATGCACACCTTATAATAAATAATATTTAATAGTATAATATATAGTAGCAATATTAGCTGGACGATTTTAGAGTACCTACGGGATGTTGCCTCGAATGTGGTCGGGCGGATGATTACAATAGCCTCTACATTGTAGTTGTATTACCTTGTGCAAGCACAATGTAGTCTGTGAATACAGAATAACGTAAGATAAACAAAATAATATTAGTCTGTAGACTTACCACACAACGTTACTTTTTTGTCTTTCTTTCCTTAATAGGTAAATTATTCTAAAAATAACTATGTTTTATAATACATTAGCTGTACTCGTTGCTACGGCAACAATTCCTTGCCATTAAAAATTCACCCTCTCATATCGATGAAGCTGCACTGATCTTCAGTCCTCAGCGTAGATTATATACAAAAAAAAAATCACCATCATACAAATTTTCATGACAATCGGTTGAACGGGCAGAAGTTGCTACTCTGCAGCGCCAAATGGTGGCGAGTGACATCAACATATTTTTTTTCAACAAGATGGCGCTCCACCTCTACTATGAAGCTACAGTTTAGCTCAATGGATGGGGACACATGGTCCTATTTCTTTTCTCCTTATTTAATTTCTCCAACCTGTATAGGTAAACCAAATTTCATAATAATCGGTTCAGTAGTTTTTGAGTTCATCGATGACACAGACAATTTATACAGCGTGCCGCCGCAATGGTGACATTAATTTAACGTACATGTACGTTTTTGCATTTTCATTTAATAGAGGTATTACATTTCCATTAAACATTATTATTTACGGATTAATATTTTTTTATAAAATAGCATCTTAGAGCAACCTGTATTTAAAGAAGTCTCGCCCCGAGCTCGGGTTGTAACGTCGCGTAAATTCATTCTCTACGTTCGTCGTTTTGCTCCCCACCCCGCATTGCAGCCAACAGGCGCGGGCGCTTGCGCGGTTGTCAGCTCTCTCAGGTACGTAATTTCATTAATGAATATTTGCAAGGGTATCTCTATAAATATTACTTTTTTATTATTTAGTTTGTTTGAAAAAATATGTTTTCTCAATTCGCGAATTATTTAAAATTTTCAAAATTTATTTGATTACTTAGCACTAGGCCTACCCGTATGTTAAATAATTAATGTCGCCATTGTAGCGCCACGCTGTATATATAGATGATGTATCTATATTGGATTAAATACTTATCCAGAGCTTTCGATAATGGCTTGGTGTTTTCCACCAAATAATCCAATAGATTATTGTTATGGGGTAACGCTGTCGTACCCTTATTTGCGCGCTTACATAAAGTTACACCCCATGCTATGTAGATACAGACAGATATATTGCAGATATAGCAACAGAGACATGACGTGCCCACCCTGTACAGTTGTGAATACACCACGCATTTGTACAACGTTATTGTGTACGCGGCGCTTGGTTTTAATTTACCCGTGTCCAGAGTTTTAATTACACACACATATAAATATATGTACATACACGCGGATGATAACAAATGGTGTGTGTGGGAGCTTAACACATTTGCAGATAACGAGAATGTAGATAGATATTATCTTCTGTTTTTTGTGTTATATCAAAAGGGATTAAAAGACGGTTTTGCGGCGACTGTGATGCGCTTACATGTCCACATTTGCTATTCCTATTAACGGGCTGTCTTTGCAGTCGTTTCACACATCCCAAATACCGATGTGAAGTCACGTCATATGTTTTATACGTTTCGTAACCTGCTGGCCTTTTGGGAAACATTGGACACAGTGAAACTTCTGTGTAACCTCTAGGTATAACAGAAGTTTCTAGTCGGTGGCCAGTAAAAGACTGGCTGTTTGTTCAGTTATTTGAAATAGAATTGATTTGTACTTTATAATTGTATTAGTATTGTGAAGAGACCTTATCTTTTTTTTTCTTTGATGGGGATGAAATTTGACACATATACAAATTACAATCTGGAATTACGAAAAATTTGCATTAAAGTCGAAAAATTAATAATAATGTTACACATATTTGCGTTAAAGCATGAGTCCCTCGGGGATGTAAATCACAGTACTTCTTTCAATCATTAAAAGATATTTTCTTTGAACTAACAAAGTATCTGTCGCCCGAAGTCAAAGCAGTACAAATATTGGTGTACCGACATTACTGCTTATGTTAAAGGGGCGTAAACAATACCTTTGAGAACAACCATTTGTCCTTATTCTTAAGGGCCTATTAGCGAATTCTTTTTTCAAAGCGAAAAACATCAATAAACCTGCCATATCTCCGTATATATATATTATATAAAATTCTCGTGTCATAATGTTAGTTACCATATTGCAACTGTAAAATGAACTGTATAGTTAGCAACAGACCCAAGGTCTGAGAAT
Organism: Calycopis cecrops; assembly: GCA_001625245.1. Taxonomy (NCBI): domain Eukaryota; kingdom Metazoa; phylum Arthropoda; class Insecta; order Lepidoptera; family Lycaenidae; genus Calycopis; species Calycopis cecrops. The sequence goes on from LUGF01029803.1 coordinate 64,192, forward strand.
CGGCCAACCTAATTTTTCATCTCGATATTTCCTCGGGATCGAAACTTACGCGAATGAAACCGCGGAGTACAGCTAGTAATTTTATACAAGGTTGATAAAACTGAGAGGCATTAAATAAAATCACATATTTACTGTACCATTTTCAGGATTCCCAACAAAAATGAGATCAATCGGAGCAATAGTTTAGACACAAGAAGTTGTTAAAGTTTCTTCTCACTTCGTACACGCTGTATCGTCAGCTGATCGCGAGGCTGGCTTACTACGTGTAACCGGGGTCATTCACCGCTTGCGAGGTTGTCGCTCGCTATCGCCGTCAGTACAGAGCATGTTTAAATTTTTTCGCTATTTTTTTTTTTAAAGTATTTTCTTACTTTTCTCTTAAACTTGTTGTTAATAGTTTCGGATTATCAGTACGCACTTATAGTATACGTAGTTTCATTTAGTGCCTCTTACTATTATCAACGTTGTATTTTTTATAATACAAAGGGGGAAAACCGAACAGTCAGAAGTTCCGAGTGTTCGGTTTTCCTGCTAATAGTAGTAGTAGTTGGAACGCTTTAGTCACTACCGACGCTCATACCTATACTTATTTTTGTTGCCATCCGTCTCTCCTCCTCCCCTAATATACTACCAGAATTTCACACCCCGAATGATAATAGCATAAGCATAGCTATCATTTCACGCCGGTGTCATGTGAACGAAGGTTGTAACGAAAAGTAACTACTAAAAACTACCAAAGTACTACTAAAGAAAGAAAGTAACTGTAAATGAGAAACTAATACACACTTATCAAAATCTGATTACAAGAACATTTCCATCATCTTGTTAGATGAGCGTATCGTAACGCCCGCGACCCCCGCGCGCCCGGGCGTTTGTATAATCAGGTGAGCGTCTAACGCCCGCGACCCCCGACGCCCGGGCGTCTCTATTACCACGACGTAACTTCACGAGCCAACTATAAGCTCATTTACTGCAGACTCTCGGAGTACGAGCACGGGACCCGCGGGAGGTACTCATTACAGCGAAGACATCATGTGATATAATATCTAGATTCTACTGCAGTCAGCGCCACTACATCTGATTCACAAGAATAATGAAACATGATAGAGATAGATTCTACTGCAGTCAGCGCCACTACATCTGATTCACAAGAATAATGAAACATGATAGAGATTTGAGGACCGATCCCTTCTTGTGGATACTGAGGAAATAGTTTGCCTCGATTGCGATAAGGCTATATATTTATAGGCCTCACGAATGTGACGTAATTATGATTTCAGATTTTTTATTTCAGTCTTTCAATGATAATCCTACTAAGTATATAATAAAAGCCTACTTAATATTATCAATGTGAAAGTTTGTAAGAATATTTGTTACTCTTTCACACAAAAACTACTGAACGGATTTTCATGAAACTTTACAGTAATATAGCTTTCATATCAGAATAACATAATAAGTTAAAATTTTGGATCATTTTTTAAGTCCGAAAACGACGCGGGCGAAGCCGCGGGCGGAAGCTAGTTAATCATAATATTACGGACAGCTCATGTGTTATAAGTAGGGATACGTAAATTTCGTTTTTACGAAATAGATGCGATAAAAGCTAAATCTGCATTTTATTTGCGATAAAAGCGAAATTTGAAAATTAAATACTTTCGCACCTTTTTACGTTACGTGCTTTCAAATGCTGATCAGACGCGCTAACAATTATTACGTATATTGGTCGGTCGAGAAACTCCTGTGGATGTAATGCGAGTTTTAGCTGCATCAAAATCTTGCTACCCTGGATTTGCAAAAGCATCTGTTCAATGTTTCAATTGCCCTGTCAATAGTGTTGATGCCGAGAGGTAATTTAGTATCTACAACATTGTCGTAACTGATCGCCGGCAAACAATAAAAGATGAAAATGTAGAAATTACAACAGTGCTAGCCTTTAATTGAATTTTTAACACTGTATTTTTTTTGCGAAATAAATGCGAAATTTTCTATTTTGAGTTTTTTTTAAATGCGAAATCACGATTTTTTATTTGCGAAATTTACGTACCCCTAGTTATAAGTATTTAGACTTAGCTGCAATCAACTTATATGTAGGTATGAGTACTATTTACAGGTAGATCGGAATATTGGAGATTGTGATGTCTCTCCTTTACGTAATACCGACTGGTGAGGTCAACGACCCGCCACCTATTACACTACCTAAGTCATCCTTGCACTATATTTTAAAAGAAACAATTTAAGGACACATGGGTTAGAAGTCTTTCTTTAAGTTTAATATGCATGTACAAGTTATTATTATATTATGTGATGTATATTCTATATGGAAGATTAGTGGATCATACAGACACTAGCCTGTCATTAATGGAAAATATGTTGTCATGGTAACGTGTGATGCGGTCGCCGACTCTTGAGTATAGAGTCTAGTCGTTATATAACATCGTGGTCCCCCGCGTGTATAATGAAACAGGAAATGCATTCACAATTAGCTGGTCACTAATGAGGTTTGCGGAGTGTGTGATGCGGTCGCCGACTCTTGAGTATAGAGTCTAGTCGTTATATAACATCGTGGTCGTCCGCGTGTATAATGAAACAGGAAATGCATTCACAATTAGCTGGTCACTAATGAGGTTTGCGGAGTGTGTGACGCGGTCGCCGACTCTTGAGTATAGAGTCTAGTCGTTATATAACATCGTGGTCGTCCGCGTGTATAATGAAACAGGAAATGCATTCACAATTAGCTGGTCACTAATGAGGTATGCGGAGTGTGTGATGCGGTCACCGACTCTTGAGTATAGAGTCTAGTCGTTATATAACATCGTGGTCGTCCGCGTGTTTAATGAAACAGGAAATGCATTCACAATTAGCTGGTCACTAATGAGGTTTGCGGAGTGTGTGATGCGGTCGCCGACTCCCCCCGGTGCGGCGGCTTTAGAAGTAGCGAGCCGGACAATTTTCGGACACAAGCCGCTGGTAACATCTTTAAAATCGGCTAGTCTACTCTTGACACTTGATCCTTGTTGAAATTTAGAATTGGGATCAAGAAGTTGTCAATGTACACTCTTCAACACACCACTAGCGCACGATTGACGCATCACTAGCGTATGATTGACAACTCCTCGATCCCAATCCTAAATTTCAAATAGAATCGAGTGTCGAGTACGAGAAGAGCAAGCACACAGGCCGCTTATCTTCAGCATAATGGGTGATACCTATCGCACACATGTTACAGTCGCCAAGTGACAAGAGCCAATAAAAATGCTAGATGGACTCATATGCTTTCTTATATAAAATAACGAAGTTGCTATACCTTTGGGACTTATTTAACGTAGGTCACAACGCCGGTTCAGTTGGTTTCAATTCCATTCTAAGTAGAAAGATGACAATTACTAATGTTACAATGACTATGTATATAATTATTAAAATCTCAGATTTTTTTTTTTTTTTATTAAAATTACATTCTTTTGAGAAATCTTAAATAATAATATTTATTTCAGTTATTTAGTTCCTTATAGAGGTGGCGACATAAAAGGTAATGAAACTCCAGACTCCAGTTAAGTCTCAGAGCCATAACTGAGGCAATTTCAAGATCAACTATTTGCTTTTCTCGGATTGAAAGCAAACAGTAATCGTTTTAGTGGCTGGAAACTGCTTTATGTATACTATACTGGCTTCCGCCCGCAGCTTCGCCTGCGTGGATTTCGGACTTCAAAAATGGAGGTTCTCAATTCTTCGGAATGAAAGATTCACAGTGTAGCGGCATTGTATAAGCTGTTTAATTAAAAGAAAACTTCTTGATGCTAATGATGTAATTGGATAACATGTTGGTTCACAGTATAGTTCGGCTGTTAAGAAAGGGTCCGTTCGCTTGCGTCTCTTGAAGGGAAGAATGAAGAAATGGCACACAAAACGTCACATTGGAACTGTCACACACACTAATTGTCATTGTCACTTGTCACTTGTCCACCTATGGTTCACACAGTTAAATGTCTATATCGTCGGTCAAGCAGTCGTCGCCTCGTCGGTCAAACAGTCGTCGCGCGTCGGTCCAACAACGAATGGGGCAATACGCGTGAATTTAATGTTTCGCAATGTTTGAAGAGGAGATTTTTGATTACTGCGTCAGTCATAAAAAGCGGATTTTAATTTTAATACCAAGTTCACATGAAGAATCTTTCCAGCTACATTTACGAAATGTATTCATGTTAGGGATTTTATTAAAAGTACCAAATGCCATATATGTGGGTAAATAGGTTTGGGTCGTGTAGGGTTCATCTTTAGGCCACATTTTTAGTAAATGCTGACAGGTTTGTGGTGTTGTTCACCCCAGAAGATGCTGCCAACTTGCGGTTGTGGGGGGGGGGG
>LUGF01029803.1:80510-95079 GCA_001625245.1 Calycopis cecrops
TGTTTTTTTTGGAAGAGATGGAAAAGGATGAAAGTGTGTAACAGAAGATGAGGGGAGCGCGAGCTCTTGGATTTGACCAATGAGCCCGTGGTACAGGAGATTAAATAATAAGAGCTGGTGATAATTATAAAAAACGCTTTTAGCGTGAAGCTGGTATCACGACTTATAAACAATTTGCTTACATGTAGTTCAACTTCATTTTAAAGTATTATATATCTGATATTACTCATCATATTCTGCTACTATTAGCTTTTGTAACAGGTCGTGCCACTGCTGCATGTAGCAGAATTGGGCTAGGAAGGCTTGAGGATGAGGAAGGAGGACAAGTAACCTCTATTCGGTTGTCTATGGGCGTCGGTAGCCATGGCAATGGCACCGACGCGACGGCTCGTTTGCCTATGCCACCAGCCATGCCACCAGTCGTGCCACCAGCCATGTCACCAGCCATGCCACCAGCCGTGCCACCAGATATGCCAGCAGTAATGCCAGCAGATACTGAAAATGACGAGGAAGGCTCCGGCCAGGAACCGCAAATAATGGATCAGGCTCAACCGACCTACCAGACTAGACCGAGCATTGTGGACCGGGTATGTTGGTATCTAGTAATTCCTCTTTTTTATTACCGCAAGGGAATACCTTCACGAACGGGCTCGACAATTCGGTTATCCCTACCGAATAAATCCCTACTTGTGGTCAGCCGCTATAATTGGAGCATCGCGAATCTACAAACAACATAATACTTCCAGCAATACCTGACCGAATTTTAGCTAAGGCGGCCACTATCTAGAGATAACTTAACGATTTTGTAAAGGATAAATTGTTGAAGGCCTTTAATTCAAAAGCCGGCAACGACACCTGGTTTTGCGGACGTCTATGGTTGGTAATTGTCCCTAAGCTTCTGCTAGCTTGCTACCTATTACATAAAAAAATTAAAACCAACTATATATGAGCATACACTTGCAAATGCAAGTGTATGCTCATATATGGTCTAGTTCGCCCATGCGAACCACCACGTTCTCGCAAACGGCACGAAAAACATGGGAAACTTCTGTATCATAAAGATATATCACCGGTCGTCCTGGCCCGGTACAAATGCGATGCAGCATGACATAACCTCGTACAAGAGGGCAGGAGTTATTAACGCATTCTCCTATTATAGGGTGAAGAATCTGCGAAGATCCTATTGTTTCCATGCTTTATTGAGAACAAGGGTGTTATAACGCTGATTTGCTCAATACAGTGTTACAGTTTTCGAATTTGACCGAAGAACCTACCTTTGTCAGATTCGAGAATGAAACTTTTAAACTGTTGGGAGGTATAAGAGTAGTTTTCTGACTACAGACGCCGTATTTATCTGTGTTTACAGAATACATCAAGATAAATCAAACGTAAATGTATAGCCACGAGATTACTCCCAATTAAGTTCTTCTTTTGTCTTTCGAATTTGGATGCAATGATACTACAATCGTTACGCCGCTAGCAAAAAGTAATGTATTTTAAGGAGAGCTGAAATCCCACTTGAGATTTGTGTTTCTGGCGGCTTTTCCATTCAGCTCCTTGCCCCGATTTGATGGATTATTCTCTCCCCTTCGTAACTGTCATCTTCGCAAAATTTCAGTACGGGAAGACAAAAAAAAAATTTGAGCTGGAAAAATAGGCTACAACTGAAATAAATCTTAATAATGTTACGCTTCTTGTAAAAATATAATTAAAATTACTTTTGTTGCGATTTATTGTTCTAAAAGAAATATATTAACAGAAAATATATCTGGTTCATAATACTAGATGTATTCGTGGTGGTAATGTATTGTGGTATATTGTTTGCAAAGATGCCCGAACGGGTACTAATTACACGAAATCTTATGTATTTTTTGTTGTGTAGGGGGCAATTGTGTCGTCCTCTTTCACCAAGGCGATATCCCGGTTCTCACAAAGTAAAGCTCACTATAGGTTATTTCTTTCCACCGGTTTTTTGTAAGCAAGATGATTCAGCTGAGATGTTCAATTTAGCAGTATATGCCTCTACCTCATACTTTAAGACTCAATGAGCCCAAACCTTGCTTATTTTTTTCTCATTCTTTTTTATTGCTGCAATCTGTCTCCTTGCAGCAGTATATTGGTTGGTGGTATCGTTGGCGCGCTGGGTGTGACCTTTGACACATCCTCAATGTTTAAGCAGTATCTAAGGTTCACCCCTCTTCACTCCGACGGAAAATGTAAAAAAAAAAACTTTAAAAGCCGTATTTAGCCAATTAAACTTTCAGATTTGAAGTTACATATCATTCATCCGCTCGTGGCTGTGGGGTGGCAGAGAGGGCCGTGCGGCTCGCTAGTCCCCCTACCTGCAGCACCTGGACCCCCTGACGCTCAAGTACCTCGGTTACGGGGGCCTCGGCGCCTCCAGCTACGGCCGCCAGCGATGCACTGATAGAATCTCCATACCTTGTGAAAATGAATACTTTGTTTACGTGAGTATGTTTCGAGATATTTTAGCCTTGGTGTCGACGACGATGATGATTATTTTGATGATCTGAATGTCGTTGATGATGATAATGATTATGAAGATGATGATACTGAATCCCATGATAATAATTTTGACGATGCGGATGTCGTTGATGATAATGGAGATATTGATTATGAAGATGATGATGCTGCACCGACAAGTTATTACCTTGTCAAAATGAGTACTTTTTTGTAGACAAAAATTGCCTATGAAAATAAACAAAAATGTATTTACATTGTACTTACATAAAATAACGAGGCCATATTTTTTTGGAATACAAAGTAGCATTTGTATTATTCCCCGTAATGCTGTTTTAATAGTTATGCCAATTTTTTTATCTACTTTCCTTTGTAGAAGTGTGATTTCGTAACAGACAGGCATATAAACTTTCTTTTTCCCCTATAGTAAGAGGGGCAAACGAGCAGTTGGATCCATTTTCATGACTAGCGACGCCCATGGACATCCGTATATTGATGCGTTGCCCTCCTTCCTCCTCCAACAGCCCAGGAAGTTCAAAGGATGACGGCAATCAACGTGATCCTAAGGCGTTTCATAATATCTCCCGTGATGCATAGCAGCTGGGCTACCATCTATCTTTCTTACTATATAACTAATTGTAATCTTACTCTTGCTCTTCTGGCTACTCTTGATAATGATGTAGGTCTTTGAAACACATGAGTAGCAGCGTCAGGACAGTAGGTTTGATCAAGTCCGATTAAAAAAAAGACTTGTGTAATTGTGTATCTGTACGTCTGTCTGATTTTGCCAAGTGTGTTGTGTAAATAGTCGGTGCCCCATGGAGGGGGGAGAAGGAAAGGGGGCAACGCATTTGTACATCTTCTATGGGCGTCGGTAGTCTTGAAAAAGGCTCCGATTGGTCGTTTTCTTCCTTATACTATAAAAAAACCAAAATAAACCTGAATATTTTCCGCAGTGATAAGGGTCACACACTCCTAGACCTTGGAGTGTGTGACCCTTATCACTGCGGCAACGACTTCTGCCCGGGCCTGAGCTTCGAGCAGTGCAGCGTGCAGACCTCCATCATACCCTTCGAGGTGTCGGTCCACTTCGGACCACCGACGGTGAAGCAGAACCCGGAAGAGAACATCGGGATGTGCCTTCAGTACGCGCAGATGTCTTGTGATGACTAGTTCAATAGCACCTCTCGCTCACACGCGACCAGCGTGAAGTGACAGCTGTGCTGTCGCGTTTCACGCGGGGTGTAAGTAGCCGGTGGCCCATGGAGGTGGGAGGAGAAAGGATGGCAACGCATCTATATACAGATGTCCATATGCGTCGGTAGTCATGTAAAATGGATCCGACCGCACGTTTGCTCCCTTATAGGATAAAAAAATAAAAAAGTTATTTGCACACGACACTGGGAGAATGCGCGACGGCGATTGCGGATTACTCTATGAACTTTTCAGTATCCAGAATCCAGGAAAAGTAGCGGGGAAGAATAATTGTGTGTTTAGTGCCTATCGGATCCGTACTTTCGGTCTGGAGAATAAAGTTATTTTATATTTAAAAGTACCTAAGTCTCAAATGTTAAATCAATATTTTATTATTTATTTCAAGCTATGTGTACGCTATATTCGCAGCACATACTATCCAGAAGAGAAAGATAAATAATGTTTAGGTTACAAAAATAATGTATTTCTCGAACATCGTCTTATAGTCAATAGCTTAACTAAGATAAACTAATGGTATATATTTCTTTCCACACCTAGTTGTTTTTCAAAGATGTAAAAAGTACATTAAAAGCTAGTAAATGTCTGTATTTACGTTACTACTCACTAGTTTATTTCACATAAAATGTCGCGCGTTTAGTCTCGCCGTGTGCGAATGTTGCCATGTTTTATTTGTAGACTGAATAGGAATTTGTAAATATTATTTATTGATATTTATGATTGTTAGGGTAAATAAATGATTAAACAATTTTATTTGTTGTTTTTTTTTGCACTCATTAGATTAGTAATTAGTATAAAAAACGGGCTTAGACTACCACTCTTTCCCAGCGCTGCTACTCCTGTGTCGCCAGGACCAACAGCGACAACCACAACGAGCCTTTGATATGATCACAGGGAGGCTCGAGGGAAAAGCTAAAAACTGTCTTATACCCGTAACGAATTTGAGAAAAGAAATAAAAGGAGGAGTAGGAAGAGATTACCCAGTCAAAGCGCAGAAGGTACAAGATTGCAATGATATACAAACCAAGAAAAGAGAGTGCATCCAAGTGAAGCCCAGAGTAATAATTGGTATAGACAAACTGTCCTGGAATCAAATTGCAGATTTAATTTGAGATATGTATAATGATTAAGGTTGTGCAACTGTAAAACCAGATATGGCCGCCAAGAGAACCATAAAGCAAGCTAAGGTAAAACTTAAGAAACTTTTATTCGAAACAAAGAACATAAAAAAAATATAAAGAATATAAGCAAATAAAGAAGAAAACTAAAAATACCTTTCTAAATATGCTAATGTATTCACAAATTGTTATAATAAAAAATATTCAGACGTACGCTGTAAACACTAGACTGAATTAAAAAGAAAATTAGATTTTTGTGTATTCAAGTACGATACAAACTGTTTTCAGAGTTCACAAATACATAAAGATGTTTTTACGATCTTTGCTTATTAAATTCCTCGGAGAGTTATGCAAATTGTCTGTTAATGTCTCTGGAACCTAGTAGTTACACATAATTACACTATATTTATGAATTATACATTCATCGTCGGCCATTTTATAGAGGTAGAGCCACGCTGCATGCATGCATGTATTCGACTTGGACCGGCACTACCGGGGAGGTACCTGTGGCGTGTCCTCTCGCCTACACAGGGCAGGCGTAAAGTGACAGTTGTGCTGTCGCGTTTCGTTCAGAGTGTAAGTAGCCGGTGGACCATGGAGGTGGGAGGAGTAAGGAGTGCAACGCAATAAGCTTCATGCGTATGTTGTCGATAATCGTGAACATGGCTCAGACTGCTCGTTTTCCCCTTATACCATAAAAAAGCCTGTTTTCGTCCAGTGCTGGTTATTAGCCAACTCTCTGTCTACAGCTGCGGATCGTGTTGCGTGTCGTTACTCATCAGAAAGAGGTGATGTCATGCTGTATTGTAGCGAAATTCCGGAGGTACCTCTCGCACACAAGATACCGACTATATTCTAGCTGTCATATTTACTAAAACATCGTAAAAGCAAAGGTGTACCCAACTTCAAATTGACTCTAAAACTCAGGAGTTTGATATTTCTGTCCAAAAAACTTGCTACACTAACAAAATCTATGTAGGTACCTACTTCTAAAACTTCTCAACCGTTGGAAAACATAATAAACTGGTACATTCAATTTATTATATTATTAAAGTAACAGTTTTGGGTAGATGAATAACTAGACAAGTTTTTATTTCTTCAGCCTTATCAAGTGAAACGAGCCATCGCTTAACTTAAAATCAGAGAAATACACACAAAAATAAAAATATTTAAAATGTGCAAACGCAATAAAGCAACACATACATCTAAAATACGATTGTAGGTTTAATTTTGGCGGCAAACGTACGCGTCAACGTGCGTAACGGGCTTTGTAATATTGACCTAAGTGAAGCCAACGATAACACGAGTTTCAGCCTAAATAAACAACGACAAAGAAATGTTTATTTTTCTACCTAAATAATAAATGTTAGAGCTCTTACACACGAGCGGCACGTGTCAACGTCAGGTAACTGCAGCCGTCCACAAGTGTCGGCGGCAGCCGTCGGCGTGTCGACTGCAGCTGTTGACAAGTGTCGACTGCAGCCGTCGGCGCGTCGACTGCAGCCGTTGACAAATGTCTACTGCAGCCGTAGGCGCGTCGACTGCAGTCGTCTACAAGTATCAGCGCCGTCGGTGCGTCGACTGCAGCCGTCGACAAGTGTCGACTGCAGCCGTCGGCGCGTTGACTGCAGCTGTCGGCGCGTCGACTGCAGCCGTCGACTAGTGTCGGCGCGGCGATAGCTGTTGGCGCGTCAAATACAGCCGTCGACAAGTAGACACGTGCCGCTCGTGTGTAAGATCTCTTACCTGTGTAATAAAACGCAAAGCTGCACTAAGCCGACGTATTTCCTGCAGAATTGTCAGCCTGAAATATGGCGGGCGATTTACAAAGGCTATAAGAATAAAAAGACGATTTTTTGCCAAGATTGTTGTATTCGTCTTATGGCACTATCTTGTGATGTGTCGTAAAGAAAAGTGTTTTATACAAACGCCTGTTTATTTTTGATAGCAGCAGAGGGTGTCAGTTTTTTGAGAAATACTGAGGCTCCGCGGTTTCACCTGCGTTAATTTAGAGCCCTTGGAAATATCGAGGTGAAAAATAGATACCCGATATGCACACTAAATTTCATGAGAATCGGTGGAGCCGTATCGGAGGAGTATGGTAACTGACATTGTGACACGAGAATTTTATGATATAATATATTTATATATGCTGATATATACCTGGTCATTATATTATTGTAGTATGCGTCTTTTGAAGGCTATCGGCTTAGATTCGGCGGATGTCTGTGTGAGGGCCACTGGGATGTGAAGATATGTTGTTATTGTTGCTGTAAATATATCTGTACCGTAAGTCCTTATGGTATTCAGTACAAGACGAGGCTCACTTTGTGCTAGGTCCAAAAATATTTGTATAGTTGTGTCCTAGGTGACTCCATGGTGAGATGCTGATGATGCCCCGTACCAGGTTACGCGGTCCATCCGAAGGCACGAGCTGCTCATCACACCGCCCCCCTACATTATTAAAGTGCAATCACAGTTCACGTGGCAATATTAAACAAAGGTACACTTGGACACATAATTATGTGGCGTTTTATATGTTGTTAGCAGTAAAGGGGCTGTCGTAACTACTTAAGTGGGTGGGTTTGGCTGAACAATTTATGGAAACCTCCAGAGACACTAGAGAGTTCTTCTTGCAAGTCTCTAGAGCCAAAAGGCCACATGGGTTCTGTCAAAAAAATTATCTTATTGTCATTGTCCTGTAAAATATTGTTTTGTCGGTAAATTGAAGCAAATATAAACCAAAAAAATTAAATTTATAATTTTAATTTTTAACAGGGGATCATTCAAGTAGTAAGTAAGCAGATTATTACTAATTTTAGGGACAACACCGACTGTTTAACATGCACTCGGAGGCACGGAAGTTAAACATCGCCAATTTTCCGACTTGGTACTGTTATAGAAATAAAAAACCGGCCAAGTGCGAGTCGGACTCTTACGGGAGCTTATCTTTTGTATGGGAGCAAAAAATTCACATTGATTGAATGGGGGTCCATTATAGGGGGTATATTCATAATATTTAGTTTTTAGTATAGCGGCAACAGAAATACACCATCTGTGAAAATTTCAACTGTCTAACTATCATAGTTCATGAGATACAAGTTACAACCTGGTGATAGACGGACGAACGGACGGACATCGGAACCTCAGTAATAGGGTCCCGTTTTTACCCTTTGGGTACGGAACCCTAAAAATACCAATGCAAATTTTGGTCCCATCCGTTGGGACACGAAACCGCATAATCTTTAGTTGACCATGGTCACCTTTACAGCATATGCAGTTGTATCTGTGATGAACTATATTTCCTCGCCGACTGTACCTGCTCTGTGCCAAACACGGCGCTTTCACAGATTTAACTCACACAACACGCCGGTAACAAAGTTACGAGTTGAAAGGTTATGGGACTAGTGTAGGTTTCCCATGATCAAGGAATTTGTGAGGGCAGTCCCTTCTTTGCTACAGGGATAGTCGATGTGTGTATTATAGACGATTTTATTCTATTGTCGTAGTTTACAAGAAAAAGGCGTATTCAATTTTTGTAGTTAGAAATTTTGATTATATTACACGTCTAGATGGAGCATTTCAAATAAACATCGCAAAGAAAGCGTCTCATTTTTCGCACTATATGTGCGTGACAGTTATGAACAGATTGTGAAAAAAATGGGAATATATAGACCATATAATATGACTATGTAAAATAAATGAATATATTTTAGTAAGAGGTAGTGCCACACTGCATGCTTACATGCAGCCGACTTGGGCCGGAACGACCGGGGAGGTACCTCTCGCTTACACGAGACCGGCGTAAAGTGGCAGTTATGTTGTCGAGTTTCGTGCGGTGTGTAAGTTGTCAGTGGCCTACGGAGGTGGGAGGAGAAAGGAGGGCAGCGCATCTGTGTACTTTCTATTCCGATGTCTATGGGCGTCGGTAGTCATGAAAATGGCTCCGACTGCTCGTTTGCCCCCCTATACCATAAAAAAAAAAAAATATATAGTTTTTTAAAGAATGTATGCTAATTATTATTAAAAATAATTATGATTTTCTTTATTTATTTTTATCAATGAGAGATATTTTCGATAATAAGACTCCAAATATACTTTATGAAGCTGTTTTATTTATTTACAGTCAGTGTGTCGTATTTTCTTAACGGCACATACGTAAATTTAAAAATTTACCGGTGGAATAAGATCTTCTATTTGTTATTAGATTTTCCTGCATGGTTGTGACACAGTTGAACAGAACAAACGGCATATTTCTTTTTTATTGAGAGCAGCGCCGGATCTAGGGGGGGCTAGGTGGGGCTATAACCCCGGGCCCCGCGAGTCATGGGGGCCCCATGTGTCAGGGGCCCCATGTGTCTGTTAAAAAAAGTAATAAAAAATATACACAAGTATATTAAATCAGATTTCAAATTCAACAAGGACAAATTAGTGAAATAATTATTTATTATTATTCAGTATTAAATGTAGGAGAGAGAGAGAGAATTTGTGAGACAAAAAGGGCATTACATCTCAACCATTAAATGCTTAAAAAAAATAAAATATCACATTAGCCATTGCTATTCAAAATTTTTAAATTAAATTTATTTTATAGGTAGTTTTTGAAGTCAATTTTTAAAATTAGTTACTTGTTTAATGGTTAATAAGTGGTTTGTTAAAAGTGCATTCGGCAGCGGCATAGAAGGAATGCCATTTGAAGACTTCAGGCTAAAGAATTTTGATCTGATGAAAGATATAAATAACAGGCGATTCTAGAATGTAACAACACTCTATATCCCACGGCAATTATTATCGTTACAACAAGAAGCCTTTTTATCTTGCCAATTTCACCTAAATGGATCTTTCATTTGAGTAAAATTGGCAAAATAAAAAAGCTTCCTAGCTTCCTAAAAACCGAACACAAGCCAATTCTACCAAAGTCTATATTCCCTCACACCTACAACCTGGAAATCTTTAAATCGAGGGTAAATATGTACCTTCTAGGCATGCGCGCTCCATCGTTTGCCAAGTCTACACTTTCCACCCGGTGAGACAGTGGCCAAACGCAAGCCTATCCAGTATAAAAAAAAATATCGTATCATATTATTCGTTAATCTCTGGCACCCTTAAGTGCCTCAATCTTACATGCTGCTGCTTTACGTCAACGCTTAACCTTACATAACACAACAGACGTTCTCTAAGTTATTGTGGTAGTTTTGAGCTTCTCTTTCTTTTCGGACCTTGTTTTTTTTTTGACGCAGGGGAATACATTTAGGTATGATACCTAGGAGCCCGGGTGGCCCCTGGGCCAATGTCGGACTCAACATTTGGGAATGCAATATCCACTAAACCCTTGCGGGTGCAGGCGGCTATAATTGGAGGGTACCGAATCTAAAAAGGTCTCTGAAAAGGCCCGATTTATCATCCTCGGAGACTGTCCGGCTGCCATTGAATAGTCTCTACTACGATGTCGGAAACATGCAATGGGGTCAGGTTGCCAACCTGACTCCTGGCCCCTGTAACCAATGTCCAAATCGGACTTGCTACTCATTCCAATCCACGCAGCCTAATAGCAGCTAGATACAGGTGATACTTGTTGGAGACTTTCGTGTTTATTACGCATATTGTAATTACTTTACGGGTTTTAACACGGTAAAAATTAAAGGCCAAAATATATACCTTTGCCCGACGTTTCGACTGGGTTACACCAGCCGTGGTCCCGAGTCGTCTCGGACCTTCTATCTTAAGTTATTATCAATCAATATTGAAATTTTTTTATATTTTAAATAAAAACATCGACTTGGCCATCGCATGATTCAATTCGATTCGATTTGTTTAGTATGTATAACACCACACAGCACTTCGGGCCAGCAACTTGGTTTCTAACCAAAGTCTTTCCGAATTGACTGCTAAACAATTGATACTTTTTATGATATTATATTATGACGATAATGTTTGTGCCCATTAGGGGCCCCTTTTTTACTCCCAGCCCCGGGCCCCGCCAGAGCTTAATCCGGCGCTGATTGAGAGCTTATAATTGCGTTACGGTCAAGATGACACTGACTTAAGCGAAGAGCGTGTATACTACATATAGTAGACACATTTTACGGCGCTTTCAGGTGGTTGATGCGGTATCTAGACGTGTATATAATCAAAGACCAAGAATTATTGAAACTGTGTCATTTGTCTGATTGTTGTATGATCATTTAAATTATACATTGGCCTCCGAAATGTTTTTTGACAGCATGTTATTTGATTTTTTTTTATTTCCTGACGTGACCTGTAGAACGAGACGGATTTTACGGTGTCGTACCGTCGTAAGACTTTTATTCACAACGTGAGACACATGGTACATTGAAATATAATTTATGTTGTTAAGATCATTAATTTTAAATTCAATGTTAGGCTTCTATTGATATAGTCAAAAATTTGTTTAACTTTTTTATTTTTTGAAAAGAAAGTTCCTAATTATAAACATACCAAGCATAAAACTTCTGCTACCAAGAATCAAAAGCTTACATTCTCAATTATTTCAAGAAGTAAACCATAGCAGTAACTTTTTTATCATTCGAATGTAATTTTTTTATTTAATAAAACCAAAAATGACAACGACGCCCAGCCTAATCTCTAATGTATCAGTATAATATATTATCAGCTTAGTTTTTCAACACCGGTACTCGTCCACATACAACCAGCGTAAACAGCTACCCTAGATAAATGTTTATCCAACCCATACCAGTACACGTACTCTTATTCTAAATCACCTAAATTTATTTCTCACGGATTAACACCTGTCCGCATAAAATCGTGACGCATGGCCACCCTACACTCAAAGCGTTATCCGAGCCTGAAACAAGACGCTCGCATGTACGCCTCCCACTAATGCACTAAGGCACCTCCACACGGCGCCGTGAACAGCCATCAGCACAGCAAACACTTTTGGCAACTAGTGCCACGCTGTATTGGAGGCAAATTGGGCCGCCGTGTTGTTTGTGAGTTTCCGGTGGCGGTTAGAGGAGAGGACGGATTTTCATAACAGTTGTGTTCGTCTATGAGCATCGCGAGGAATCAAAAGGCACTGATTGCTCGCATACCTCTCCGATCGTGCCGGCCCAATCCCGCTGCAGTATAGAATGCTACTACCTCTTACAAAAAGCTATTCTACTTTTCCAGTTTTAAGAGAAAACTCAATACCTTTCATAAATATTCATAAAAGTGATTAATGAAAATAATTATTCGCGATCTTGAAGCCGCGTCATGTTCGTTTTATTTCAAAAGCGCTTTTCATTAAGACTCTTTGACGACTTATTGCCGGGTAAACAAAAAAGTTGGCCGCAAAATACTACCTTCCCCTTTGTCTGCGACAAGTGCTCTACAAAAGACTTTCCCACTCGCGCGGGTCACAGGACGCGGTGCAGCGACCCACGGAATTAAAAATCATTACAATAAAACTACTCGGACGGAGTTCGTTGCGGTTTGTTTAGATATTTCAGGAGCTTTACGTTTCAGAAGGTTTACAGCAATTTTACACAACACAAAAGCAAGGGTTGACTGAATATATACTAGAAATAGAAATAGAAATAGAAAAATCTTTATTTAGGTACATACACGTTGAGCCATTTAAAAAGAAAGAGAAAAAAATAAGCATACAATTGTGATAACTTAGCCTATACGGCTTAATTCTAAGGTACATACCACACTGAATAAGACTAATAAAATAAATAAAAGATAACATAAAGATTCTAAATGTAAGGGACAAAGCATAACAGTGTAATATAATTGTTGTTAATGTATGCATTGTATATTCTATATGATACTTCAACCCCATACTTTAACTCTATAAAATGGCGTTATTCTTTCACTAGGTGTTAGAGTACAGAATGAACATATTATAGCATGTAGCTCAAAGACAATCTTATGACCTCTCGACTTGCTTTGATGATCATTTTTACTCACTCAAGGTAGTCCCATGATTTACCCCGCTCACATGTACCGTAGTAAAGTGATGTCTTTGCTGTTGCGTTTCGTTTCGTATGTGACTTTATTCAAAGGGAAAAATGCGTCAGAAAAAAACACGCGGGAAAACATGGTGGTGTTCATGTGCGACGCATAAAAAGTTTTTATTGCTATTTCGTACACGAATATTATTAAACAAAATGGGGGAAAACATTATAAATGAGCAGAACCACCCAAAGTCCGTACCCGCTTTTGCGCAATGCAGGCGTTTGGCGCATCTGGCTTTACTCCGGGGGTTTTTATTATGCCGGCATAAATTAATCTCTCTTGTAGCTTTGGCGTCGACTCGGGTTAGTATAAAGTTTCAGCGGCGGACCGCGGACGTAATAAGATTTGCCACTCGTCGAGCGATCCGTATGCTACCTGCATATATTTTATATCTGTATATAAGCGGTGGCCAGCGATTTCACCGGCATATATACAAGGTTAACAAAAGCGAGAGGCATTAAATTAAACCACACACACTATAAGTGCCTAATGTTAATCCGAGACTATTAAAAAAAAAGTTTATGACAAGTATACGAAAATACACTTTTCAAACAAGATAAATAGCGAAAAAATGTCATCATGCTTTGTACCGGCGCGTACAGCGATCGGCAACCTCGCCTAGGATATCTAATCCTTTTCAGGGTTCCGTTTTGTGGGTCACACCGACGCCAATATTATGAACTGACCTATGAACTTATATTTTTGTTAAACTCATCTTTTATATGCCTTAAACTGCAATGTACCTGTTGGTTTCAATGTGTTCATCACAACTAAAGTTATTTTATTTATTTATTTATTTGTTATTTATTTACACAGATAATACAAAACTGATATAGTTAATTTGTTTGTTTGTAAATATGTAAAACTAAGTTGAATGTTATAATAATGAGAACAATCATGTTTTGTCAATAGGCGCGACATGACATCGAGCAGCCGCGCAAGGCAGCTCGATCTATGTGGACGCGCAAACCTTACATCATAAGTAGCCGGTGGCCCCTGGAGGGAGAGGAGGAAGGAGCATGACGGATCTGTATAATCTCTATAGGGAGGTGGCACATCCCACTTGCGGCGAAGACTAGGAGACGGCTAGTCTAGTACTGTGGAGTTCTGCATAGGTACTTTCCCAGATGGCCTTCTGACCCCCCTCCCCTTTTGAAAACGTAGATCCGTGGCTACCAACGTCGATACAAGTGTACTATATATCTGAACACACAGTAGCAGTTCAACACAATCAGAGAGAAATGAGGCGCAGGACAACACACAACGGCTTACCGTTGCTCTCCAAGACACGATGGTGTAACCTGGCTTTCCGACTTTGAATTTTGAAAATACAAGTAAAAATATTTTGGACATAATGCCTGACCATTAGGCCACAAATCAGCAAATCTCATGAATAGGTAATTTCTATAAATTACGTAGGAAGTTATATCAAATTATGTAGTACATAACATAATTGCGACGATTATGTCTTATCATAATTTTTAAATTCAATAGTTCTTATCATACTTATTGATCTCCACATTTAGTTTGGCCTTTATGTTCGGCAACTGTACCAATTTGCGCAAATAATACTATGAATATCAATTATTAATCCTAACTGCGTCGCGCGACTTCGTTCGCGTGAGTGTGACAATATCTGAATAAAAAGAATGAAATATACTTCCATCACATCTATTCGAAAAGAGGCAGTTTGACCCTCGTAAACTGGGAGCAAAATAGCTCTTTGATGCCTAGGGACGGAAAGTGATTAGAATTTGGAACGTGGATAAAATCGT
>LUGF01029803.1:155869-173211 GCA_001625245.1 Calycopis cecrops
GAGAGGTATTTTTTTTATGGTATAGGGGGGTGAATCGAGCAGTCGGAGCCATTTTCATGACTACCGACGCCCATAGACATCCGTATAGAAACTACATAGATGCGCTGCCCTCCTTTCTCCTGCCACCTCTAAACGCCACCGGCTGCTTACACACCGCATGAATATCACTTCACGCCGGTCTCGTGTAAGCGAGAGGTACCTCCCCGGTCGTGCCGGCCCAATTCGGCTGCATGCAAGCATGCAGTGTGGCACTACCTCTTACAAAATACGATACGATACGGTATACGAGCAATCAGTGCCTTTTGATACCTCGAAACGCCTATAGACAAACACAACTGTTTTGAAAATCCGTCCTCTCCTCTAACCGCCACCGGAAACTCACAAACAACACGGCGGCCCAATTTGCCTCCAATACAGCGTGGCACTAGTTGCCAAAAGTGTTTGCTGTGCTGATGGCTGTTCACGGCGCCGTGTGGAGGTGCCTTAGTGCATTAGTGGGAGGCGGACATGCGAGCGTCTTGTTTCAGGCTCGGATAACGCTTTGAGTGTAGGGTGGCCATGCGTCACGATTTTATGCGGACAGGTGTTAATCCGTGAGAAATAAATCTAGGTGATTTAAAATGAGAGTACGTGTACTGGTATGGGTTGGATAAACATTTATCTAGACAGCTGTTTACGCTGGTTTTATGTGGACAAGTAACTGTGTTGAAAAACTAAGCTGATGACATATTATACTGATACATTAGAGATTGGGCTGGGCTTCGTTGTCATTTTTGGTTTTATTAAATAAAAAATGACATTCAAATGATATAAAACGTTACTGCTATGATTTACTTCTGTGAAATAATTGAGAATGTAAGCTTTTGATTCTTGGTAGCAGAAGTTTTATGCTTGATATATTTATAATTAGGTACTTTCTTTTCAAAAAATAAAAAAATTAAACACATTTTTCACTATACCCATAGAAACCTAACATTGAATTTAAAAATAATGATCTTAACAACATAAATTATATTTCAATGTACCCGGTGTCTCGTTGTGAATACAAATCTAACGAAACCGTGAAATCCGTCTCATTCTACAGGTCACATCAGGAAATAAAAAAAATTAAATAATATGCTGTCAAAAAACATTACGGAGGCTAATGTATAATTTAAAAGATCTTACAACAGTCAGACAAAAGACAAAGTTTCAATAATTTTTGGTATTACGAACTACAAAAATTGAATACGCCTTTTTCTTGTAAACTACGACAATAGAATAAAATCATCTTTATTACGCACATCGACTGACCCTACAGTAAAGAAGGGACTGCCCTCACAAATTCCTTGATCATGGCCAACCTACACTAGTCCCATAACCTTTCTACTCGTAACTTTGTTACCGGCGTGTTGTGTGAGTTAAATCTGTGAAAGCGCCGTGTTTGGCACAGAGCAGGTACAGTCGCCGAGGAAATATAGTTCATCACAGATACAACTGTATATGCTCTAAAGGTGACCATGGTCAACTAAAGATTATGCGGTTTCGTGTCCCAACGGATGGGACCAAAATTTGCATTGTTATTTTTAGGGTTCCGTACCCAAAGGGTAAAAACGGGACCCTATTACTGAGGCTCCGATGTCCGTCCGTCCGTCCGTCCGTCCGTCCGTCCGTCTGTCCGTTCGTCCGTCTGTCACGAGGCTGTATCTCATGAACTATGATAGTCAGACAGTTGAAATTTTCACAGATGGTGTATTTCTGTTGCCGCTATAACAACAAATACTATTAAACTAAATAATATGAATATTTAAGGGACCCCATTCAATCAATGTGAATTTTTTGCTCCCATACAAAAGATAAGCTCCCGTTTTCGTAGATAATGGTACGGAACCCTTCGTGCGCGAGTCCGACTTGCACTTGGCCGGTTTTTTATTTCTATAACAGTACCAAGTCGAAAAATTGGCGATGCTTAACTTCCGTGCCTCCGAGTGCATGTTAAACAGTCGGTGTTGTCCCTAAAATTAGTAATAATCTGCTTACTTACCACTTGAATGATCCCCTGTTCAAAATTAAAATTATAAATTTCATTTTTTTGGTTTATATTTGCTTCAATTTACCGACAAAACAATATTTTACAGGACAATGACAATAAGATAATTTTTTTGACAGAACCCAAGTGGCCTTTTGGCTCTAGAGACTAGCAAGAAGAACTCTCCAGTGTCTCTGGAGGTTTCCATAAATTGCTCAGGCAAACCCACCCACTAAGTAGTTACGACAGCCCCTTTACTGCTAATAACATATAAAACGCTACATAATTATGTGTCCAAGTGTACCTTTGTTTAATATTGCCACGTGAACTGTGATTGCACTTTAATAATGTAGGGGGCGGTGTGATGAGCAGCTCGTGCCTTCGGATCGCGTGAACTGGTACGGGGCATCATCAGCATCTCACCATCGAATCACCTAGGACACAACTGTACATATATTTTTGGACTTAGCTCAAAGTGAGCCTCGTCTTGTTCTAAATACCATCGTCTTGTTCTAAATACCTTCACATCCCAGTTGCCCTCGCACAGACATCCGCAGAATCTAAGCCGATAGCCTTCAAAAGACGCGGACTACAATAATATAATGACCAGGTTTATATCTGCATATACGGGTTATTTTTTGGTCACCGGCCAAATTTTAAAATAAGGAAGTAGACATCATTCTAAGAGTGTGTTTTAAATTTTATCGTCTAATTGTAATATATTATTAAATAAAAATCGATTTGAAATAGTCCTTAAAAATACATCGAATTGTTGTTATTACACGAAATGTATCGACTTCAAGGTCAGTGACGTCGGACTACTGTGTGTTGCGAGCGTGATCCACGTGGTGACCAAGAAATACATTTTACGACATGGGACAAAGTAATTGTATCTAATTATTTTTTTAGTATTTTTTATTTCATAAATCGAACGTATTATTGATTCTGAACCAAACCTGAAAATTTGGCCGGTGACCAAAAAATAACACTGTATAAACACATATAAAATTCTCGTGTCATAATGTCAGTTACCATACTCCTCTGATACGGCTCCACCGATTCTCATGAAATTTAGTGTGCATATCGGGTATCTATTTTTCATCTCCATATTTCGAAGTAAAACCGCGGAGCGCAGCTAATGTGCCTCAGTATTTCTCACAAAACTGACACCCTTCTGTTGCTACCAAAAATAATCAGGCGTTTGTATAAAACACTTTTCTTTACGACACATCACAAGATAGTGCCATAAGACGAATACAACAATCTTGGCAAAAAATCGTCTTTTTATTCTACAGCCTTTGTAAATCGCCCGCCATATTTCAGGCTGACAATTCTGCAGGAAATACGTCGGCTTAGTGCAGCTTTGCGTTTTATTACACAGGTAAGAGCTCTTACAGACGAGCGGCACGTGTTTACTTGTCGACGGCTGCCGCCGATACTTGTAGACGCCTGCAGTCGACGCGCTGACGGCTGCAGTCGACACTTGTTAACGGCTGCAGTCGACTTGCCGACGGCTGCCGCCGATACTTGTAGCCGCCTGCAGTCGACGCACCGACGGCTGCAGTAGACATTTGTCAACGGCTTCAGTCGACGCGCCGACGGATGCAGTCGACACTTGTCAACGACTGCAGTCGACACGCCGACGGCTGCCGCCGACACTTGTGGACGACTGCAGTTACCTCTGACGTTGACAAGTGCCGCGCGTGTGTAAGAGCTCTAACATTTATTATTTAGGTAGAAAAATAAACATTTCTTTGTCGTTCTTTATTTAGGCTGAAACTCGTGTTATCGTTGGCTTCACTTAGGTCAAAATAAAAAAGCCTGTTACGTATGTTGACGCGTACATTTGCCGCCTAAATTAAACCTACAATCGTATTTTAGATGTATAAGTTGCTTTATTGGTTTCGCACATTTTAAACATTTTTATTTTTTTGTGTATTTCTCTGATGGCTCGTTTCACTTGATAAGGCTGAAGAAATAAAATCTTGTCTTAGTTATTCATCTGCCCAAAACTGTTACTTTAATAATATAATAAACTAGCGACCCGCCCCGGCTTCGCACGGGTGGACATTTATTTTTTAAGCTCTCTGAAAAAATAAATTTGTTTTGTATGTATATTTTTATAGGTTTTTTATTCGTGTTACATTTCTTTGTTTCGTACCTGCTTAACTCTTTTATTTTTGTTTTTAATTTTTAATTTTAACGACTTTACTTACCTTAATGCTTCACTATCCCCCTCGACGGATCTCCACCTTGTCGTGGTGAGGGGCCTTAGTAGCCGTGACTTGGACAACCACGGTGAACCAAGAGGGGTCCCGGGTGGGGATGCGTCGGGTGGGCTTCGCTGGGGTTCGCTCTGGATGCGTCCAAGGAGGAGGGGTCGCGGGAGGAGAGGTGTCTCGGTGTGTCGTTGCCGTGCACCCTATCTCCCGCGATCGAACGGGGGCGCACCGTCTGTTGCGTTGGCGGTGGGGCCGCAGAGGAAGAGGAGATTCGGTGTGTCGTTGCCGTCCTTCCTGTCCTCTGCGGCCGTTTAGTGATTGGTCCGCCGCCCAGCGGATGGGACCAGCCAATGCCAGAGGTCCTCCACCCGTCCCTATGAATCAGCAGATGGCGACGTGGATTCGGACGACCGGCGTGGTTTGCTCCGTTGGTGCATTGGGACCAGGGGTAAGGATGGGAAGCTGACCCCATTGCACGGTTCCAACGTGGAGTTAGGGACTGTTCAAAGGAAGCCGGACAGTCCCTAAGGAGAAGGAGTCTGGCCTTTTCACCGGGGCCAGCCTGTCGCTGGAGGCGCCCTGTTGCTTTCAGATCCGGGGCCCTCCAATCATAGCGTCTGAAGGCACCCGCAGGGCTTTAGTCGGTAGGGACAACCCAGTTGTCGAGCCCGATACTGTACCCGGTTGAGCCACCCGGGCTCCTGGGTCGCGTTCGTAAAGGCATTCCTCTGCGTCAACAAAAAAAAAATGCTTCACTATACACTATATTCGAAGTAGTATTTGTAGATGGCATTAAAACATATTGGTTTTCAGGAGATCCTACTCGAGAAAGTGCTACATATAATTGGCCATGAGAAAAGCGCTCTTTTCTGAGATCGATGTCTACCATTGAAAAAGTTTGACCCTGGGATTTATTTATTGTAAGGGCAAACGATACCTTGACGGGAAACTGTAATCTTTTAAAGGAAATAGGCAAATCTGTATCATCGGGATCCGTGGAATGTGTCGCTACAATCACATTGGCTCGCAATTCTTTTATCAAAAGTCTTGTCCCATTGCACATATTAGAAGGACTTAAATTTCTTAATAGCATAATGGGCGTACCTACTTTTAATTTCAGTTCGTGGGGTGGCCATCCGGCAGGACTGAGTGAGGTTAAAAATTCTTGTGAATAGTGTACTGTATCTTCGGTGTTACACACGGTGTCGATGGATTTAAAACATTTAAAATCAACGGGTACTTTTTCAATAATCATTTTGTTATTTTTTTCATATCGGCCGGCGGCCATCATTCATTTTAATACCAATTACAATTTTAAATTCGTAATATCTTTTGAATAGATTGTCTGATTGGAATAAAATAAATAGTAATGTATAGCTATTGAAACAATCTTGTTCAATAAATAGTTTATTTGGACAAGGATTAGTATTTGACGATAATATGATCAATAAACATAGGCTAATAATTTTAATTACTTTTATTCTATGGAAAAGTGGTTATAATAGCTAAAATATAAATGTTTAATATATACTTTCGCGGATTTTTTTGTAGGCATTATTGAGCTCTACAACTTTTCCATAGAAGTCAACCATACATCTCTAACCATTTAGGCAGCGTTCGCGAGGATCGTTAACGTATGGCAGTTTTTTCGTCGACTTGCTCCACAATTTTCACTACCGTGAAAAATCCTATATATTTTCCGGGATAAAATATAGCCTATACGGATTCGGAAGAATCCCTCTAAGTAATGGTAAAAGAAATTTTGAAATCGGTCCAGTAGTTTTTGAGCCTATTCAATACAAACATACAACAATACAAAAATACAAAGGTTTCCTCTTTATAATATTAGTATAGATTGAATCTACCAGTTTATTATGTTTTCCAACGGTTGAGAGGTGTTAGAAGTACATAGATTTTGTTAGTGTAGCAAGTTATTTGGACAGAAATATCAAACTCCTGAGTTTTAGAGTCAATTTGAAGTTGGGTACACCTTTGCTTTTACGATGTTTTAGTAAATATGACAGCTAGAAAAATAGTCGGTATCTTGTGTGCGAGAGGTACCTCCGGAATTCCGCTACAACACAGCATGACATCACCTCTTTCTGATGAGTAACGACACGCAACACGACCCGCAGCTGGAGACAGAGAGTTGGCCAATAACCAGCACTGGACGAAAACAGGCTTTTTTATGGTATAGGGGGCAAACGAGCAGTCGGAGCCATCTTCACGATTATCGACAACATACGCATGAAGCTTATATAGACGCGTTGCACTCCTTACTCCTCCCACCTCCATGGTCCACCGGCTACTTACACTCTGAACGAAACGCGACAGCACAACTGTCACTTTACGCCTGCCCTGTGTAGGCGAGAGGACACGCCACAGGTACCTCCCCGGTAGTGCCGGTCCAAGTCGAATACATGCATGCATGCAGCGTGGCTCTACCTCTATAAAATGGCCGACGATGAATGTATAATTCATAAATATAGTGTAATTATAAAATAGTGTAATTGGCTGTGAAACAACTAGGTTCCAGAGACATTAACAGACAATTTGCATTAGGAATTTAATAAGCAAAGATCGTAAAAACATCTTTATGTATTTGTGAACTCTGAAAACAGTTTGTATCGTACTTGAATACACAAAAATCTAATTTTCTTTTTAATTCAGTCTAGTGTTTACAGCGTACGTCTGAATATTTTTTATTATAACAATTTGTGAATACATTAGCATATTTAGAAAGGTATTTTTAGTTTTGTTCTTTCTTTGCTTATATTTTTATACTTTTTTGTGTTCTTTGTTTTGAATAAAAGTTTCTTAAGTTTTATCTTAGCTTGCTTTATGGTTCTCTTGGTGCCATATCTGGTTTTACATATCTCAAATTAAATCTACAATTTTAATCCAGTGCAGTTTGTCTATACTAATTATTATCAGTCTGGGCTTCAACTGACTGCACTCTCTTTTCTTGGTTTGTATATCATTGCAATCTTATACCTTCTGCGCTTTGACTGGGGAATCTCTTCCTACTCCTCCTTATATTTATTTTTTTAAATTCGTTGCAGGTATAAGACAGTTTTTAGCTTTTCCCTCGAGCCTCCCTGAGATGATATCAAAGGGTCGTTGTGGTTGCTGCTGTTGATCCTGCCGACACAGGAGTAGCAGCGTTGAGAAAGAGTGGTGGGCCAAGCCCGTTTTTATACTAATTAATCTAATGAGTGCAATAAAACAACAAATAAAATTGTTTAACCATTTCTTTACTCTAACAATCATAAATATAAATAAAATATACATCAATAAATAATATTTACAAATTCCTATTCAGTCTACAAATAAAATATGGCAACATTTACACACGGCGAGACTAAACGCGCGACATTGTGCGTTTTTCCATTAGCCAGCCCGGCACCGCGCCGGCCCGGCAACGGCACGGCACCGGCACGGCGACTTTTTTTTCTTTCCACTTTCCACTGCGCCATTGTCGGTGACGGTTTTTAAAAGTTTACGCCCGGCGAGTGGTACAGTATTGACACGGAGTTCAATACCACAACACGTAAAGTACAACAAACAATGCTATCAAGCCGTCGCGGTCGCCGTTATTTGTTATATCTGTTACACCTACGACGCCGATACCAACGCAGAGACGCCGAATTTTGGATACATCCACTCACTCTCTCACTTACGGGTCGGGATAATATTGTAATACAATAATTCACTATTAACTAGGATACTTATGGTGTAATTTCTTGATTAATCTAAATATCTTAAGTTCCAGGAAAATATTGTAGACAGAGTAAGACTGAGGTGAAAGGCTCTTCACTAACTCACACTAGGGTTAATCATAATTTATAATTAAATAAATCCATTAGAATAAAAAAAACGAGCCGTTATAAAAAATAAAAAGTTATTTTAATTTAATTACACGCATAATATATTTCCAATTAATAGACCTCTACTATGCTACGAATTGATAATTGATGACTCATGACTCTCCCCCGCCCCGCGTCCTCCTACCCGCCCTGCGTCCTCCTGCCCGGCCCGCGCACTCACACACGCACACGGTGCAATAAACATATACAATACACATGTAGTTTTGCCGGGCCGGCACCGGGTGGGAAGCTTGGTTCCACGACGACGGCGGCGACGGCGGCGCCGGCAGGACTCATTGTCGTGCCGGCGCCGGTGCTGGTAAGTGGAAAAGCGTGCCATACATGTTCATACATTTTTGCTTCCACGGCGCCGTCGCCGTCGCCGTGCCCTTGCCGTTGCCGTTGCCGTGCCGTTGCCGGCTAATGGAAAAACGCCAATTAAATGTGAAATAAACTAGTGAATAGTTACGTAAATACAGTCATTTACTAGCTTTTTGATGTACTTTCTACATCTTTGACAAACAACTAGGTGTGGAAATGAATATATAGCATTAGTTTACTTAGTTAAACTATTTCAATAGCTTAACTAAGTAAACTAATGCGATGTTCGAGAAATACGTTATTTTTGTAATCTAAACATTATATATATTTCTTTTCTGGATAGTATGAACTATGAATATAGCGTACACATATATTTGAAATAAATAATAAAATATTGATTTAACATTTGAGACTTTGGTACTTTTAAATATAAAATAACTATATCATCCAGACTGAAAGTATTGATTCGATAGGCACTAGACACACAATTACACTTTCCCATTACTTTTCCTGGATTCTGGATACTGGAAAGATCATAGAGTAATCCGCAATCGCCGTCGCGCAGTCTCCCAGTGTCGTGTGCAAATAACTTTTTCTTTTTTTATCCTATAAGGGGGCAAACGAGGGGTCGGAGCCATTTTCATGAAAACCGACGCTCATAGACATACGCCTAGAGATATACAGATGCGTTGCCTTCCTCCACCCACCTCCATGGGCCACCGTCTACACACACACGCGTGGAACGCGGCAGCACAGCTGTCACTTCACGCTGGTCGCGTGTGAGCGAGAGGTGCTATTGAACTAGTCATCACATGACATCTGTGCGTACTTAAGGCACATCCCGATGTTCTCTTCCGGGTTCTGCTTCACCGTCGGGGGTCCAAAGTGGACCGACACCTCGAAGGGTATGATGGAGGTCTGCACACTGCACTGCTCGAAGCTCAGGCCCGGGCAGAAGTCGTTGCCGCAGTGATAAGGGTCACACACTCCTAGACCTTGGCCCTGGGGAAATTATTTAGGTTTATTTTGGTTTTTTTATAGTATAAGGAGGAAAACGAGAAATCGGAGCCTTTTTCAAAACTACCATAGAAGTTGTACAGATGCGTTGCCCCCCTTACTTCTCCCCCCTCCATGGGGCACTCAGACAAACGAACAGATACACAATTACACAAGTCTTTTTTTTAATCGGACTTGGTCAAACCTACTGTCCTGACGCTGCTACTCATGTGTTTCAAAGATCTACATCATCATCAGGAGTAGCCAGAAGAGCAAGAGTAAGATTACAATTACTTATATAGTAAGGAAGAGAGATGGTAGCCCAGCAGCTATGCACCATGGGAGATATTATGGAATGCCTCAGGTCGTTGATTGTTGTCATCCTTTGAACTTCCTCAGCCTTTGGAGGAAGAAGGTCAACGCATCTATATACGGATGTCTATGAGCGTCGCTAGTCATGAAAATGTCTCCAACTGCTCGTTTGCCCCACTTACTATAGGGAAAAAGAAAGTTATAAACTTTTTTTCCCTGTAGTAAGTTCCTGTCTGTTACGAAATCACACTTGTACAAAGGAAAGTAGATAAAAAAATTGCCACATGTATTACGACAGCATTACGGGGAATAACACAAATGCTACTTTGTATTCCAAAAAAACATGGCCTCGTTATTTCATGTACGTACAATGTAAATACATTTTTGTTTATTTTCATAGGCAACATTTGCCTACAAAAAGTACTCATTTTCACAAGGCAATAACTTGTGGGTGCAGCACCATCATCTTCATAATCAATATCTCCATTATCATCAACGACATCCGCATCATTAAAATTATTATCATCGGATACAGTATCATCATCTTCATAATCACCATCATCACCAATGACATCCAGATCATCAAAATAATCATCATCATCGTAGACACCAAGGCTAAAATTTCTCGAAACATACTCACATAAACAAAGTATTCATTTTCACAAGGTATGGAGATTCTATCAGTGCACCGCTGGCGGCCGTAGGTGGAGGCGCCGAGGCCTCCGTAGCCGAGGTACTTGAGCGTCAGGGGGTCCAGGTGCTGCAGGTAGGGGGACCAGCGCGCCGCACGGCCCTCTCTGCCACCCCACAGCCACGAGGGGAACATGAAGCTCCAAATCTGAAAGTTTATTTGGCTAAATACGGCTTTTAAAGTTTTTTTTTTACATTTTCCGTCGGAGTGAAGAGGGATGATCCTTAGATACTGTTTAAACATTGAGGATGTATCAAAGGTCACATCCATCGCGCCAACGATATCACCAAAGACATACTGCTGAAAGGAGACAGATTGCAGCAATAAAAGAGAAAGAAAAAAATAAGCAAGGTTTGGGTTCATCAAGACTTAAAGTATGAGGTAGTGGCGTATACAGCTGAATTGAACACCACAGCTATATCATCTTGCTTACAAAAACCCTGTGGAAAGAAATAATCTAGAGTGTTGTGAGGTTTCCTTTGTGAGAACCGGGATATCGCCTAAATCGGTGAAAAAGGACGAGACAATTGGCCCCTATACAAAAAATACATTAGATTTCGTGTAATTTGTACCCGTTCGGTCTTATTTGCAAACAATATACCACAAGACATTACCACCACGAATACATGTGGTGTTATGAAACAACCTTTTCCTTTAATACATTTATTTTAGAACAATAAATCGCAACAAAAGTAATTGCATGCCTTAAGCGCGAGCGTAGGTATGCTCTACTCTCGCCTAAAAATCAAAAACTGGGTTCGGTCAGAGTTTTATTTTAAATAAATAATAATATAGTGCTTAAAGTAGGTTGGCCTTCATACCACAATAAAAGAAAACATCAATGGTCATTTTTCTAAACAATAAACAGCAATCCAACCCACAATTTAGATAAAAAAATGAATTTTTCAGAAAAAAATCTATGAAAAACATATAACATTCTCGCTGTAATCACCATAACAAAAAAATGAAAAACATAACTAATCGATTTAAATTTTATTTCAATAGGTCCGTAAATCTATTGTGACGAACTGATTAGAAAACCATAACTCAATTATTATTCCTTTTATTGTAAAAAATCAAATGTGTACTGTTGAAAGTAAAAAAATTACATCTTAGGCAGCCTAGTATACAAATACACAGAGTAAACGTCAAAAATGTGTCAACAGTGAGCTCTGAGAGTAAAGCCACTTGAGACTTTATTTTCACAACGTTAGAGTGTATAATTGAATAAATCGCGTTCGCGCACTTAAAACATTATGGTAAGAGACATTCTTTATGGTTAAGTTTTAATTGCGTCATTCATATAAGTTTTAATTATATTTTTACAAGAAGAAAAATATTATTAAGATTTATTTCAGTTATAGCCTATTTTTCAAGCTCAAATTCATTGTTTTTGTCTTCCCGTGCTGAAATTTGCGACGATGACAGTTACGAAGGGGAGAGAATAATCCATCAAATCAGGGCAAGGAGCTGAATGGGAAAGCCGCCAGAAACACAAATCTCAAGAGGGACTTCAGCTCTCCTTAAAATACATTACTTTTTGCTAGCGGCGTAAAGATTGGTAGTATCATGGCATCCAAATTTGAAAGACAAAAGAAGAACTTAATTGGGAGTAATCTCGTGGCTATACATTTACGTTTGATTTATCTTGATGTATTCTGTAAACACAGATAACTACGGCGTCTGTAGTCAGAAAACTACTCTAATACCTCCCAAGAGCTTAAAGGTTTCATTCTCGAATCTGACAAAGGTAGGTTCTTCGGTCAGATTCGAAAACTATAACACTGTATTGAGCAAATCAGCGTTATAACACCCTTGTTCTCAATAAAGCGTGGAAACTTAGGATCTTCGCAGACTCCTCATCCTATAATAGGAGAATGCGAACTCCTGCCCACTAGTGCGAGGTAATTTCATGCTGCATTGCATTTGTACCGGGTCAGCACGACCTGTGATATACCTTTATGATTCTGAAGTTTGCCATGTTTTTCGTGCTGTTTATGAGCACGTGGTGACTGGCATGGACGAACTGGACCATACTTGAGCATACACTTGAAAATGTTTAAATTTGTTTTATGTAATAGGGAGCAAACTAGCAGAAGCTTAGTGACTACTGCCGATCATTGACGTCCGCAAAACCAAGTGTCGTTGCCGGCTTTTGAATTACAGGCCTTCAACAATTTATCTTTTACAAAATCGTTAAGTTATCTCTAGATAATGGCCGCCTTAGCTTAAATTCGGTCAGATATTACTAGATATCCTGGACTTTTCATCGAGGCCAGCCTGTCTCTGGAGGTATTCTATTGCTTGTAGATTCGAGATCCTCAAATTACAGCGGCTGAAGGCACCAGAAGGGGTTTAGTCGGTAGGGGCAACCAAATTGTCGAGCCCGACATTGTACCCGGTTGAGCCACAAAGACATTTGGGTAGCGTACGTGAACGTATTTCCTTGCGTTAACAAAAAAAACGAGTTACTGGATACCACATACCCGGTTCATAATACTCGGTCTAGTCTGGTTGGTCGGTTGAGCCTGGTCCATTATTTGCGGTTCCTGCCCGGAGCCTTCTTCGTCATTTTCAGTATCTGCTGGCATTACTGCTGGCATATCTGGTGGCATGGCTGGTGGCATGGCTGGTGGCATGGCTGGTGGCACGACTGGTGACATGGCTGGTGGCACGGCTGGTGATACAGCTGGTGCCATTGCTGGTGGCATTGCTGAAACATTATAAACAAATCGTTTTTAGTTAGTATTATTCAAATATTCTTCAACTTCATGCCAGTGTATTTACATAATATGTATGAATCTACTACTGAGCAGTTTCTTAATATTTATGAAATAAGTATCTAGTATGAAAGAAAATTCAATAAAGAAAAAAATGCCATGCTAAAAAATGGGAAATAAAGAAAAAAATCTGATGCACACGCAGATCTGGATGACCGTTTAGACCAATACACAACTAGCTCCATGCAGGCGGTGGCTGAAGGATGGGCAGAAGAAAAACAATGATCATGACATGAAATGAGAACTATGTTATAAAAAGGGCGAGGAAACCAAACTATTATGGCGAATAATAAAAAGAATGTATTCCGAACTAATTCAAACGTTTAAAAAACCAACCAGTAACGCAATAAAAAAAAGGTAAAATATATATGAACCAATTTAGAAGATATTTTTAAGAAAATCTAAATTAATTATTATCATTCTTATAGTTTTCGTACATTTACGCGAATGTTGCTCATGATTAAGATTCTTTAAACGGATTCTATCGCGTTCAATGCAATTAAATTATATTAGAAGGTGTGAGGAATATATATCAGGGGACCAACGAGTTGATAGACTCGTTCATTGCGGAGATTTCGTCATATTCTGCAAGTGGATATTTGCATTGAACGCGATAGAATCCGTTTAAAGAATCTTAATTATTATCATTCTTCTTTAACTTAAGAGCATAACTCTTGTCGATGGAGTTTCTTCCAAATGTTCCTATGCTAATCTTTTTAGCTCCTCGTACGGCACGACGTTCACCTTCTCCTTTAGTTGGTCAACATATACCCTTCTTGGCCTTCCTCTTCATCTCTTTGCTTTTATTTATCATATCATCAGAATAAATATTCATAAAGCATAATATACAATATTCAACTCATACATGACGTTTAATTGACATTTAATTAATATTAAATAATGATAGAATGATCAATAATTAAATATACTTCATGATTGATGAGACATCTAAGATAGATGATTCCCAATTGTCCATGATGAAATGGATGATGTGTGGGTAAAATAAATTAAAAACCATTGGCTGGTGGCACATCACTCTGGACAGGTGGCTGTGGGCTCGTTGATACAGGCGCGAGTACGGGGGCCATTGTGGGGACCATTGTGGGGACCATTGCGGGGGCCATTGCGGGAGCTATTGCAGGGGCCATTGCGGGAGCTATTGCAGGGGCCATTGCGGATGCTATTGCAGGGGCCATTGCGGGGACCATTGCGGGGGCCAGTACGGGGGCCTGGCCGTAAATTGGCGACCCACCTGCGGTACCAAAGTCATTTTACTCATAATCTTATAAGCTTAGCAGTATTATTAGTAACACATATTAGGCTAGATACAAAATATTAGTATAGACTAAGTAGTAAAAAATTGAGACAGGTAACAGATATGTAAAAACCAAATAAAAAGTACGTTTTGTTTGGTCTGAGATAAATACTTTGATTTCATTGTTTAATTGTAATCACATGCATAATTTTTTTATTTTGTGATATCTAAAAAATATAAATTGATTGTTTGCGTTTATAGAAATATATGTTACGTTTATAACAGATATTTTTATATTACATCGCAAGTTTTATGGTGTTGTTATGGTTTTCTGATAACACCATTTTTTTAAATTTACTTAAAAAATCGCATTTTTGCCTCCTTACTCTTGACACTCGATCCTTTTTGGAATTTAGAATGGGAATCGAGAAGTTGTCAAACGGAACTCATCACTTGCGCACGATTGAAGCCACACAAGCCTATGTCCAGCACTGGACGTCTTTACGCAAGTTTTGACTCCAATGTGCGTCAGTGGTGTGCTCATGAGTACATATTTAAGTACGACAACTTCTCGAACCCAATTCTAAATTCCAAATAGAATTAAGTGTCAAGAGTAAGCCGGCTGACATAAAAAATCAAGTTAGTTAAAATTGATATTTTCAACAGAATAGCAGGTCCTCACCGTAACCGCCCTGGGCGCTGCCCCGGGCGCCGATGCGGAAGGAGCGCGGGTCGCAGAGCGAGTACCTGATGCTGCAGACCTTCGCGTTCCTCCGCACACACGCGCGGTACTCCTGCCCCGCTAGATGGCGCCCGTTGCTCGCGTAGTTGAATGTCTTTATTGTACCTGTGGGTATACATACAAGTAAACGTGCTGCAATAGCTCTAGCCTCATAAATTGTATTTTCAACCCGTAGTCACCAAACTGAGTGGTCTCTTTTTTTAGGGACTAAGTGCATTACTGTTATGCATTTTCCCTTACATGTAGAATCTTCATGTTATCTTGTATTTTTTTTTATCTTATTCAGTCTGCTATGTATGTACCTTAGAATTGAGTCGTGGGCTAAGTTTATTATATTTTTTCTCTCTTTATAAATTGTTTATCGAATAACAGTGTAATATGTAGGTACCTATATGTACCTAAATAAAGATTTTTCTATTTCTATTCTATTTCTATTGAATGAATTCTGTCACTTAAACTTAAACATGTCGGTTTCTTAAGCGCGGAATAAAGCCCTCAGAGTCATCATACTTTGATCACCGAGCCGTGTGTTTCTAAAACTGCCTGTTTGCTGCAAGCAAGCGGATAGTTTCCGAATTCCAAAAACCGACACCATTGGTTGTCCATTATGGATTTTTCCGGTTTAAAAATAATATATTTTCCAGTTTCTTAGGCTCCTAATAAAGTGTCAAGTGGCTAATCGATATTTTATTCTTTTCTACAACACAAAGGCTTCATATTTATTATCTCTAACCTGTAACACCGACCTTTATATTCCTTACTTTCACGCACCACATGCATTTGCACATGTTATGGTCCGCAGATGTCTGTAGGATTAGCTCACTCCTTCAACTATATACAATAATACCACACATCCTACTAATATTATAAATGCAAAAGTTTGTAAAGATGTTTGTTACTCTTTCACACAAAAACTACTGAACGGATTTTCATGAAACTTTACAGTAATATAGCTTTCATATCAGAATAATATAATAAGTTAAAATTTTTAATCATTTTTGAAGTCCGAAATCCACGCGAGCGAAGCCGCGGGCGGAAGCTATTATACATATTATGAAAAAGACAGCATATTCCTGAGTCCGCATGTAATATAGCACTAATGACAGCAATAAAGCCCGCTCTATTTGCTAAGTGAAGGGTTTATTGTCCGTTTTACGAGGAGCGACTGTCGGGGACACTTTATGATCAATATTTAAAACCTTTGTCAGCGCTGTGATATGGCCTGATCACTTGATCACGTCCTTTCTATAAAGATATGATTTATCAAATTTCACAGCTATTATAGTTCAGAGTTGTGTTTTAAAATTAAAAAAACTGTAGAGTAAAATATTTCGTTTTTTATATAATACTACGTGTAGCTAACAGTTTGTAATTATGTATTATTATTTTTTATGGTAAAGAGGGGGCAATCGAGCAGTCGGGTCCATTTTCTTGACTACCAACGCCCATAGACATCCACATAGAGGCAATACAGATGCGCTGCCCGCCTTTGTCCTCCCACCTCCACAGGCCACCGGCTACTTACACACCGCGCGAAACGCGACAGCACAGCTATTACTTTAAGCCGATCTCGTGTGTCTCGGCCATTATTCAAAATTAAATATATATACTTAGTATTTTACATATTTACCTTAATACAACGCATTTAATAATCGCGTATAGAGACAGTGTCGTGCTATATAATTGCAGCTGAATTTGGTCAAGTACGAGCTCAAACTATAAGTAGGAGCTTTGCTGTCGTGTTTCGGGCATTGTTCCGATGGCCTATGTGGAGGGAGGAGGTAGGGTGACGCACACACACGGGCGTTGCTATTAACCAAATGGCTTTGACTACTCATGCGAGATGGGCTGCAGACAGCAGGCGACAACCGCACGCCGCCGGCGACATGATTGGTTTCTAAGAATCTCTATAAAATCGATTCAAAGCGCGGCGACATGCGGTCGGTAGCCACAGCGTCAAATTCACATAGATTAATGTGTCGCTGACGGCGTGTGGTTGTCGCTAGTCCCGGACTTACTATAGAGCATGCTCACCATTGTTAGCAGTGAAGTACTGCAGACAGTTGTGCGGCGCAGCGTGCGCCAGCGGCACCTGGCTGATGCGCAGCAGCCACAGGCGCGGCTGGTCCGCTCCCCCTGCCACCCCGGC
>LUGF01029803.1:184088-199577 GCA_001625245.1 Calycopis cecrops
GATGATACACTACAGATAACATTATGATACGAATACTAAAGCTAGATTATAACATCATAAATGCAAAAGTTTATTCTTTGACGGAATTCAGAATTTTGAACTTCTGAACGCAGAAATCTTCACAGATATAGATCCAATCTGTGATATTTTACACTTTTTAGTCACAAAATCACAAAAGGTCCCCCAAGAGAACCTTTCGTATTTTCGGGCTAAAATTTGTAAAATATAAAACCTATTTAATGCCATTAAGGCGGCGGGGTATAGTAAATTATAACTGTAGTGATAACATTTCCAGAGACAGCTTACTTTTTAGAACGGAGCGAGAAGTGGGAGTTCGAATGACTTCGGTCGCCCTTAGACATCTGCATAACAGCTCAGCTATTCATCTACCCTCTTATACTCCAATGTCCACTGGAAAATACCCTCACGAAAGCTGAATAGCTGTCACTTTGCGGAGGCATCGTGTGAACAAGAGATACCGGCCCTTCGTGTCAGTCCACGTCAGCTGCAATCCAGCTTTAGGGGGCCTCCGAGGGCACTATTTCTTTCTAAAAGTAGTTTAGGGGCTGGTTCCACAGATTAGGTTGTATACTAAATCTTACTACCACATAAATTCTTAATCCCTACTATACTTAGGTACTAATATTAGTTTAGATAAAATATTAAGTACACCCGATACTGCCTTATAAGTTGCCAGTTCTCCTGTAATAGGTCAGCTGGCAGAGATTCCTATTTGGAATACGCTGTACCTTTGTACTCAAAGTATTGTATGTATTTTTTACATGTAAGTGTTTTAAGTGTACAAGAATATATAAATAAATAAATAAATAAATAAATAAATAATATAAATGTATATGTATTATGTAAGTTTATTTGTTACGCTTTCACGCCAAAACTACTCAACCGATCAACATGAGTCTTAGGACATGGGGTACTTACGTAGGGGACTATTTGTTAAAATGTACTATAGCTTATTCTCGCAGCTTCGGTCACATTATAATAATACTTAATTACTAATTATAACATAGAACTAACCTGAGATGACGAAATATTAAGTCCACAGTAGGCTATTCGGGACTTTAATGGAAATCCGTATAACTAGCTCTAATACTTGATAAGCTTTGCTTTGATAACGAACCTATAAAAAAAATCACGCGAGTCTCCATATGTTTATAAACTTAATTTATATATCCATATAATTTAAATTTATTTCATATAACCGGATCACAACCACATTGATATTTTACAATCCATATCGTATTCACATTAATTTTTCATTTATTTATTTTTTGTACTCATTTTTTTATCTTATAAAAATGAATATAAATATCATAATATGACATGTTGTCATTGCAACTATGGTAATCAACTTAATTATTGAATAATACACAATTAAACAAATAATTCATTTTTACTTAATTTGTGTGGAACACACACATTTTTTGTGTATGTGGTGTTTTTTCGTCACGATTTGTAGCCCGAATAGTTTACGATTCTATAAAGAACATACAGATGTTCTTTATAGAATCAGGAACTATGTATAATTCCCGATTCTATAAAAAACACATATTTTGATCATGTGATCTGAGTTGGTACGACCAATTTTCGACAGATGGCGCCACGCGCAGCAACACACGCGGGATACAGCTAGTTACACTGTAAAATCTTTATCACCGATCTTTTTTTTTTTTTTTTTTTTATTTTTTTAGGTAGAATATACGCTAAGGACTGAAGGTCAGTGCAGCTTCATCTATACGAGAGGTGAACTCACCTGGAGCGTCGAACCTCTGTACTTATGGTCGATAGGGGGACAGACCCCCCCTTCTTTCCCAGACTAATGGGAGAAGGTAACCCGGACTTTTTGCGATTAATAGGTTAAGCTATTATTATCTTGGCCGAGGACAACGGGTGTCCTCAGCTCCCCACCTTTAACGGAGGGGAGCAGCTCGCGCGCGGCAGCTAAAAGCGACCGACACGGGTCATGAGCTTGAAGAGCTCTATGAGCTATCTTGACTGGGCACCGATCTTGTGTTCTCGATGTAATCATCCTAAATTGTAGACACGTTTACTAATAATATAATGGCATCGTAATGTTTTTTATTATGTCCCCAAAATTACTCTAAACTGCACCCAAAATTACTTCTTTGATTAGTTTTAAATTTATGAAATTAAATATAATATT
This sequence comes from Calycopis cecrops, assembly GCA_001625245.1. Lineage (NCBI taxonomy): Eukaryota > Metazoa > Arthropoda > Insecta > Lepidoptera > Lycaenidae > Calycopis > Calycopis cecrops. Next base: position 186,271 of record LUGF01029803.1, read on the forward strand.
TGTAAAATTGTATTCCGAGATAATCTTTATGTGGTTGTTGGTGTTCGTTTCATTTTCTGTGCGAGGGATTCTTTAAGATATCTGAATGTTACTAATTCCTGATGAAACAGGTAAACAAATATCATTATTAGGTATTATAATTAAGTTCTAACATTTGTATTTTATAATTCGGATCAAAATCTGGTTTTTATAATTGGGATCAACATCTGTATTTACTAATTCAGATCGACATCTAGATTTTATAATTCGAAATAACATCAGGATTTTATAATTTGAATCAACATCTTACCGCCGTCTGTGTGTCTCTATGCTTATATCTTTAAAATTACGCAACATCTTTTGACGGGTATTTTTTAATAGATAGAGTGATTCAAGAGGAAGGTTTATATTTATAATAACTCAATTTTTGAAGTCCGGCATGCACGCGGACGCTAGTATTTTATAATTCGTATCAACATCTGTATTTTATAATTCGGATCAACATCTAGATTTTACAATTCGGATTGGAATTCGGATCTGTGTTCTATAATTCGGATCTACATCTGTATTTTATAATTTGTTTCCAATCCTAGTCATACTATCGTTTCAATCCAAGCCTTATACGCTTTTTTTTCTAATCAGGTTTCATCTGGTTCAATGCTTAAAATCACTGCACAATTTCCCGCGTGTAATGCGCTTGCTTCACTGACCAGGTTTTCCTTTACAAGCGCACTTAACACAAAGTTATCTAGCCATTTTTCATTCCTGCGGACGTCGGTAAGCTCGTGTCGGCGTCGGTAAGCTGTGAATCCTAAGCCGACGACTTAACGGCGAGTGTCGGCGGTTGTCGGCGAGTTTTCCTTGTACAGGCGTTTGGTTTAAATATTCTATCGGATGAGGAAAATTATTTTACGCCTAGTGAAAGCTGAGAAGTGAATGCTAAGAACTGTTAATATGCATGCATGTGGCCGAAGTGGGTCGCAGGTTCGCTAAAACCGGCGTAAAGTGACAGCTGTGCTGTCGCGTTTCGTGCGGTGTGTAAGTAGCCGGTGGCCCATGAAGGTTGGAGGAGGAAGGTGGCCAACGCATGTGTATATGCGGATGTCTATGGGCGTCCGTAGTCAGGAAAATGGAGAAGGGCAACAAATAACAATTATGAGGATGCCTATGTTTTTTTTTTTATGGTATAGGGGGGCAAATGAGCAGTTGTAGCCATTTCCATGACTACCGACGCCCATAGACATCTGCATAGAGACTATACAGATGCGCTGCCCCCCTTTCTCCTCCGACCTCCATGGGCCACCGGCTACTTACACACCGCACAGCTGTCACTTCATGCCGGTCTCGTGTAAGCGAGAGGTACCTCCCCGGTCGTGCCGGCCCAATTCGGCTGCATGCAAGCATACAACGTGGCACTACCTCTTACTAAATGACCCTATAAATGACCCTTGAGACTGTAAAAAGTTATTTAGTCATTAAGATGTATCTTTTTAATTCATTGAAATTACTCGACTACGTGAATACTGTGACGTCACCAAAAATTAAATAATTATGTCGACTGAGGGTCACAGACACGAGAAAAAAATTGTTATAATTATACGTTGTATTAATAAAGAATATCCTTTTCTTTTTTATTTTTTCTTTTCTTCTTCTTTTTTAGTCTTAGCTCTAAATCCGAATTATTAGGGGACAGACCAACAGTCGCTCCAACTGTTCGTTTATCCCCTAATATTTTTTTTAGTATAAGGAGGCAAACGGAGCCATTTTCATGACTACCGACATCCATAGACATCCTCATAGAGGCTTTACAGATGCGCTGCCCTCCTTCCTCCTCCTCACTCCTTGGGCCATATTAATTTGTTTAACTCACCAAAAGATCTCCCCATACCTGTAACAGGGCCACAGAAAACTTACTGTCTACTCGAAACGTGACAGTATAGCACTCTTACCACCAGTATATAGCCAGAGGTACCTCCCCAGGAATGATATTCACTATAACAAAGTCTCTAGACTAGGACGGAGTTCCCTAGAGGCTTCCTAACGATCCCAACTAGTTGTTGACTATTTCACGTAAAGGCGGGGTTTAAGCTAAGCCTTAAGTGTCTCTCAAAGCTCTTTAGAGAAAGCTCCCTGTAAGCCCTACTTGATTCCTTTAAGCTTTCCCAGTGCACATTTAAATATGAATTTCTACGATGTTTTTGTATATTTAGGTATTTATATCGTCTCTAAAATTATAATAAGTAAATAAATAAATATCTGTAGACTTTACACACCACGTTAGTCTAGCCCCGTGCTAAGTACCGTAAGCACTTGAGTTACGGGTACTAAACAACGGAATATATTTACCATGTTTTATAAATTTATGAACTTTTATATATTTAAGATTTTTATAATAGAAATACATATAATATATAGATAAATATCCATGAGCAAGGCGGGATTCGAACCCGCGACCCCTGGGGCAACATGCTCCACTTATCCGAGCTCTGTACCACTGCGCCAGCTGGTCGTCGATATATGACGTAACAATAGTTAATATCTATGAAAGAACTGGTATTAGGTCTGTACAGGGATAATATTAGTAAGTAGTGATGTGCTACATTGTAACCAAATTAGCCAGGCATGAACGGAACGTTCACATACCAAAATTGTATGTTCACATAGCAAATTGATGTGTTCATCATTTCTGTAACCCTTTGGTAGAGAGGGACAGGGAGGAGGGCAATACATTTGTATGAAATAGTAGTTTATGCAACTGTCGTATAATGAAGGGTATTAAAACCCGAATGTGAGTTTATGAAACGAGCGAACGCGAGTTTCAAAATAGTAACGAGTGTTTTAATTACATAATTAATAGCAATTAATTGCCATAAAAGGACTCGGACTGTTCATATGTCCCCAAAAACTATAAAAATAATATGAAAATTATTTTATATGCATAATTAAATATAGCGCGATTAAAATCAGTCAAAGTACTTGCAGTGACCAATACTTGCGTGAATACAACATATCATTTTGTGAGTGAGTGTATCTAAGTGGTATTTTAAGGAAAAAATAATAACGTATTTGTAAAAATATAGGTACAAATATAAGAACTAGTATGGATTTTCCGCGAGCGAAGCCGCAGCAAAAAATAGTTAAATATAATATTAAAACAACCGAAGATCAACATTAAATTTGAATGGAATTATGTCAACAAATAAACATTTTCGTCTGTTGTATCAACAGTAAGCGTAAAAAATAATAAATTTATAAAAGTGTGTCAGAGGTAAAGAAAGATAAAAGAGAAAGGCGGAAAATAGATATAAAAAAAATTACAATTCATAGCAAAATATATGTATTATATATATATAATGGTTCGAGGTCAATGAACTGATAACGCGGGCCGGCTATCAGCGAAGCGGCTGTGACCCGGTGAGCCGCAACCTGTCCGTCTGCAGGAATGCCGGCGCATCTCCATAAAGGACTAGATGCAGCGCTGTGGGGGAGTATTCACACTTTTACGTCCGCTACACAGCTGTATCTTTCTCTCTCTCTCAAATATTAAAATTTATATTTGGAAGAGTTATAAATCCTAAAGTTTTTATGTATGTTTTTTGATTCTTACACGTAAAAAAATCTCAACAGGATTTGGAGAATATATACTCCATGTTTTATATTATAGCCTGCCTAGAGATTAAAATCTGGAATTACATAAAAAACTTTTTATTTCGTAAAAATAAATTTAGTGTTAATTTTATAATGATAATCTACGGTATCGCGACACACAGTTAGTACTAAAATATTTATCAAAGTATTATCACTACATTGTTTTTGTGACAAATGTTACGTTTGTCTAAATCTAAAGACTTCAAATTGAAATTTACATCTCTGCCATTTTTTATTAAAATCCGTTCAGTGCTTTGCGTGTTAAAATAATAATCGTAACTGTAATATTTGTAGGACATGCTGGTACTGATTGTGAAATATTCAATAAAATTGAAGATGTGCAACATTTGCTGATAGATTATGGCAGGAACAAATGTATAAGAGTCATTAATTGAAGAATTTAGTTGGGCGTACAGGATATTTTAGCCCAACCAAAAACTGAAATAGCTAAAAAAAGTGTAATTTGTCTAGATTAGTCAATTGAAGACAATATTTTATAATAATTATTATTTAGGATAATTGTTTTATAATAATAGATTGTTTCATCTTAATAATAAGGTACGATGGAGTTGAGGATATATGTGGATAAAAAACTTAACCTTCTAAATAATAAATATAAATAATGATGGTATTTGCCTATCAAACCCTGGAGTAATTATTATTCTTCCAAATATCAAGCCGATTCAATACTGCAATGTCAACAGCACAAGATGATTACTGTAATCTTACACTCAACATATCTACATATATAATGAATCCAAGCGAAAGTGGCACATAGGTATTTTCTAATTTGCTTATCGCCATTTGTGACATAAAACAAATAAAATATGGGCGACCTACTTTAAGAGTTCACTCATAATTAATGCAAGGCCTCGGATTTTGATAAATATTTATTTACAATTTTCCTAAACGATAAAAATTTTATAACCTACACAGAAAAATATATACTAGCTGCGCCCCGTGGTTTCACCCGCGTAAATTCCACAGGAATTTTTTTCGGGATAAAAATTATCCTGTGTTAATCCAAGTTATCCTCTATGTGTGTGCCAAATCGGTTCAGCAGTCTTTGCGTAAAAGAGTAACAAACAAACATACAAACTTTCGCATTTATAATATTAGTAGAATATATTTGTAATCTGGATAAGGTGTAGTCATCGCTCGCCCGCACCCATTGACATCTTTACAACCAAATAATATACCTACAGAAGCGTTGAAAAGCAACTTCATGTCGGCATTGAAAGAAAGAAATGACATTATTGCTGTGGCCCGACCGGGCCGGCCTGGCTGAGCTACAGTCGTGCCTGTCCGCACCGGCTTCTGCAGCCCGACACGGACGCCTTTCCAGCAAACATCAGCGCTACCGTTACAGCTTCAACCAAATTATAGGTATTTTACATACACACGAGAGGTAGTCTCACGCTGCATGCATGCATGTAGCCGAATTTGGTCGGCAAGTGACGGCTGTGCTGTCGCGTTTCGTAAGGTGTGTAAGTAGCCGGGGGCCCATGGAAGGAGGAGGAGGAAGGGGAGGAGCGCATCTGTAAAGCATTTATACGGATGTCTATGGGGGTCGGTAGTCCTGAAAATGGCTCCGGTTGCTCGTTTTCCTCCTTCTACTGTTAAAAAAACATAGCTTTCTCTCCCAGTCTTACAAGTAAACTAAATAAATCGTATAAGTAGAAAATCATCACTCACATTTGTGATTCTGTCAATGTGTCAACGCCGCACATAACAACCCAAGCGGACAAGTGTGTCTAGTCCCTTAACCGCACGTTTCGGTATAAACGCACCTGCGGTGGCGCGAGCTTTAACGATGCTTTCTACTTCGTAATGAGGTGCAAAGTGAATTACGTCCGTAGCGGCGGGGCGTCAGTGGCATCATCAGCTGGCTCTTTAATAATAAATAAAATAAATAAAAATAAATAATGTCGTCCTAGTTGATTTCGGTTACGGTGGCCGTCCATATAGACGAGCCATCTGCGCAGGACATAATAGTGTACAAGTGTATGCGCAGACACAAGTGCACTCTCTATTCCCTCGTTCTCATATTCCGATGGGACGGTAGTCACGATCGGAGAGAAATCAGGCGCAGGGCTTAACGTGCTCTCCTTGGCACGGGGGTACAACACCACAAACTTCCCGACTCCGGACTATTATTAGAAATTGAGAAATACCGATAATAATTTTTGGTCTGACACGGGATTCGAACCCGGAACCTCACATGAATAATGATCATGCTTACCACTGGACCATGAGGCTCTTAACATGTACAAAGTGACTCAAATTCTAAAGGGATTGATAGTACGCAAAGGGATTTCTAATCGCAGGATATAACCCCTTCGCATAGAAAAAGGAGAGAAGCAATGATACCCGCTGTCGCCGAAGTTTCCTCAGCCGTACTGGAGGATGTTAGAAAACTACCAGCCAGTTGTAGAGGGAGGGGAGTTATCAATGATAACAAGGTTAACTAATCTCTGCTTTGCCGATGATATTGTCCTTTTTTTTCAGCCTACGAGTTGACTTCCGTGCTAGAAGACCTTAGAACCGCTAGCCGCGAAGTCGGCCTTTATGTCCAAGACCAAGTTCATGACTAATAGCTTTCATCAAGCAAATTATTTTGCTAGCGGGGCTGGAATACGCCGATTAGTACCTCTACCTTGGCCAGATAGTCTCACTCCAGGCGAGAGAGGATAAAGATGTTGCTAGACGTACCGAAAACGCCTGAAAGAGCTATTGGGCCATGAAAGATCTAATGGCGGCCTCTTCCTATGGCTTCAAAGGAAACTCGTGGACGCGTGCATGCTCCCCGTACTGACATACGGCTCCCAAACGTAGTCTTTGAAATTTCAGCAGAGATCAGCCCTTGATTAATTATTTATCTGATAATGAAACCCATTAAGATTTAACACATACGTTTTATGATGGCGTCCGACGAAAGCACGCACACACATACATAATCCTACTAATATTATAATGCGAAAGTTTGTATGTTTGTTTGTTTGTTTGTTTCTTACTTATTCACGCAAAAACTGCTGCGCAGATTTTCACGAATTTGAAATATGATTTGTCACGTAGGATCTATCCTATCCTATCTAGGATAGTTTTTATTTCTAAAAATGTTCCTATGGGATGCCATGGGATGATTTTCTATTTTACACGGGTGAAACCGCGGGGCGCAACTAGTATAATATACAAACACAAACACAACGATCGGCGACAGCGCATCGGATTTGCATACGATTTACATCCCGGCTGATGGAGATAAACACGTTAGATTTAAACCGCTGCACCTACTTAAACAGCTCATGTGATTTGGAGTACCGACAGCAAACTCATTTTACATTCTATATCTGTATTAGGTTTTTTGTTATTTTTTTTTTCGTATAGGGGGCAAACGAGTAGACGAAGGCATTTTAATGATTACCGACGCCCATAGATATCCGCATAGAGACTATACAGATGCGCAGCCCTCCTTTTTCGTCCCATCACCACGGGCCACCGGCTACTTACACAGTGCACGAAACGCGCCAGCACAGCTGTCGCTTTGCGCGGGTCTTATGTATGTAAGAGGTACCTCCCCGGTCGTGCCGGACCAATTCGGCTGCATGCAAGCATGTAGTGTAGCACTACTTCTCACAAAATTGTTGATGATTCCTTAATTGTTGCAATCTTTTAGTAAAATACGATCCGATCTAGTATGGTTACCATTAAAAAGAATTTGGTGCTAAACTAAAACTAACGATGCACCGCGGCATCGCATGGATGCAATCAGGCTGTGGATAAAGTGTCCAGAATCCTCTGTTATAATAATATATAATAATAATAATATCTGAGGACATATCACACTACGTTAGTCTAGCCCCGTGCTAAGTACCGTAAGGACTTGTGTTACGGGTACTAGACAACGGAAATTTATTTAACACTTTTTATAAATTTCATATATAAGACTTTTATAATAGAAATACATATATAATACATAGATGTAAAACATTCAAGACCAAGGCGGGATTCGAACCTGCGACCCCCGGCGCAACATGCTCGCTCCGAGTCCTGTACCACTGCGCCAGCCTGGTCGTCAGGTTCTATAGCACAGGGACTTAAATACCGAATACCATTAACAACCGCATGGTTTACAGTTGTGCGAACACGTTGCCCTCCTTTATCCCTAACCACAATGGGTTACTGGCTATTCACATCTTACCACACAATACGCGATAATATAGCTACCATATGTGACCGAGAGGAGGAGAACAATGGCCGTACCTCTTAAACAATATAAAACGGTTACTGTGGCTTACTCTAGTAATGAGATAGACCCCCGAAGATGCTGCCACCTTGTCGTGGTGGGGGGGCTAGCGTGCGTCTGTGATCACCAAGGCTATGCCGGACAGGGCTACTCATACCGGACAGGTTTGCAGGGAGAGGCCAGACTTACAGCAGCTCAGATGAAGAGTTCTCCACCCGTCTCTGAATCAGCAGACTAGGACGCCTGGCGGGTCCGATTTCGCCAGATCGGTGGCGTGCTCCTATGGTGTACTGGTTCTGGTATTGCACAGTTTCGACGACAGAGTTGGGACTCTTCAGAGGCAGCCGGAGAGTCCCCAAGGAGGAGAAGTCTAGTCTTTTCGCCGAGGCCAGCCTGTCGCTGGAGGGATCCTGCTGCCTGAAGATCCAGGACCCTTCAATTATGGCGACTAAAGGCACCTGCAGGGGATTACTTGGTATTACACCTAGTGTCAAGTCCGATATAGGTCTGTGGGCTACACAGGCTCCTAAGTATCATGGGTAAATGTATTCCCCTGTGTTCTATGTATAATACAGGGATCTACCGTTTTGCCATTCATTAAAGTCTATGACGGATAGGGGCTGATGATCGTAAGTATACGCCTACAACGTATGAAACCACATGAATTACTAGAACATTCTAATGACGGTATCGAAACTATAATGTTATTAACCAAAAAATATATATTTGTTTTTCTGCTATTACATCGTAGTAAGTATTCTATTCTCTATAGCAGCATACTGGACATGTTATACTATAGATATAATAATATCTGTTAAAACTTATTTGCTCACCATACATGTACGGAAATGCCTATCACGAAGCAATAAATCTACTTTCTCCTCAATTAGACCCTTAGCTTTATCATAATAGCATATAAAACATATAAAAATAGTTCGAATATGCTTTCAGAAAAATCTTTTGAAGCATGATTTTTTTTTCTTATAAAAGGAGCAAACGAGCAGTCGGAGCCGTTTTCATGACCATCGAAGCCCATAGCCTGCCATGCCTCTTTTCACCTCCCACATCCATGGGCCACCGGCTACTTGTACACTTCATGCGGTGTACAAGTACGTTGCTTGTACGTAGCGAGTATATAACGTGAACGAAACAAAAAGTACTAGGCTCTCATCAAGCAAGAAGACATCACCATCTGATTACACGCTTACTTTCTTCACACTTATTATCCAGCCCGCGCTTTCATCATTTTCCTTTTTATAACTTTAATAACATTATTAAGGTTACGATACCATCATTAGATTAGATAGTAATATAAACATGCGAGTAAGAGGTAGTGCCACGCTGTATGCATCCATGTAGCCGAATTGGGAAGGCACGACCGGGGAGGTACCTCGTTAACACGAAACCGGCGTAAAGTGACAGCTGCGCTGTTGTGTTTCGTGCGGTGTGTAAGTAGCCGGTGGCCCATGGGGGCGGGAGTAAGGAGGAAGGAGAGCGACGGATCTGTGGATTGCCGGATGTCTACGGGCGTCGGTAGTCATGAAAATGGCTCCAATAGCTCGTTTGCCCCCTTATATTAAAAAAAACTAATTCTAATAAGCCACGGACAAACCGCAAGTGCCTACGAGGTGCTGCGCGTTCGCGAAAATGAGAAAATCGAAAGTTATCATAACAAGCGCCGAGTTTTCCCGTTCTTAATTCGGCGAATTAAAAAAACATCACAAAAGCGCGGGAAAAACGTGACCCTAATTGTAACAACAGAGCCGTTTAAAAACGAATCAAAACGTGTCATGGCGGCGGGACCGAAATTTGCATTACTAATGTTTAATAACTAACTGACATTCAAGTGAGAAATGCAAAGATGTCGAAAATGCTAGTGTTGCTATGATATTTTCAATCATCAATCAATTTAGCATGAATACTGCTGATGTGGACGGTACGACCAGGGAGGAACCTCTGGCACGATAGCGGCGTAAAGTAACAGCTTGGCTTTCGTGTGGTGTAAGTAGCCGGTGGCCCCTGAAGGAGGAGGTGGCATTAATTATAAATTAATTTGTATCAAGCTTACTTGCCGCTTCAAAAACATAAGGGCCACAGCACAAAAAGCCGCGAGTCGCTTTGCGACTGCATCGATACAGTCGCACGATTCAGCGACTATATACGACCGGTCGCAATGAAGTCGTGCGACAGTATCGCGATCTCGCGACTGGATTTAGACGTTAATTGTCATACATTAGCGATTAGTCTTGGAGTGTGCGCTCCCCGCGTCTAATCGCTGCATTCAGTTTCTTAAAAGCGACTAAGTCGCCAGTCGCCGTGTCTAAGTCTCCTGTGTGCTATTGCCCTGAATGAGACAATACAAGAATGACAAGGGTCTTTGTCAACTTCATCTACAAAACAATTGACATTTGCGTATCAAATCTGGAGAATATCCTATTACAATAATGTTTGTAGCCAAAGATTCGACTTATTTTATTAACTACTTACTTCTTTTTTCTACACGCACAATTATGACTTAGTTAAATGAGATATCAGACTTCTTTTAAAAATTCTTGAGCACTTTTTTCGTCACTGATAAAAATAATTAAGACACCTATACCTAAAAGCAAACGAAATCACTGAGACGTACGGCAAAAGTACATACATATAATCTCAATCAAATTAACCAACTGGTCATTATTTATGTAGCGGTCAACCGTCGACCGCACAAGTTTCATACAAATGTCTGACCACAGATCAGTGGTTCCCAACCAGTCGTCCGCGGACGACCTGCGGTCCACAGAAGCCAAAATTTGGTCGCGAATTATTTTAAATGTAGCGGGCGGTAAGCCGTTGGTTGCCTTGAAGTGAGTGAGAATTTTTATTATACCTACGTTGTGGTCCCTGTTATCGAGACTAATATAAAAGTGGCCCTGGCCAAAAAAAGGTTGGGAAGTCCTGCCACAGACCATATGTGTACTGGTTGATGTATTACCACTTATATTTAAAATCATGTGACATATTTTACGCCTTACGGATCATAAATCGCGGAGCTCGAAAATGGGGATGCACTACCGAGTAAACCTCTGCGCGTGCCTTCAGCCTCTTTTTTGGAGGGTCCCGGATCTGCAAGCAACAGGATCCATCCAGCGACAGGCTGGCCTCGTCGACGAGGCTAAATTTTTCTTCGTTGGAGACTGTCCGGCTGCCTTTGAACAGTCCCTACAGGTGTCGGAACCGTGAAATGGGATCAGGTTCCCATCCGGACTCCTGACCCCAATACTCCAAAGGAGCAGTCCACGCCAGTCGGTCCCAATCCACGCCGCCGTCTGCTGATTCAGAAACGGGTGGAGGACTCCTAAACTGAGCTGCTCTTAGTCTGGCCTCTCCCCCCAAGCCTGTCCGGTATGAGTAGCCCTGTCCGGCATAGCCTTCGGGAGCACAAAAGTACGCAAGCCCCCCCCCACAACCGCAAGTTCGCAGCATCTTCTGGGGTGAATAACATCACTAACCTGTCAGCATTTACTAAAAATGTGGCCTAAAGATGAACCCTTCACGACCCAAACCTATTTACCCACATATATGGCATTTGGTACTTTTAATAAAACCCCTAACATGAATACATTTCGTAAATGTAGCTGAAAAGATTTTTCATATGAACTTGGTATTAAAATTAAAATCCGCTTTTTATGACTGACGCAGTAATCAAAAATCTATTTCATATTACTTCAACGGAGCAGTAAAAATGTATTTACTTTTCTGTAGTTGCCATTTGATACACTTGATATTTGGTATCTCTTGAAATTAAACTTCAGGTAAATACAAAGTAATGATTATAAAAACTTAATATTTGGTAATGGCATGGCAGGGCATGCTATTAGATGGATATTTCTTTTAACAAACTAAAATAGGTGTAGGGTTTAATTATAATTTAATTCAGTGCAAGCTCAATCATCACTTAAAAACATAAATGAGCCAATACAAAAAACCTTTGCCACGTCTTTGTCATCTCCATCTACAAAACAATTGACATCTCTGTGAGTGCCAATTTAAGTGTAACATCCTAAAATTATAGTTATAAAAACATTCTTATGCTGAACAATTGACTGTTAAATAACTATTACTCTTAACATTTCTTATTAGCAACTAGCTTCCGCCCGCGACTCCGTCCGCGCGGATGTCGGCCTTCGCGTGGATGGATTAATTTTTTTTCTACGTATTTTTCCAGGATAAAAAGTATCCCATTTAATGCCCAGGATAATAAGGTATAATTATACCAAGCTTCATCGAAATAGAACCGTTAGTTTTCACGTGATGCCTGAACATACAGACAGACAGACAGACAGACAGACAAAAATTTTTTTAATCGCATATTTGGGTTTGGGATCGATCCAGTAACACCCTCTGCTATTTATTTTTTCAATATTTTCAATGTACAGAATTGACCCTTCTACAGATTTATTATATAGTATAGATTTTAGCAATTTTTGGTCACTGTTAAAATTGATTAAGATAACCTATACTTAAAAGAGCAAACGAAATCACCGAGACGTACGGCAAAAGGCATGAAACGTATAATCTCAATCAAATAAGTCAACTGGTCATTATTTATGTAGCGGTCAACCGCCACACGAGAACAGTTTAAGGCCGACAGCACACACGCTACTCTTAGCATGGGCGATCGGCGATTTTGAGACTGCATTGATGTTTGACGATTTAGCGACTCTCTTCGTTCATTCCTAGAATCGGAATCACGCGATTAAGTGATTATTATTTTGTGTATTAGTGATTGATTAAGTGACACGCTGTCGCTTTGCGACTAAATCGCAACGATCGGCGTTATGTGTGCGCCGCGGAGCGTCTACTCGCTACATTCAACTTCTAAGGCTGCGGCCTGGACGGCAGCGTCTAAAGCGACTAATCGCCAATCGCCGGCGCTAAAAGTAGCATCTGTGCCGTGGGTCTTAAAATGTCTGAGAATAAACTTGTGCTCTGGTTGATGCATTGCCACTTGTATTTAAATGCATGTGACATATTTTACATCCATGGATCATAAATCGTCTAGATCTAATTTTCCATTGAAATCTTGCCTATCAACCATGAAAATCGTCGATCAACGCTGATAGCTTTTAGGTAACTTTTAATAAAACTTTTAGCCAGAAGTAGTGCTAGACTGCATGCTTGCATGCAGTCGAATTGGGTCGGCACGACTAGAGAGGTACCTCTCGCTTACACGTAACCGGTGTAAAGTGACAGCTGTGCTGTCGCGCGGTCTGTAAGCAGCCGGTGGCCCATGGGGGTGGGAGGAGAAAGGAGGGCAGCACATTTGTATAGCCTCTATGCGGATGTCTATGGGCGTAGGTTGTCATGAAAATGGCTCCGACTGCTCGTTTATCCACAGCTCTTACAAACTACTATAAAAATAAAAACATAAATACCGGCGGCTACTGCCACC
>LUGF01029803.1:199619-225262 GCA_001625245.1 Calycopis cecrops
GCCACCGGCTACTGACACACCGCACGAAACACGACAGCACAGTTGTCACTTCACGCCGGTCTCGTGTAAGCGAGAGGTACCTCCCCGGTCGTGCCGGCCCAATTCGTCAACATGCATGCGTGCAGCGTGGCGCTACCTCTTACTAAATAATATAACTTATTTCGTGCAGTTCAGGCCTACACCTAGGTCTAAGGGGGCAATGTACACTTAGTTCGACTAACGTTGGACTCAACTACAGTCCGAGGGATGCCTTCATAAATGCCATTATGGTAAATATCCAGCAATTACATTCATCCAAAAAAATAATAAAAAAATAAATAAATATATGTATATATACATATTAATTAACCAACTTTAAGTGATTTTATTGCGGTTTATTTAATTATTTTACATTCCCGACGTTTCAGAACCCGTGACCACGGGTGGGCAGTCCACTCGTGACCGCGGGTGCTGTAAAGGTTCTGAAAAGTTGTTATATTGTAATAATCTATGATCTCATTTATTTCGGTGTATACATACAAAAACCTATACATATATACCTATTATCTACCAAGGCGGTTGACACAAGAGGAACTAAACGTTGAAATGATAACTGTTCGAGAAAGTGAAATTAAAATCGCACTGATGTAGAAATATCTCTAATTCAGAAGATAAACAAATATAACAAGTTCGATAAAATAGGGTTAACTGTATCCAATAACCTCCAAAACCGCTAATGACGTGCATGATGATACAAAACGGTCGCCGTGACCTCGAGGGAACTGCCTACTTCGTCAACGCGTGTCGTCAAATGCTTTCACTGAATCATTTTAATCAATTATTAATCGTTCTTCTCTCCTCGGTAACGGTGGAACCGTTACCGAGGATTAGAGTTAACGGTACGTCGTCCTAGACGGATTTCGGCTACGCCGCGGCCGTCCGTTTCTATAGAGACGAGCCATCTGTGCAGGACATATAATAGGGCACAAGTGTTCACGCAGACACTAGTGTACTCTATATTCCCTCATGCTCCTAATTCCATGGGACGGCAGTCCGACACGACCGGAGAGAAATCAGGCGCAGGACCGACAGCTTAACGGGCTATCCAAGTCACCGTAGGTTTAACTTCGCCACTTTCCTGACTCCGGACTGTTATTAGAACTTGAAAAATCCCAATGACAATATTCTGTCCGGCCCGGGATACGAACCCGGGACCTCACGTTTGTAGTTGAACACGCTTACCACTAGACCACGAGGCAGTAGAGAAGTATTAGAGTGTCCCACGCTCCTACATTTTGCGACTACGTATAAAGTTCTTTATCTACAATTTCTATTACGATTGATCCAGGAAGACCCAAAACTTTTGATTCGACTTGTTCGAAACAGTTATATCAATGTGAAATGAATTAATTCATTGAATTCGCGTAGCTTGGGGCGTGTCATCCTATAAGTTACCGCCGAGACATCCATCAAATTAAGTGAAACATCTAACTGTGACCAGGCGACGACGGTGAATCAATCAAAGTGTAGACAAAGTTATGATCGTTAAACTGTTGTTGACTTTAAATATTGAATTTATTTATATAAAGAAATTGGTTTAAAATCGTGTTTTTATCGCTTTTTCGATGAGGTTGATTGTCGTGTATCGATTGTAGGAAAGATTGATTGTCCACTGCTCAGTTCTAAGTAGATTCAGCCCCAAATCGTAAGGTCGTTAATTGCTGCTCTTTATTTCTAATTCTTAGTCAATGTTTAAGTATTTTAATAATACGATAGTATGGATGATCGAATGACGAGGAAAATGAATAAATTATTATAATAGAAGTGCATTTATGTCTACACTCTACAGTCTTATTAGGCACAAGAAAATGCTACAAAAATAAAATATACTAACCCATTAAAGAATGCTTAAATGTGTTAATCTAGTTGTTTCGGAAAATAATTCTCTAAATAAAATAGATAAAATAAAAATGTTCAAAGTCCTGTTTTTACGGTGACTAAAAATGATTTAATTTAATCATAAGTTATTTTTTTAATAGGTATGTTACTAGCTGTACCGTGCACGCCACCAACAGATACGTCAGCATGGACCATCACGGCAATATATTTGAATTCATTTGAATGATTGTATCGCCATCTGTTGAAAATTGTTCTTACCAATATAGAAACCTTCGTAGGCGCATTCGGAACAACTTTACTAAAGATCATCACATTGTTCGCATCGCATAATCGCCCACAGACATCCACATAGAGTTTATACAAATGCGTTGCCCTCCTTCCTCCTCCCACCTCCATGGGCCACCGGCTATGTACACACCGCACGGAATGCGAACGAAATTACACACACACTTCTTAATTAAACAAATACTTTGAGTAATTTAATTAATTAATTAATTAAATTAATTAACCTGTTATTATCTAAAATACAGAGGTAGCACTCAATGAACTTTCCTTGCCCCGGCTCGGCGGTCTTCCCTCTTGTTTCTCTTTTACTGTCCAGATGGACAGATAGCGGGATAATTGTTTTGGCGCGCGCAGATGTTATCTCGCACTTGAATGTTTATGCTCTCTTTACACGCCCGCCGCTGGCACAAGCTGATCGCAGCCGGTTACCTGATAGTGGATACAAACCGGTCAAGTGTTATTCGGAGAGCAGGGTTCAGTGCCAGGGAGGGATTACAACTTATTCGGAGAGGAGGGTCCCGTCACAACGAGGCATCTTCACAAACCTAAGTTTGTTTGGCCGGTTGATCTTTTCTCTGAAGTGAGCGTTCGAGTGAAGATAAGCAACACACCTCTATAATCTATAGTTGTCATCATCATCATCATCATCATCATCATCATCAGCCTATTGCGATCCACTGTTGTACATAGGCTTCTCCCACAGCACGCCACTTGCCTAGTGACATAGCTACTCGGATTAGCAAGCTGAAGTGGCAGTGGGCCGGTCATATCTGCCGCAGACCGATGATCGTTGGGCTCGGCTGGTTCAAGAGTGGAGACCGCGCACCGGCAAACGTAATATAGGACGCCCCGTGACTAGATGGAGTGACGACATACGTAAAGCTGTGAGCAGGGAGTGGGAAAGGTTAGCCGAAGATCGAGGCCAGTGGTGTGCTATAGTTATGTAAATGAAGTAAATTACACGGCTCACTCACCGGGCCGGCAACACCGGAGCGGTAACTCTCAATATACACACATAATGCCGCTACAAGGGACAGACACGCTCCTATTGAATATCTGCTTGCCTTTCCTTTCTGGGTATATAATCACAGGGTTGCTTATATGTGTTGGTTGTCTCCAAAAGGCTTCGGCTCCTTATTTGTCTCCTTATAATATAAAAAAATAAAAAAGTGTGTGCTTTAGAGCGCACAACTGAAGTAAAACCTAATTTATATAATACACAAATTCATAACCGTAGTTACAATGACATAACATGTCATATGATATTTATTTTTAACACAAAAAAGTTTCCCATAAATCGAATTCGAATACTGAATTTGAATGACAACTTCCATTAATTAGCCTGGCCCGATGTGTGATTTTTGTAACGCTTTGGCCAGCTTACTCCCCAAGTCAAGCGCGCTTATAGAAGTTTTACTTAAAAAATATATATTAATGATCACGAATCACGAAAACATAGTCATGTCCTAACTTCATTATATGAGCTAGACCTCCCCGGCCGTGGCGGCCCAATCCAA
Organism: Calycopis cecrops; assembly: GCA_001625245.1. Taxonomy (NCBI): domain Eukaryota; kingdom Metazoa; phylum Arthropoda; class Insecta; order Lepidoptera; family Lycaenidae; genus Calycopis; species Calycopis cecrops. The sequence continues at coordinate 203,300 of LUGF01029803.1, forward strand.
CTGCAATGACTCATAGAACCTGCGCGAGGGCAACGACCTCCAAGCAAGGGCTGCAGCTGCCACAAACCAGTCCGGCTAGTTCTAGATCTAATAGCAGGCCAGTAGGCTTGTCCCATTTGCTACTGTAGTATGGAGTTTCCATGCTACAAATGAAACCTCTATGTTTGACATATTTTTCTATTAAGAAAAATATGTTTAAATTCAAACAAGAAGGGAATTTTTCTTGTTTGACAAGATGCTAGATTTTTGGAGATTACATTCAGATACGACGGGGAATGGAATGAAAGAGTTTCGGCCACGGGCCGTAAAGAACAATGTACATATTCTAAAATAGGCTTATAAATAATAATTGTAAATATGTAAGATACTGCGCAATAAACATTTAATTACTATTTATTATAAGTGTTTATATTTTCCTACTTTCAGCCAGATGGCACAGAAGTAGATAGGAAGTATTCAATTAGGGTTCAAATAGGGTTTTCAGATATTTTTAGGTAACACTGCAAAGGGACAGAGCTACGCCAAAACCACACCCGTCCCGGCAGTCGTTATAGTGGTGGATGCGTCGCGGTCGATCTCGAAGAGGGAACCAGCGTTACAATGATGCAACGCAAAACCCTGATGAAGAGGAAGGCAGAAGATATGTATAGTGCATGTCCGAATATGCACAAAATCGAAAGTTAAGTGGTCTTGTTTTATTGTTCCGAGGGGACAGGGACAGCGAGAGTAAAGGTGCTATGGTTTCTCGAATGATCCGATCAAATAGAGCAGCGGTTGATCGAAATTATATATATTATAAGGGGGAAGATATCCTCGTGCTACAGGGGACAACTACGTTAGAAGATGGCCTGTGTGTGTGATGACTGCCCCCGCGTCCCGTCGTCATTTTTATGCAGTTGATGAGTTTCCGGTGGTCCGAGGCGAAGAGACTGATATAAGTCTAGGGAAGTTTCATGAGAATTGCTACGTGTCTTGTATTTGTAAAGAGGTTTCTACGAATACAGGGATGTTCAGCGGAGATATATTTGGCTGTGACTATTTCAAAGCACACGCGCTGAATAGGTTTAAGAAGGAAAGGATGGCCTTTCCAAATTTTTTTTAAATGATTTATAATTGCGGGACCAAGGCGATGACGCGGACGAAGATATAGTCTTATGTAATTAATGTAGGATAATGTTCTGTATAATTGAGAATGTAAATAGACATAGGAAGGTGGGATAGGATCCGCTTTGTAAGATATAATGCGAGCGTAGCTATGTAGATATGATATGATAGAAATAAAATTGTATTTTACGTAATTTTAGCAATTTAAAATATAGAGATTGTCAAAATACGATGGTTGTCAAAACGAAAAATATTTTATGTGACAATATCGTTGAAGGAGGTTTGCCTCGCAGAATAATTTATTTGACAATATCCAGCATTGAAGTTTGCGATGCATTGTTGAAAGATCGGTAGGGAACTTTGAATAATTAATATATTCGATTTTGATTATTATTTGAATAGGCCCAAGATGAGCAAGCCATCGTGGGTAATGATTTAGGTATAGCGGATAGGGATTCGATAATGAGTTAGGTATAGTGGATAGGGATTCGATATGAAAAGGGATCATGGATCGAAGGATTAGTAGTGATGCGGTTAAGGGAATTGTAGGGAAATGAATAGGATTTGCGTATCGAGTGAATAAAATGCGATGGTTATGGAATGGGACATAAGGATGATTTTTTTTATAATAGGTGGGCGAGTTATGTACGAAGTAGGTTCGGAGTGGGATGATTATAAGTGATAGGCACTGGATAGTTGTAGGTTGGCGTATTATATAAATGCTTTGGGTAGGCATCGTGTAAGGGTATAGGTTTAGGATAGGTCGCAACGTACGTACATAACGTAAATGGTTAGGCAGTAATGAGGGGTTACTTTCTCTTAGGTTTATAGACATATGATAGGTCATTGAGGGGGTGCAATGCATCAATAACTCCAATATAAGAATATATGTACAAATATGTTTTTCTTTTCATATGCCGAGAATAAAGAAACAGATGACATGTACAACGATGTGCACAGAGGGATGTCAATATGCTGCATTTGAGTCTGATATGCGAAGGGTATCAGTGAGTGTTCCTGTCAAGTTGGGTGAAGCGTGTCAGGATGGATGACTGCGGCTGGATGCAAGAGAGACGCCCGAACGAAAATGGATGTGGGAACATATATGCGACATATATGTATACCAGATGTGGCGCCTGTGCTGGATACTTCGTCGGGGCGTAGCGTCCAGTTGCGCAGGGTCACCTATTTGTAGTCTTACTACCTATCTACGTAGACTAACTATATATGAAGATTGACTGCCTAGGCTAAACTATTGCCAGCTGGCTGACCAATGCAATTAAATTAAATACTTGGGAAACTTTATGAATATACTTTATTTATTCCTTCCCGAAATACAATTTACATTTACATAAGTTAAGACCTAGGCTAACTCATATTCATCGTCTTTTGCTCAAAACCCCATCTTTTTCTTATGAGACCCCAGTTTGTAATGAAAATTTATTGAACGTGTCAAAAGCGACACATTCTAATATTTTAAATTTAAATGAATATATTTTCTTTCATAAGAAAGTATACTCATTGTGGCAAAGAGGTCTCTATGTCACATCACCCCCCTTCTTCATACAGTTTTTAGATGACCTATCAGCTAAAAATTATACAATTTAACCATCGACACTCACCTACTTAATGGAGGAACTCACTGTAGACATAAATACAAAACCTTCTCAAGAATGAAGTGGCTGGACCTTAGGGTAACAAAAGAAAATTCCGTAAATGCCAAAGTGTTTATATTTTCCTACTTTCAGCCAGATGGCACAGAAGTAGATAGGAAGTATTCAATTAGGGTTCAAATAGGGTTTTCAGATATTTTTAGGTAACACTGCAAAGGGACAGAGCTACGCCAAAACCACACCCGTCCCGGCAGTCGTTATACTACACTCGTTCACAGAAATAAAAGTGAAAACATGATATCATTATGGAAAGAGGTGCCATTGCTGCGTTGCACTAGACACGGACAGGCGCGACAGAGTAACCCTCGCTCGTGACGTAGATGGCGTTGTGGCAAGCATGCATATACAAGGATGGGGTGGAGGAGAGCAGATCTACACAATCGTACAGTAAAATGTGTGGATTTATTTTCCGATTCCGGTGTACGATTCAACAATGACTAACCACTGATTGCTAGATTTAGAAACAAAATATTGTCCATGTCCTGCCCCTATACATGTCTCTAAGGTCATTCAAGTATTATATCAGTAGTAGAATCATAGAAACCTAACTTGAATTACCTAGTTAGGTATTTTGAAAACCCTGCAGAGACTCCAATTTTATTTATACGTACATATATCCTATTAATATTATAAATGCGAAAGTTTGTATGTTTGTTTGTTTTCACCTTCACTCAAAAACTGCGGAACCGATTTTCATGTTTGGCACACACGTAGAGAGTAACATGGATTAACACATAGGTTAGTTTTTATCCCGAAAAAATGTTCCTGTGGGATGCCAAGGGGTGATTTTCCACGGGATCGAAATTTACGCGGGTGAAACCGCGGGGCGCAGCTAGTTTAGATATAAATTATACTCAACACGTTTTGCCTAATGCTTAGTAGTTTTAGTCAAATAGTTGACGCCCATAGCCATTAGTCCGGGTGAAACAAGGTTTAGCTGTAATTTAGGTTCTAACCCGCCTGGACGTCCGCCAGGTTATTTTAACTGTGACACTCGGTGAAACGAACCCTGTATGTAAATATACCGGGATTTATGCGTAACCCTCGTACAGATAAATTATTTGGATACAATTAGATGCCGTGGCTGCTTTAGGGTTAAAAGATATGCCGTGTCTGCTTTAGGGTTAAAAGATAACATTCAAAGGTCAGCTATAAATTTTAGAAAGGTAAAGAATTATTTAAATTTGTCTCATGACCTGATAGCAATCATAATACCATCATCTGTATTAACTAACTGAAGGCTCAACTGAAGGTTGTGATTTGTGAAGAAGAGGTAAACGCAGTAATTCGAGAATATTCTTTATGAAAATGAAAATGTTTTTATACAAATCACTTTTTGAACGTCAAAAATTATAACTACTGCCGGTTCAACCCTAGCCCTGTCGTGAGAAGAACCGGCGAAACAAACTCAGCGGGCCTCATGAGGAAGTATCTATAAACAACTATGTCTGAGTTAAACATGTTAGACTACTGGTTATATTACCTATAGCACCGATTTCGGTAATATACCCAGTAGTCCAGGTAAAGTAGAAATAATTATTTATAGCAACTCTTCTCGCTTATATAAAGAAACTTTCTTATAGTGTATGGAGACGAAGAGTAATCATAGCTTTGATAAGCAACATCTTAATTATTACGCTGATGATCCAATTGTCTATGCTAACGAAGCACCGAAAACTATTACCTATGTGAGCGAAGAATCTATCTGCCTCCCCGTGCCGGACGAGTTCACCTGCAAGCAAGGCCCTTTCTTACAAACCGTTTCGGTTAAAAAACGGCAACACAGACTCCTCATTAGTCACATCGCTTCCCCTGCAAAAAAAGGCGCAACAACTCAAAAATCTTCCATGGAAATGATGCAACTTTTTTTGTTTTACCGAGACAAGTGTCGGGGCCGGAGCATCGAAGTAGCGCCACGCCCTCTGTAATAACGTGCTTCTTTCCGGGCAGTTGAAAATTGATTTATGAAGTTTGGACCGGCCTTTCTGTTTACTTATGAAAGATTTAGTACCTTATTAGACATAGTATTTTGTTCTTACGCCTTAAAGCTGAATCTAACTTACGTATCATTATTTTGGCTTTTTTCCTTAGCGCTTAGTCTATATTACAGTCAATTATTGAGTAAACATTCCATATTAATGCCAAATGTTCAATAACATTGCACAATACATTTGATCATTTAATTGGTACTTTAAGAAACCTTTCCTGCACTCGTTAGCAGTATGTGTGAGAGGTTTATCAAGATAAGAGCATGCGTGTATCTCAAAGAACGCCAACGCTCCTGCAAGATGGTTTTGCAGATGTATATGGGCGGTGGTAGTTTTCTATCACCTGCTCTATGACAAAGATCACGCTCCGACACAGCAATAGCTCTACAATATAAAAATTCAGTGGGTACATTGTTTTATTGGAACATAAAGAGGTCGCCTTGGTGCATTTATCCCAATTGGGAGTAATAAATCTCTCGTCCACCTTCCACACTAAAATGATAGCCTTAAGTGAGTTTCTCATGCCCTTGGAAAGAGGACAAGATGGCAACAAACCTGCATGTATCGATGGCTGTAGTAATCGAAAGGCACACACTATTCAAGGCTTAAATTATACCTACTATAAATTTCCCATGTCACAATGTCAGTTACCACCCGATATACGTATTATAATCTATACTGATACGGCTCGACCGATTCTCATGAAATTTCGTTATAATATATAGAGGTGTAATCGGGTAAATCTGAGAATCGCCCAATATTTATTTCTCATCTCGATGTTTCCAACGGGATCAAAACGTACGCGAGTGAAACCACGGAATGCAGCTAGTCTAATATATAAAGTACTCGTGTCACGGTGAGCGTGATTGAACTCCTCCGAAACGGCTGGACCGATTCTCATGAAATTTTGTGTGTCTGAGAACCGGCCAACATCTATTTTTCATCCCGATGTTCCCACGGGATCGAAAGTTACGCGGGTGAAACCGCGGGGCGCAGCTAGTTATACTATAAAATCTATTTAATATGTGTGAAGGAATGAAACTACTTATCATGGACACAGTCAGTAACTTTCCATTGGGCTTTCTAGTGCGGTATTATTTTAATCTGTTTCGAGTATTATAAACAAGTTACAAAATCGCAATGATAAGGAAGCCACAAAAAACTTAAAGAAGGGGTTGGAGAGTTTCGTATTAAATAGTAATAGTAACAGAGCGCGAACACCACGTATTAAGTAATTATAAAATGCTGGTATATTTGTCTACGATTAACTGATTACGAGAAGGCATTTGATAAAGTCGAACATGTTAAATTAATAAAGATACTATAGGATATAATATCTAATATCTTTAAACGAGCAATTCTTGTATATTTATATATATAATTATATATGTGTAATCAGGATCTCGGAAACGGCTCCAACGATTTTCATGAAAGTTACAGATTAGGGGTTTTTCGGCTCAAGGAATCGATTTATCAAGGTCCCAGGTTCGAGAAAAGCTCGGTTTTCAAGATATAATATACAATATCAGCGCCATCTATATTATATTATATATAATTATGGTTTTTTTACTCCTCAATAGATGGCGGAATTCCGTCTTATTATTTTTTATCCGAGCGAAGCTCGGTCAACCAGGTCCTAAGACTTAATGCTAAAGATATTCGGTGTATCAGAATCGTATTGCTACCAGCCAGTGCCAGTGTTCGTGTATCCACAGTGTAGACGATGTGTATACCAAGGAAGTGAAAATATTGACGGTGTTCGTCAAGGCTGTGTATTGACTCCGATATTATTTAACCTACACAGTTTTTGGAAGCACTAGCAGATATAAAAGTGGAGTTATGGTGAACGGGGAAGTCTTTAATAATTTATAAATAGACTAGCTGCGCCCCGCGGTTTCACCCGCGAAAATTTCGATCCCGTGGAAAATAGAAAATCATCACATAGCATCATAGGAACACTTTTTTTTTCACCCTATGTTCTAATCTAAGTTACCCTCTATGTGTGTGTCAAATTTCATGAAAATCGGTTCAGCAGTTTTAGCGTGAAGGAGTAACGAACAAACAAACATACAAACTTTTGCATTTATAATATTAGTAGGATAATATCTTTAAAGCCGAATTTTGGCTACGACGGCCATCTATCTACGAGACGAGCCATGAGCTCAGAATACAATAGTGCGAAAGTGTTTGAGCAGCCATAAGTGCACCCTATTTTCCCTTATTCTCCTACTTCGATTGGTCGGCTGTCCTACACCGCTGGAGAAAAATCACTCGTTTCACGTGCTCTCTGGGGGTGTAACACCTTCAACTTTCCAACGCTGGACTTTTATTTAAAAAAAATAAAAGCTCAATTACAATTTTTGATCCCATAGAAGGGCTCAGGATCTGTGGATTACTGCGATTCGACGCGGCAGTCCCACGATGTATACCCAGAATGTGGCTTAAGAATAGTGCCGGGACAACCGGGTACCATAACACCGGCGTGAAGTGCCAGCTACGGAGGAAGACGATCTCAACAGGTTCCGCTGACCTCATTGTCCACGCGTCCGTGTTTTGAAAAAGTTGAAGATACCTGTTGGACGGGTCTCGCCGGGTCTCGCCGGGTCGCAAGTGGATTTCTGTTACAGTTTTTAAATTTCGACCCGAATTTCTCTGATTAGTGGACAAAATATTCTATCGGCGGCGCGCGAGCACGGGGCAGGTGCTGACTGCTCGCCTAGACAATGAATGTGTGACCTAGTTTCTAGAATTAAATGTATCCTACTAATATAATACGTAAGTGTGTATGTGAAAACTAATATTATGTGAAAGGGTAGGTAAGTTTGTTATTTCTTTCGCTAAAACTTGAATAGATTAAGCTATCTATATATAGGTGTATAAGTATAACACTCAAAGGTGACTGACTGACATAGTGATCTATCACCGCACTGCCCAACACATTGGACGGATCGGGCTGAAATTCGGCTGGCAGGTAGATTTTATGACGTAGACATCCGCTAAGAATAGAAAGTATTTTTAGAAATTCAACCCCTGAGCGGGTGAAGTAGGGTATTGAAGTTTATATGGATTTCTTAGAAATTAAACGCGGGTGAAACCGCGGGGCACATTAATAATATGCCTATGAATAGATACACTTAGAGTTATGAGATACGTAACTTTCATCCTTCCTTTAAGATGAACCACAGAGTTAGGAGTCACATAAACCGCCGAAACCATGACCGCTAAGCCAGCACTTCGATTAAGCCGGCGTCGTACAAATATTTTAAACACCGAAAGAAAACCTCCCTTTAATAGCCCACCAGAATCTCACAGGAAACTCACTAATAATAAATGCGACACAGCTATCAATTTGCGACTATATCATGTGAGCGGGAAACTAGCCTGGACAGGCTAGGCTAGACAGCCTGATCAATAGATGCTGTGCATTGCACTAACTACAATAGTAACATTACTGATACTTGGATTATTGGATGTTATAATTTAATACGACAAAACTGGCCCATAAGAGCGAGGAGGATGGGGCCAAAGCAAGATGATAATGGAAATCAAGAGAACCGCGTTTCATGGAAAAATCTGTCCACTTTCTCGTGGTGTGAGTCATCAGCGCATGGGTTAGGACGTTTAATGCCGCAGAACCTACTTACACGCCAGATGATAAAACGAATGAGTTACGCGAAGAAAGTGCGAGCGATCAGAACAATATACGTGAATATTGTACTTAAGGCGTTTAAAAGTTATGCGTTTCCAAAAAAGGAGTCGTGTATATGAATGGTCTCCATTTTAAGAATATACATTGTCGCAATCGAGGAAATATTTTCGCAAAATACAGGCAGAAGTGATTTTTATTTGCATTTTGTGCTGTTTTGAACAATTAAAACTGGGAATATCATATGGTCGAGTACCTACTTACCTAGTGGTCTACTGCTTATTAATCAGATAGTAATGTTTCGGGTAGGAGAAAACAAGCTTTATTGAGATTTTTCAATTTCTACACAAGATCGGTGTAAAGTGAAGGATGTGCTGTCGCGTTTCGTGCGGTGTGTAAGTAGCCGGTGGCCCAAGGAGGTGGGAGCAGGAAGAATGACAACGCATCTTTTTATCTCTATGCGGATGTCTATGGACGTAGGTAGTTATGAAAATGGCTCCGACTGCTCGTTTGCTCCCCTATACCTTATAAAAAAACTAAAACATTCCAGAGTTAGGAAGTTGGCGGTGTTACACCCCCGTTTAATTTTTCTCCGGCGTTGTTGATCTCCCATCTCATCAGTAGAAGAGAATAATAGAATAGTAGATGCAATAGTGTCTGTCTGCACGCATGTGCACTATAATATGTTCTGCGCGATCGCCTAGTCTCTACAGAGCAGTGGTTCTTAACCGGTGGTCCGCGAACCAGTAGTGGTCCTTGGAAGCATCTGGGCCACGAGCCATGATCTCCAGATCAATAAACAATATTTTCGTTATGCCGCGGACTACCAAGTTGTGGTGGTCCACGGCATTACGAAAATTTTATAAAATGGTCCCTCGGGACAAAAAGGTTAAGAACCACTGCTATAGAGATAGCAGCCCTAGCACGCCATAGTCGCCAATCAGCTAGGACATAATTATGTGGTAGGTAACCTTGTTTGTATGATGAAGCAAACGAGCAGTTGATACGTGAATATCCTATATCAAAACCCGAAATTAGACAGGCGCGATGCCGACCTTGGAGATAGTAGTCTTCTTTTGCAAGAACCTTCAGTTCGTACCGGTTCAAAACTGGTGGCAGCCGATTGTGCTTGTTTAGATATTGCGCCTGAAACGCTCAGTGGACTTTGGGTTAGACTGCCGATAGAGTTAACAAGTTCAATTATTACCAGAATATAGGCAACCCTAAGATTGGCGTCGGTGGCCTATGCCATCCAAATGTTCCTTTCTATCCAAGGTAAAATATAAAAAGCAAGTCATAACTTTTGATAAATCAACGGATAAATACACAAGTGCTGAATGACACTGAGGTTTTAGAGAAAAACGAGATGCGCTGGATTTTTTGCGCTCTGTCTAGTCATACCGGTAAAAAGCTAGCTCGTTAACTTTGAGGTTACATTATTACTTGTTAACGGCGTCTCTTGTACTAAGGTCATGCTATAAAGTTGTGGAGAGTGCGGTGCTCGAATGTCCGAATTTTTTATTGCACTTACTTTTTCTATTGTCGAGAATAGCCTTTCGGATTATCCGTTGGACCGGAGAATGGAAAGCATATTGTACAAAGTGAAACTGTTAAAAATAGTCAATGTTAGTCAATTCAATTCTGTACTTGTCCATATTCATGCAAATAAATTATCTTCGTCTTAAGGGCTATCGTCTAAGCTGTCACTCCTACTAGTGGCTTTTTTATAGCATAGGAGGCAAACGAGCAGTTAGGTCACCTGATGCAAAGTGATCACCAACGCCCACAGACATCCGCCACACCAGAGGTCTAACAGAAGCGTTGCCGACCTTTGAGAAAAGAATAAGCTGGCTGACTGACTATAACGTAGGGCTTATAAAGCCGCGAAGAAATTCGTTATAGTTGTTTTATTGTAATGAGTAGTATCCTCGTAGACTTAAGACACCATTATGTGAACCGAGCTCTTTTTGGGCAGTAACTTATTATATTAGTAAATTACCTAGTTACTAGGTCACACGAAATTCTCCCTTTGTCATTAGTTTATTTAACTCCGTTTAATGTCTAAATCCGGAATTGGAGTCTTCTGTTGCCTACCGACGCCCATAAATATCCTCATAGAGAACACGCTAACGTTTTGCCTCCTCCTGCCTTCCTTAGCAATGGGCCATTGGACACTCATCGCACAAAACACCCTTGCATACAAATAACCTTGCGTTCAGTATCTTGCGAGCGACATACCCGGTCGTGCCGGTTCTACTGTAACAGCAAGACACTCTTACTTTCTATATAGATAGTACATTAAGAACATCTGTTTTATCAGTGAAAAGCCTGAATTTCTCTTTCATTACTGGACAATGCGTGCGCAAAACTGTAGTCTGCTAACAAAAGCCTGTTTAAATACATAATTGCTGCTGTATACAAATGCAAATTATTTTCACGATTTATGCTAAAGTCGGCTATAAATTTAAACCGCGACTTTGTCTGGCAATTGTTTGTTTGGCTTGGAGAATTAATGTCCTGTAGCTGGGTTGTCAATAGGATGGTTGTCACTAGTATTATAAATGCGATTTGTAGGTATGTTTATTGTACTTTTACGCCTTTTTTTGTTAACGAAGAAGAATACATTTACATGTGATACCTAGCAGCCCGGGTGGCCCCTGGACCTATGTCGGACTCCACACTTAATGCAATACCGACTGCGGGTGCCTTCATCTGCTATAATTGGAGGGTCCCAGATCTAAAGGCAACAGGATCCCTCCAGCGACAGGCTGGCCTCGGCGAACAGGCCAGACTTCTCCGGCTGCCTCTGAACAGTCCCTACTACGTCGTCGGAACCGCGCAATAGGGTCAGGTTCCCATCCTGGCCCCAATACTCCAAGTGAGCACGTAACCAATATATTCGTGATCGGATCCGCCAGTCGTCCCAATTCACGCCGCCATCTATTGATTCTCAGCTGAGTTGCTCCTAGTCTGGCCTCGCCCCCCAAACTGACCGGTATGGGTAGCCAAGTCCGGCACAGCCTTCACAAAGGCACGCAAGGCCCCCCCACCACGGCACGGTGGCAGCACCTTCAGGGGGGGACAGATAACACAAAGTTTCCTTGGATGCTACGCAGGTAAAGCCGTGGGACACTAGTTGAGTTCTAAATCTTAAATGGATTGAACTAAATTTGGGAAAGAGGATACAAAACTCAAAATACAGTTATGTGAGCCAGAGTTACTTCCCCGGTCGTGGCTGCCACGTGACTTAGTAATCTGAGTAATTCAAATATCAAATCGGATCAAAACATGATGATTTCAAATTGAGCGACAAAAAAGCGATAAAACATAAAATTTAGGCAAACATAAAAGTTAATTGCTCTCTTCCGACACTTTTCATCTCGAGTACTGCTCGAGACGCTAAAGATTTTAACACGCAATTGGTTATGATCACCCTGACAACATTCGCGACTTCGCTCCACTCATTAAATAAAATAATAATGTCGTCCTAGCCGAATTTCGGCTACGGCGGCCGTCTCTATAGACGAGCCATCTGCGCAGGACATATTATAGTGCACAAGTGTGCGCGCAAACATAAGTGCACTCTATTACCTTATTCTCCTATTCCGATGGGACGGCAGTCCGACACGACCAGAGAGAAATCAGGCGCAGGACCGACGGCTTAACGTGCGGTCCGCGGCATGGGGGTGTATCACCGCCAACTTCCTGACTCCGGACTGTTATTGGAAATTGAAAAATCCCAATGACAATTTTTGGTCCGAATGTTTCCGAAAATTTGGTCTGGATTCGAACCCGTGACCTCTCATGAACAAAGAACATGCTTACCACGAGGCTCAGCTCCTGACTTACAATAAAACCACTGTACCTACATAGAAATTTGATTTGATTTGATTTGGTTCAGGGGTCCCTTTCATTATGCAGCACTAAGTTTTAGAAATTCAATCTCTGTGGGGGTGAAATAGGGGCCGTTTATTAATCATGACGTGGGTGAAGATGCGGAGCGCAGTTAGTAGGAAGTAGACCGTCATACGTTCAACTTACCCTTTTTTTTGGTGACGCAGGGGAATTCATTTACGTATGCTACCCAGGACTCCCAGGAGCCCGGTGGCTTAAATGGCTACAGTGTCGGACTCGGCAGCTGGGTTGCCCCTACACCCCTGCGGGTGCGGGGTGCCTTTAGCCGCTATAATTGGAGGGTCCCGGATATACAAGCAACAGGATCCCTCCCGCGACAGGCTGGCCCAGGTGTAAAGGCCAGACTTCTCCTCCTTGGGGACTGTCCGGTAGCCTTTGAACAGTCCCTACTCCAACGTTGGAACACTTGCTTTTAGACCTAGGCTTCATGCAAAAGTTTGTAAAGATACGCCATCAGATACACGACTGAACAAGAACTATGTCGACTATTGGTGAGAATGGGGTAAATAAGGGCACCTCATGTTCGTAACCTGCATATTATGTAGATCTTCCTGAAAGCCCCTGAGGGGAGATATCTAATTTGGGTTTTTTACTGATTTTATTTTTTATGTAATTTGGGCTTCTTTCTTTTTATGTAACTCGGGCTTCTTTCTTTTTTATTTAATTTAGGCTCCTTTCTTTTTTCGCATGAATTGACAACTATCACAAAATCATCATCGTAAACAAATGAAAACCACTAAGTGTTCATTTTCTAGTTGGACTCACAAGTCTGGCGCGCTCTAATGAACAAAGTCAACAGTTACAGAGGCGTTTAATGCTCACAGCCTCACCCTCGAGCTTGAGATACTGTTTACCTCCGCGGTTTATGAAGTACCCATCGATAGTGTAAGTGGTAGACGTGGAAAGACACGGATCTTTAATCTCTAAGCTCAATTCTACGGTAGGATTAATGGAAATGGAATTCTTCTTACAAGATTAATTATCTTTAGTTGTCTGGTATCTAAATTCTGTATATAAATTTTCACGAAAATAAATCTAGATTTTTTTAATTTCCTACTACGGTGCTTATGTTTCATGATCCGTGACTGCATACGCCTAATACAGGACCTATCGAGACCCTATGGGTACTTAAAGTAAACTCACAAATCTCGGAAGGAGAGCAGTGGTTCCCAACCAGTGGTCTGCAGAAGCCAAAATATGATCCGCGAATGAATTTAAATTAAGCGGTAAGCCGTTGATGCCGTGCAGTGAGTGAGAAGTGGGATATTTTTATTATACCTACGCCTGCTATCCAGAATGACACAAAAGTGGTCCCTGGAGAAGAAAAGGTTGGGAACCTCTGCTTTAGAGAGGGGTGAGGCTTAGAACATCAAAGCCTAAGAACCAAACTGTTGATTTTGTTCATTAGTAGCATCTTTTTTCTTGTCGTGCGAATCGAAGGAATGAATCTGTAAAACATAGATTACAAGAATTTGAGACTAGACAGTGCACTTCGTGTGTCTGCGTATGCTTGTGCCCAATAGCCCTCCTTTTATAGATGAATATTACATTACAAACTATACGATATATACAGATGAGATAAAACGTACTTGTGTTGAGGGACTGAATATTTCACGGCCAGTGACAGGTACACATAATACAGGGCAAGTGACTCCACATGCGCTGATCTGAGAAAATAAGAATTGTACACGGTCAGCCGACTATGATATTCGCACGCGAATGCCTTAATCTTTACAAAATTTATCAAATTAAATTCTGTATCCGTGCTGGCCTATTGACATGTGAACCTCGTGTAAACTAGCATTTACGTATAAAGTATAAACCTTATCACTAATATACATTAAACCGTTGTTTATAATAAAATGTATATATGAAAGTTTGAACGCAAGTTTGTTATTTTATGAATTAAAGGCCATTGCACGAATTCGGGTGAAATTTGCCACAAATAACAATGTGCAAAAAATGAAAACATGCTTTATCCAAAAATATAATATTTCTCAAGGGATATATTTCTAATGGGTGTAAAATCTGGAATATTTAACATCTGTACTATATCAAAGCTTATGATTTTAATTAAAGTTTTCCTAAATTTTCTGAGATTAAACTTGGAAGCTGATGGTAATGTGTGCGCGATGAGAAAACTTAAAAGATTATTACGAATTATCTTATCTTATCTTATTACGAATAAATGACTTTAAAAGACTTTATAAAATTTTATAATGTAAACCCAGGACCAAAAGTGTAACTACGTTTTAAATGGGGACGTGTGGTCAAATATTATTTGATTAAATAATAATATATTGAATGTAATATTATAATAATATAATTGTAGTGTAATATAGTAAATGATACTTACCACCAAATCCTCGAGCCTCGGTATCGTTACTCAATTTTCTTTGATGTTTCACATCCACTTTCCTAATTTTCGCAGCTTCCACATCGAAATTGAAAACACACACACACAAGATCACAAGTTGAAAAAAAATCGCACGCATTTTCGACACATTATGGGGTAAATACGACGATCTAACTACATCGATGTTAGTTTCGAGTGCAGTTTTCCCGCGCGAATCCGTCGGCCATGTTGGACGTAGCGCGCGCGGCGCAGGCGGCGAGACTAATTCACCTGATTCGCGTCCGGCCACCGTATTATGTGGAAAAATAAAACAAATTAAGTTACGCGGCGACTCGCTGCGGCTGTCGTGGCTGGAGCGATCTGTGATAACAGCCAGTGAGATAAACTAAACTACTAAAGACGACGTTGCCACAGTATCTAAGTATTAGATCATATCAAAGGTACAGAGCATGATCATAAGTGGATATATTTTTCTTCATAATATGATAATTGTCCCATTCAAATTATATTTAGCACCGAATGTTTTTTGAATAGGATACTAATAGATACTTAAACTGTGGGCCAATTCGTCTGAGTTCAATACTGATAATATGACGAACCTACCTCTGAAAAGTACTTAGATCTTACTTGCACTCTGATAATGGAAAATATGTGAGGTGGATCGAGCATATCATGAAGGTTAAAATGATTACAGCCTGTGTATGCGTGTGTGCCTTCTTCAAAAGAAAAAAGAGAAAATTTTAAAAGAATTAACAGAACATACGAAACTATACAATGAAACAAAATGTGAAATCTACGCCCTAAAGTGGGAACTTAGAGTCAAATAATCGAAATGTAGAATAAAAATCGGGAATAAATTTCAACATTTCGATTATTTTTCGATCTCGTAAAAAAGATACATATGTAATGAGAAATATAACAATGTATTGATGTTACTTAACGGGTCGCCGGCCGGTTTAATTTTGGGTCGCAGCGAAAACGCTTCGGCAGAACTCAACCACTGCGCAGCCGGCGAGAAAGTAACGCTGTGGGTCAACCCTTTTTTTACTTTTAGACTAATTTCTAAAATTTGCTAGAGCAGCAATTACATTTGCCGAGAAAGCCGCTCGACATTTTGAGAAAGGGTTAAGATATTTTATCTTACGAATAGCGTATTTTTTCTTAAACATTTTAAAATAATTAAGAAGTAATTTTATTCTGTAGAAATATTATTTTTTGTTACTTTATAGCTGAGAAAATAATTTTATTTATTGGGTTTCGTAGCCAAGCAAGGATAGGTACCCTAAGAACCTCTACACGGAACTCTAGTCTCTACATTGTATTTCAATGGTCCGTTCAAGTCCAGTTGTCTCTACCCTCATAAAGAGTAACGCGGGTGAAAAACTACGCAATTCTAATACGCCTCTGTAGGTGTAATGGGTGTCTATGTATTCGGAGTTGTTTCTATACATACTCTCGCTCTAAAATTCAACCTTTTTTTCGTATTATTATTAATAATAATAATAAAAAGTAGTTTTTATGTTATTTCAAATTCTTATCAACATTTGTGCCAAATGCCATGAAAATAAGTTTAGTGTTAATATTTTTGCGTGAAAGAACAAAAAATAGTATACACAAACTTTCGCTA
Organism: Calycopis cecrops; assembly: GCA_001625245.1. Lineage (NCBI taxonomy): Eukaryota > Metazoa > Arthropoda > Insecta > Lepidoptera > Lycaenidae > Calycopis > Calycopis cecrops. The sequence goes on from LUGF01029803.1 coordinate 219,609, forward strand.
TATCCACTATCCTACTAATATTTAGTAGTATAGTGTAATATAGCGACTAATATTTAGTAGGATAGTTGATATAGCAACTAATATTTAGTAGGATAGTTGATATAGCGACTAATATTTAGTAGGATAGTTGATATAGCGACTAATATATATTTTGTAGGATAGCTGATACAGTGACGAATATTTAAAAAGATAGTAGATATAGCGACTAATATATTATTTAGTACTAGCTGCGTCGCGCGGTTCACCCGCGTAAATTTCGATATCGTTGAAAATCATCCCATGGCATCCCATACGAGCATTTTTTTCGGGATAAAAACTATCATATGTGTTAATCCAAGTTACTCTCTATATGTGTGCCAAATTTCATGAAAATCGGTGAAGCAGTTTTTGCGTGAAGGAGTAACAAACAAACAAACAAACAAACATACAAGCTTTCACATTTATGATATTAATAAGATGATAGGGGATATTGCGAGGAATATTCAGTATGATAGCGCTCCGTACCGCCAGGAGAGATATTATTCAATACTCTCGCAATATCCGCTAAGCCGCTTCCGATAACTATTACCCGCTTCCTCTTTCACGTTTAAAACAAACTCATCGAAAATTTATACAACAATTTGTCCGGCCTCATTTCGCGGCCATGTCGAAATGGATGTTGTATTGTGTGGTTTTAAACGGCTCCAAAAAAAGAGTTTTTAATTTCACTTGTACGTTTTCCGTTTTTTATGGTATAAAGGTGCAAAGCAATCGGATGCATTGTCTCCGACTGCTCGTTTGCTAAAAAAATACAGAGATGCAAGAAAAGAGAGCAACCCATTTTTAACAATGTGGATGTCCGTGGGAGTCGGCAATCGGCCGTCCGCTTCCCTTTTTGCCACCTGTAAGTAGCCGGTGGCCCATGGAGGTGGGATGAGGAAGGAGGGCAACGCATCTGTTTATCTCTATAAGAAATGTCTATGGGCGTCGGTAGACATGAAGATGGCTCCGACTGCTTTTTTGCCCCTTTATACTTTAAAAAAAATCGGACATTTTCATGCCGCTGAGCTGATGATGGAAAGGGGACATTAAAAAATTTATAATTGTGCAAATAAACACATTCTTTCTTTCTTCTTTCAATCATAAAACAATTTACAAAATTATTTTTTCAGTCAGAGACAGTTTTCGGGTGGTCCCATCGTAAGTTCGGATCTGACGACGATATTCTAAATCGGGGACAGTCCTCAAGTTTTATATGCGTAGATATATATTTATGTTATACCTACTTTCTAATACTATTTGCATATTTGATTTGTCATTGGACTAATAATTTAATTGTATTGTATCACTCTCCAGTCTCAACATGTCTGTCTGTCGATACTTAGTACAATTGATGCATTGCAACCGAATCGAGTTAGCCTACTTCTCTAATTATATTCTTTTGTGATTTCATTTTATTTATTAGTTTGTAAACTTATATAAGTTAGTCTTACCTCCCGTCATTATGGAATCGTCGGTATAAGAAATAAAAAATATTTTTTTTTTGAAGTTATAGGTACTTGTTTGGGCGCGTTATGAAAATATAATGAGAGTGAAGTTTTAAGATTCATCATACAAAAGTGTTGTGTTTGTATATTCGAGATACCTACTGCAGCGCCATCTGCAGGGCTGATTTGTGAATTTAAACAATTCTCAAATCCCTTGTATGCACACAAAAAATTTCGTCAAAATCGGTCCAGTCGTATAGGAGTAGTTCAGTGACATACACACGCACACAAGAAATATATATATAAAGACTAGCTGCGCCGCGCGGTTTTACCCGCGCAACTTTCGATCCCGTGGGAATATCGGGATGACAAATAGATGTTGGCCGATTCTCAGACCTACGCAATATGCTCACAAAATTTCATGAGAATCGGTCAAGCCGTTTCGGAGGAGTACGTGAACGAACATTGTGACACGAGAATTTTATATATAAAATATACATACATACAATGTACATCGGTATCGCGCTTGGCCGGTTTTTTCCTAGAGAGTGTAGTAGCAATCAAATCACACAATGAGGAGCGATTACATCGCAGTCGCCCATCCAATTCTGACTCGTCATCCTGGACTTTCCATTTATGTTATTGCTGTGCCGGGCCTCGCTCGCGGAAGCCGAGACGAAGGTTGAGACACGGCTGTCAACCTGCCGCGGTACGTGAGATTCCTGATCAACGAAATGGGAAAAATGTGCTGCGAAAGACTTCCCGTTCTGTCACAGATATTTCTTTATATATTACTAACTGCGCTCCGCGGTTTCGTCCGCAAAGTTTCGATCCCGTGGAAATATCTACATGAGAATCGATCGAGCCGTATCGGGGGAGTATGCTAATTAACATTGTGCCACGAAAAATTCATATCTCTAATCTGTTTAGAATTTTTTTTTACATTTACCGTCATAATGCACTTTTTTTTCTATAAGCAAGTACTACTAAGTGGCCTTTGGCACTCTGGTGGACGTCTCCTATAGCCTGTAGACTCTTTTTAATAGTATAAGGGCACAAACGAGCAGTCGAAACATTTTACGATGCCTATAGACATCCGCATACAGGTTATAAAGATGCGTTGCCCTCCTCCATGGGCCACCGACAAGTTGCACATCACACGCAGCGCGACGTTTATCACGCCGGTGTCGTGCAAGTGCCAGGTCCCCGGCCGTCGGCCAGTTCGGCTGCATGCGACGTGGCACTACCTCTTACCCTGATCCTGCTGACGTCGTTACAAGCTGTTGTGACGCTCCCGTACGGGCGCGCGCCGCAGACGTGAGTCGATCGACAAATTACTTTCTCTAATTGGTTCGCGGTCCGCGTACAGAACGACCGCGATAGCCGATCGAATATTGTCAACAAATTATTCAGTAAAAAGGTAGTGCCATGCTCATTGTATTCGAATTGGGGCGGCGCGAGCAGGAACCTCACACGGGTGCATGTTGCTACCGCAAAGTGACAACTGTATGTAGAGTCAATTATGTAGAGAACTTGGCGCAAGTTTTAGGAATGTGTGGGCGCCTATATTGGCGCGCACGGAAATGACAACATGACAATCAATGCATAACTGAAAACTCGAGGTTTCGGCGGTTAAAAAATAGCCGTTACTTCGCGCTAGAAATATGTAAAAGATTCTCTTCAGAGAATACTCAAGTCTTGCCAGTCCAAATTAGCTGCAAGGGAACGCCACAGCGCTGGTACCACTTCCGTTATACCGCTTGCTTTGGGAATTTCTCACACGAAAACAGAAAAAAGTAGAGTCCGAGACGACTGCAACGCATCAATAGCACTGCCTCGTCCAACACCCCTCGTGTCCATGTAAATTGATCGCCCGCGGCCGCTGCACAGCGGAATAATTCACGTGAAACAATGAAAAGCACTCGAATTATTGCCACCTTCCGGTGCTCCGCTAGTGATGCGCCACGGGGACAGAGCGTATATCGATATTTGTTTTTGTATCACAATTGCGTGCCATGATAGATTGGCGATCTAGTTGCTGCAAAAAAGTAAGGACGCCAAGCCTTCAGTAATAGTATTTGATTCAATAGGCTAACTAAACTAACATTATAAATGCGATAGATTTTTACCTTAAAACTACTGAATAGATTTAGGTGAACGTTAGCACTGATATAAAGAATCTGGAATAACATAAAAATATTTTTTGCGCCGAAAGAATTATCAGTCACGAAGGGCAACACATCTGCTTCATAATTATGCCTACATTTACAGGTGTCAGTGATCAACAGCGCCGGATTAAGCTCTGATGACGCCCGGGGCCTGGAGACACGAGTTGAGAAGCGAGGAGTGGAACTTTTTATGTGTACAAAATTGGTCTTAAGCCCCTTATTCCTAACGGGGCCCGTGGCTGCAGCCCTCCTCAGCCCCCGCCCCACCCCCCTGGATCCGACGCTGCTGGTCAACAATTAGCTCCGAATAGTCTCTTGTATCCTTGTACAATAAAAAATATAATAAATCCGATGGATTTCAAGCGAATAAAACAACTTTTAAATACATTACTACCCACTTTTACTTTCACGATCTCTACTAGACGACTTAACAGCAGCTAGGTCGTAGGTAGGTCCATAGCTAGAGCTCCTAAAGCAAGTATATTGGAAAGTTAAAAACATAATAAATAACTTTTAACACTTGGGCTTACTAAATCAGCAAGGTGCCTCTAATGTGCAAATTTGTTTGGATGGCAACAATTCAATGTAAAAAAATATACCAAAATAATAAAAATATTACATAATAGTATCTACCTAATATATAAATTAAAGATACTTATTATATAAGTTACATAATTCAGTATATTACGTCCGACATCCGGAAACAGTACCCTAGTATATTAAACGCCTTTCCGTCAATCACGCAGTTACAGATGGGGCAGGATCTTATATCAAAGCACACACATTTGCATAAGGTCACGGGTTGCCCGTAACGCTTTCATATTTTATGAGTTGTTTTGGACCGAACTTATGAGCCCCGAATACCAAAATAAATAGAGCATAAAATACTGGATATATATATAATGCCTGAGCGAGTATGAATAATTTTATTTGCTGACAAACATGTCCGCAACCACAGTTTATGCCAGTCTTTCCCAAAGTGGGCGATAACGCCCCCTTGTGGGCACTAGATGCTCAGAGGGGGGCGGTAAGGGGCCAGAAACGACATAATTGTCTTTGAATATCAAGGTGTAATAACTAATAAGGGGGCGATACGAAGAAAACTGATTTTCAAAGTGGGAGTTAGACGAAAAAGTTTGGGAACCTGAGGTTTTTGCAAATGCCTTGCTTCTAATTCCACCACGGATTATTTGGACCCGAGAAAATTCCGTCTGTGTAAGTATATAGCTATCATTTAACGCCGATGCAAATCAGCAATTATATCATCTACTAGCGGAAGCCCGCAACTTCGTTTCCGTGAACCCTTTTTTTAACAGCAGCCTTCCTCGCTAAGTGGACTAACTAATACTGAAATAATTTTTCAAATCGCTCCAGTAGTTTCAGAGATTAGCGCGTTCAAAAAAACAAAAAACAAACTATTCAACTTTGTTTTTAGTATAAGCAGATAACAACATTTTTAGACCAGTTCCCTAACGAGGTATGCAGAAAATACAGAGCGCTATCACGATGTTTACACTAGCTTGCTATTTGCCTAGCTACTGCACAGTAATAACTCTACATACATAGACGCCGCTTACGAAGATTACTGACATTTCTACTGTACCCGAGCAAACTCATCATGGTACGTCGTCTTGGCCATCTCCGGGCCTTACATCCCTCCACATTCGCATTATCTACCATTTATCAAATTATTTCATCTGATACTAATAATAAAGAAAATTATAGTATCGATGCTTGTCGAGTCCCATCCCTATATAGACAATGGAGCCAAATTTTGTTTGTTGGAACATGGAAATGTAATTTTAATAATGTTATCTTGTATTTGTCGCGGAATTGCGGGCAGTCTGGGATCGGTGGTCCATTTCATCATCTCATCATCACTATGTCATCATCTGTTCAAGGGCTTCAACTTGAAAATGGCTGATAAACATGTTGAGGTATCACATTTATATCTAGAGACTTAATTATTAGGATCTTGTCTAAGAGAGTAAGTGCTTTGAGTTAGACCTTTAGCAAACAA
>LUGF01029803.1:255354-270655 GCA_001625245.1 Calycopis cecrops
CGCGCCCGCACACGCCGCGCCACGCGCCCACCCGCTCGTGCCGCACGCCTCCGCGATGCGGTCCAGCACTCTGCGCACACATCGTAAATTATACAAAATGATTATGTAAACGCATGCATTTAGTAAGAGATAGTTCTACTGCATAAATGAGAAAATAGAAAGTAAACGAAAAAGATGAGAAAATAGAAAGTAAAGTAACAAAGTAAAAAATAAACAACAAGCGCCGAGTTTTGTAAGAGGCGGTGCCACACTGCATGCTTGCATACAACCGAATTGGGCCGGCACGACCGGGGAGTTACCTCTCCCTTACACGAGACCAGCGAAAAGTGACACCTATGCTATCGCTTTTCGTGCGGTGTATAAGTAACCGGTGGCCCATGGAAAAGGAGGAGAAAGAGGACCGCCCGCAGCACAGCCGCAGCCCCTGTCAGCACCATCTCGATGTAACGTCACACTGTCATGGCCGCCGCACTCACTTGATCTTGCCGTCGGCGAGCGATCCGCGCTGCACGGCCGCCACGTACACGCTGTAGTCGTCCGGGTAGCGCGGCTCGTCGCGCCCGCCGCATAGCTGCAGCCCCAGCGGCCCGCTGCCGCTCAGCTCCACCTCGATACTCTCCCATTCGAAGTCCTTAGAGACAGCGGAGACAGAATATTATACAGACACGTACAGTCACGAGCACGGACGTTAACTTACACGCACACGCATACGTATTGTACGTATACACACGTAAAGTTACACGCATATGGTTGATTGATGCTGTAATTTATGGTTAGCCATAGATTGCAGAGATGGATCAGTGTGACAGGACCATGGAGGACTTATAATACCTGCTAGCTTATCACTGTAAGGTTGGAGGGTGGAGGACTGGAGATATCCATAACTTAGGCATCATCTATCAATTCTGATCTATCAAGTGTTCTACTTCCACTATGGAATATGAATATGCAACAATGGTAACGTACTATCCTATCGTACATTCTCTCGGTTTCACTACAAGGCATATTGACCGCAATATTTAAGAACAATATTACAATGGTAACTTGTAATTCAAGTCAAATTTGATCTCGATTTAGTAGTATCTCATGTGGGGCATGATAATAGTGTATAAAGAATAATAAAGAATGATGAGATGAAGGTGACTTAGTTAGCTGTAGTAGCACCACAGAAATAAGTTACATCGGCTTTCATCGTTGACCCAGAATGGTGCAATATAAGCCGACCTAATCCGATTTATATCACCAATTCAATAAAAACCTTAAAAACCACAACTCAAAAAGCTTAAAATATAACAAGACGTGAGCTCATGTTATCTCGCTCGCGATATCTGTGCTGCATGACGTTTGTATGAATTACAGCCTATGACAGCTAACATCGGACTAAGCAACTGGCGAATGCCAACACAGGTAGCTCTCGTTAGACCAATGGCGAATGAAGAATTTCCCGTACCTGGTGATTGGCTGAAATATTTTCGCGCCTATCAAAAAAATGTTTACTGCGCAGGTACATCAGTGTAACTTATTTATGTGGTGCTATTATAAGTATGTCCCCCCCGGCAGGGGTCGGTACTGCACCCTTAACTGTCGAGTCCGACACGAGTCAAGGGGCCCCCCGGGTTCCTAGGTATAATACGTAAATGTATTCGCATGCGTCAGGTAAGTATTATGTGAAAAATAAAATCGTAGAAAAATAGAATAATAAAGCTAACGATGTCCTATATCCAACAGTGGGCTGCAATAAGCTGATGATGATGATGATGATGATGATGATGATGACGAAAGCTAACGATACTAACCTGCACGTGTGAGCTGGGCGGCGCGGGCGGCGGTCTCTCTCCCTTCTTCACCCCGTGGCGGCGCGCCTCCGCCAACTCGCCTACCATCTGGTCGCGCTCCTGTCAGTAACAGACACGTATCAACTGTGTGCAGGGTTAAACTAAGTCCCGCCCTTGGGATCTCACATAAAGTGAACCATTTTATAATATATGGAGGCCAACGTGCAGTTGGGAGCCGATGAATGACCGGCGACGCTCATGCACAATATGAAAAAGATTAGTCCATGTCCTTTCTCAGCGTCTTATCTATTATTATGCCAAATTTCATCAAAATCGGTTCAAAAGCGGGAAAGCGTAACAGACATACAGATTTACTTTCGAATTTATAATATTATAGTGTGGAAGTATGGATTACTTCAGTTTTTTGTCAGTTTGTATGTTAACCTATTCTTCATTTTTCTGCACGTCTACGGGTGGAGTTCTTCAAAATGAGACTGTAAGATTTTTTTTTATGCAGCTATTGTCCAATAATAACACAAACAAAAAAATTGCTAAGGCTAATAATATGGGAGATAAAAAGCCCTTCTATGCGTTTTTAATTAATGTGCATATTTTATAAGTTTACAAATTTAGACAAGACACATATCGGCCCATTAGCTCAGTTGGTTAGAGCGTCGTGCTAATAACGCGAAGGTCGCGGGTTCGATCCCCTCATGGGCCACAAAGCTTTTTAATAATTTTATTTTTTTTCAACTCGGCCTCATTATCTTATATTATAATCATCCAATCTTTATCAATCACAATAATATTAAACTATAGAGATATTGTTTTTATTTTTAAACATACCTTTCGGAGTCGATTGCAAAGCGCCTTAACGCTTTCCCTCTCTTGTATCAGTTTGTCTCGCTCTGAAAACGCCCAGTCTCGTCTTCGTTTGGACACCTGTAACATATATATTATATTGGACACTTCGTAACGTAGAGGAGATATTATAGAAACTTGTAAATTATATGTCAATCATTTATAGTAATATGTTTCGATAGATTGGCTCTTTTCGACCGGCATACATCTGAAACTATTGCACCGATCAGACTAAAATTTTGATTTCAACATGAAGCTTCTATTTACTTAATACTCTTATTACTCTATTTACTTAATACTCTTATTACAAGGTATACCTTATTTTTAAAATCCTCTTTAGCCTATGGCTAAAAACGATTTTAAAAACGTTTTAAAAACGTTTTGTGCTAAATTTTCGATTTTACTTACAAGCTTTGTAAGTAAAATCGAAAATTTTGCACAAAAGAACTTTAAAACGCGATGAGAACATCGAAGAGCAGCTATTAATTGTAAATTTATTTATAATCGACTAAAAATAAATCGATCGAAAAGACTTGCTTTAAATTACACCAGTTCTTCTCAGATCTATACTAGGTTGGAAGGGGTGTCGTGTAGGCGAGAGGTACCTCCCCGGTTGCGCCGGTACAATACAATGCATGCAGCTTGACATTACCTCTTACTAAATTTCATTTAAGATCTACACAGTTACATACCAACATGTTTCGTAAGCCGGTCCATTATCTCCCCATGGGTCTGCTCCCCTTACGCACATCTCCACAGTACTCCCCCCTACGTACCTCCGCCTCCCCCACGCAGCCGCTGCCTTAGCTGTCGCAGCCGCTCGATCTGCTGGTTGGCCTGCTCGAGTGTCCGCTCTCCTTGTCTCTCCCTGCCCCCTACGTACCTCCGCCTCCCGCTGCGCGTCTGCCAGCTCCCCCCGCAGCCGCTCGCCCCGCTGCCGCAGCCGCTCGATCTGCTGGTTGGCCTGCTCAAGCGTGTCCGCGCGCTCCTTGTCTCCGCCCTCCACCACTATGCCCACCAGACCTGGCGATGAGATCGCAGTTTAGTTTCCGTATGGAAGCTACAGTGCCACATACTTACACACAGAACATGTCTAATGTTCCCACACGGACCACTTAAGATAAGTTGGCAGCAAAATTAGTAAAATAAAAGAAGTTTATTTACTATAACACAGTTTAGTTTAAAGGATTAATCTACATCAAACACCTCCTTACAATAGGATAAGGTATTGGTGATGTTAATATTTAAGTATTCAATGTAAGGAGAATTAAAAAAATAAAAAACAATACAACTGTAAGTTGTAACCTATATTTAGTAGCACACACTTCTACTAACAAGTGTCGCACCTCGTACTTTTTTTCCGTTTCTTTCTCTAACGCCACTAATGAACTTCAAAAACGCCACTGGACGCACGGACGTCACCCGTGTACGCCACTGGGCGTGCGGAGGTCACCCGTGTACGCCACTGGGCGTGCGGAGGTCACTAGTTCATATCTCGCGGTGTAAGGTAACCACTGCTCCCCTCACCTTGCAGCTTGTCGGACGGGTCGTTGGCGTGCTGCCCGTTGAACAGTCCGTCCGCGCCGCCGCTCGACAGCCCCAGGTGCACCATGCCGTACGCGGAGTTGTCTTGTCTGGAACGTGCGTGTCTTATTATGTAACATGTATATGGATCGTGCAATAAACAGAGGCAGCACTTTTCTTAATGTGGCATGTCCCAATGTGAATTAGAGTCATTATAATATACTTACAAAACAACGACAAAATCATATTTAATATACAAATTATTTTTCTTCAGACGGACTGGTGTATAGGAGGACAAACGAGCAATCGGAGCCATTTGGTGACTGCCGACGCCCATTAACATCCGCAAAGATGTCACTTTATGTGAGCGAGAGGTACCTCCCCGGTCGTGCCGGCCCAATAACGCTGCAATGCAGCATGGCTCTTCCTCTTACTATATATATTGTATAGTATAAAAAAGTTTTAGTAAGAGGTAGTGCCACGCTGCATGCTTGCATGCAGCCGAATTGGGCCGGCACGACCGGGGAGGTACCTCTCGCTTACACGAGACCGGCGTGAAGTGACAGCTGTGCTGTCGCGTTTCGTGCGGTATGTAAGTAGCCGGTGGCCCATGGAGGTGGGAGGAGAAAGGGGGGCAGCGAATCTGTATAGTCTATATGCCGATGTCTTTGGGCGTCGGTAGTCATGAAAATGGCTACAACTGCTCGTTTGCCCCCCTATACCATAAAAAAAAAAAATTGTGTATGTATAGTTGACAGACCTGGACTTGGCGAGCGCGGCTGCCTGCGGTGTCTTTAGGTCGGAGCACTCCTTGATGGCGCGGTCGCGGTCCGCCAGCGCAGAGTCGATCTCGCGCCGCAGGCTCTCCGCCTATAACGTAGTTAACACGCATAAAGTTATCTGCTAGGAGGTAGCCCTATAAGTAAAATTAGCCTAGCACCCGCTAGGAGTAGAGCTATAAGTAATATCGCAGCGGAGGATGCCAGGGGTCAATCGACAGTGGTTGCAGTCATAAATCAAGCTCAGTATCACCGGCATAGAATAAAGTCAGCTGCGTTTCGGGTGGTCACTCTGAATTCCGAAATCGTCAGGTGTTTTAATCTAATGTGGTCTAAATAAAATGTCCCTGTACCTGGTCCGGTCATGTTTTTCATCTGGTTTTATTCACCTGGCCACCTTACGTCCCTCCCCTGACTACATCACATGCTCCCTCTTGCCACCTAAAGACCTTCTCATGGCCACCTTAGGTCCTAGCCATGGCCACCTCACATCCCCCCCTGGCCACCTCACATCCCTCCCCTGGCCACTTTACCTCACCTTCCCGCCCTGGCCACCTCAACTCCCTTTCCTAGCCATCTGTCCCTCCCCTGACACCTTACGTCCCTACTCTGGCCACCTGTCCCTCCCCTGGCGTGTACCTGCAGCGCCGCGGCTCGTTGCTCGTCGCGCGAGGCCTGCAGCGCCGTTTCGAGCGCCGCCACCCGCTTGAGCGCCGCTTGCAGGTCGTCCGATAGCTTCTCCATCTCCTTGTGAACAGTGTCCCTGCAACGTGACGTCATAGTTCTGTCAAAGTAACTTATCTCAGTATATACGTACACGTTTTACACACCCACGTACGCATACAAATGCACATAAGCACACGAGCACGCACACTCACGCACCTCTCGCTCATGATGAGCGTGTACTCGGAGATGGCGGCGTTACGCTCGTCGGTGAGGCGCTTGATGTCGGCGCGGTCGCAGGTACCCTCCCACTGCCGCACCACCGTCGCCACCTGCTGCTTCAGAGGCAGCAGCTCGCGGATCTGAAACATATCCACACAGGAAGCTATATAACCAATGATCTGTATACAACTGGATAGCTGATATGGTAGGTAATCAGTGATGTTACTAAAAAAACCAGATCCTGAAGATACTTGCATTTAAATAAATATTTCAGCTATCCAGTAAAAAAGAGATCAATGACAGAGTAAAGATACATATAAAAATTTTATAGGCACTGTGACTTCGCGTAATATCTGGTACCCTACGCTCAATCATTTTCGATGTATGATTATATGCGTGACACTTAATTTCACTGTGTAAATTGTATTTCTTTTGTTTTTTGGCATTCGTTTTAAAGTAACAAACTGGCACGTCAAAGTGAAAAGAAACTATACCCTAATATGAAAACGTTAAGGCGTGCACAGAGGACATTCATTCTGCCTTTCAATCGTAGGACGTCCTCATCTCTCTCTCTCTTCTTCACTCTATAACCACCCACTGCTGAGTGAAGGTCTCCTTCATTTCACGCCATTTGGACGATCCCTTGCCGTTGTTATAGTAGGACGTACACTGCTTATCAAAAGCCTGCCCCATAAAATTCCAGAGCAACTGACTCGATATATTAAAATTTATAAACTGTCATAATATATCTCACTTGCGCTCGTCAGCTACTACTACTACTTTACTACTTTTCAAGTGGCGTCATCCACATATTATAGAAATCAGTGTTACTCACCACAGCATTCCTCTCCTGCGTGAGCTCATGACACTGCGTCTTCAGTCTGCTGTTCTCTTCTTGTACGATCTGCAGTTTCTCCACGGTGCTGTTGTGGTTCTCTATGAGGTCGTCATACCTGGGACACCAAAGAATAGATTATGGAAATATTGTATAATACTTAATTTACGATTATTCTAACAAAAAGAAATCAAAATGTTTTTATTCAAAATAAAATTATAAAAATTGCTTTTTGATCGTCAAAAATTACATCTACAACCAGTTCAACCCTAGCCCTGCCCTGAGAAGAACCAGCGAAACAAACTCGGAGGGCCGCATGAATTAAATAAATGAATTAAATGTTAAAAAACATAATATGCATGTGTACAGAAGCAAACTGTTACTATAATTAACACTTAATAATATACTTTTTTAATATAATGAAAGTTTTTCTTTTTAACCAATTTAGCACTTCCTATTTTAAAGCACAAACTGACTTAGATTAAAAAGACATTTTTTAAAGTTAGCTAGTGTGGTGTCCCAATAACTCAATACAAACCTACAAAAACTAACCTAACTTTGAATCATAATATGTTAATAAATATAATTTCTAAGCATTACTTCTAAATTCCGTAAGAAGATACTTGAATAGCCGTCGTCACCAGATATAAGCCATCTTAGAGTTCATTAAAAAATAGACGGACAAGTAACGATGATGATTATGACGTAGCATTACAAGTTTATGATGGATGCGTCTGGTGCGACGGCCAAGAACGCAGCTCACACGCGCCTACGCGCTGTTGCCACGCGCGCCAATAAAAACGATCCAAATAGGTCACCGTGATACACTAACGTTCTGCCTTTGGACTGGCGACCATTAATATCCGCACAGTATGCTGTGCTGTCGCGTTTCGAGCGGAGGGTATGGCCCACGAAGATAGGAGAAGGGAGGGCAGCGCATGTGTATAGCCTCTATGGGGATGTCTATGGTCGTCGCTAGTCATCAAATGGCTCCGACTGCTCATTTGCCCTTCTACAATATACACGAAAATACACAGTACTTTATGATCTATAGACCATAGAGCTATGCTGACGTGCTTCGTGCTGTTTTCGAGCGTCTGGTACTCCACCAGACCTACCCTCTACAACTCCTGTAAAAAGGAGCCGTTACCTCTTCTGGAAGCATTCGTACTCTTCCTTGAGAGCGTCGTAGCTCCTGAGCGTGTGCACGAGTGCGTCGGGCCCCTCCGCCGAGCTGGTCTGCTGCAGGCGCTGCACTTCGCGCTCCAGGCTGGGGGTGGGAGCAGGGACATTACCAGGTGGCGAGAGGGTTCAAAATCAAAAAGTTTTTATTCAAAATAGAATTGTACAAATCACTTTTTGAACATCAACAATTATAACTACCACCGGTTCAACCGTAGCCCTGCCCTGAGATGAACCGACAAAAAAAACTCAACGGGTCTCATGAGAAAGTATCTATAAATATAAAAGTACAAATACCAGAGACACAAGCATGTTAAGTAGGGGCATTAGCAGACGGCAGGAGGGCTTGTCTATGTGATGTGGTTAAATGCCATTACCAGGTGGCAGGAGTGTTAAATGCCAGAGACACGAGCATATCCATGAGTGGCGTTACCATGTAGCAGGAGGGTTAAATGCCTGGAGAGAATTCATATTTCGATACCAAGTGGCAATATGACTAGAAGGTTGCAAGAAGGACCCCTGTGGAGAACCCAGAAGGGGCCTTTTCCAGCCTTAAAAAGGGCTTGAGTGAAAAGGGCCAAAGCGCCCCATTAAAGAAGACTGCGAGCACAGTTAGAGTTGTTAGAGTTTCTAAAACTTGGAAGAAAGAGGGCGCAATCTGATAAATTTGCAACAGGTGTCTTGCAATATCATTAGACCACTGTCCGTCTTATCTGAGCCTTGAGTCCAACACCATAATTGGGATTGAAATTTGAAAACAGCATGCAATTAGAAAGTTGGTGGTATTACATCTCCTAGCCTTTGAGAACAAGTTAAACTGTCCTGGCCTAATATCTCTTTGGTCATGTGGGTTTGCTGTCCTATTATTAATGTGATAAATAGGGAGTGCACTTGTCAAGGCAAATACTAATAGCAACAATGTCCTAGGATATATTACAGTAGTAATAATCTTGTCTAGCTAACATTTTTCACTTACAACAGTAGTTTAGTAACTGACGTTGGCAAGCTGACATGATTATGTTAAAAGTATGTGTCTGTGTATGGTAGATGATTAATTATGTTACAGCCTATTTACTTTCTTATAGTATAAGGAAATGTATATTAAATGAGGCACAGTAACAGATTTAGGAAAATAATTAACATTAATGAAAAATTTACCGTTGGTTGTCGTTGAGCAAATCCCCATACTTGCCGCGTATTGTGTTCGCCTCTTGTGCGGACACCTCCAACTGGGTCATTACAGCTCGATGTTGACCGCGAACATACTCCAGCTCCTATTCACAAGTAATACCATTATAGGCAAAAGGACAATCCATTAGTGCTTAAATTAAAACTTAATAAAATACTATAGAAATTACTTCTTAGATAGTAAATTAACCAATATACTAACTGTGCCTCGCAGATTCACCTGAGTTAGTTTTATTCCCTTAGATTGTAGAATATACTTACATACTTTCTTATAGACCATACAAACAATTTTTAGGAAAACTTTGAATGGAACTCTTATAGAATTACTTTGTTTTCCACCCAGATCCTTTATTAGAAACACAGAATAAAGATAAATCGATTTTTTTTTAATTAATCTCATAATGAGCAATTTCTTGTATCATCGAAAATTGAGTTGTGGTAGGCCAAATTGCCCTTCTATTCATAATTTAATAGCACTAATTATTTACGCAACATCAATTGAATGAGAAGTAACCACTAGTCATGCCAGCTAGATTCAACTGCAATGGAGTTTTGACTACCATTCACAGACTTGTTAATTGAATTTCTATGAACCAAAAATATTCAGTACAAAGTAACTCTATGTACTACCATATCTATATACATACATATAATAATAAAACAGTAAAAAAAAAACATTGAATATATTTACGAAAAACTAATTGGTTCAAAAAGTATTAAAACACTTTTCAATGGTTTTTTAATTTAATCTCTGAAACTACTACTGATTTGAATGAACTTTTTTGTGTTGTATGGACACTAAGCCTGATCAACATCAAAAACAGATTTTACTGCGGTAAAGTTGCTAATTCGTACAGGAAACTGAATATGGGAAAGCAAACAATAACAAATTACTTTGATTATAATATTACATGTTATGTGAACGAGGTCGCAGACACCAACTTGTTTTTAGTATTTTTGTGTAACTATGTTCCTATACAAACAAATCAAGAGAAAGTGTCATTGCCGCTATCACCCATTTAAGTTACCTCTTGCTGCCTCTGCCTTAGTTATGTTAGTTTTTGTGTAATTGTCACATTTTGTACATATAAATGTCTCATTTTTCATACTATGAGGGAGTTTCCACTAGGCCATTGCAGAGAAGCGAATGTTTATAGCTGTTGGTGGACACACAAAACAGGGGACTAAGTTCTTAATGCAGTATGCTGTATGCGGTCTAAATTGTGAAATATCTGTAGGAATTTAAAACAACTTGTTTGATTCTGTTAAGAACATAACTTATAAAAGTCACTAAGAACTTTTTTAATGATTTACCTTCATAACATGTTCATATCTCCTTGATTTTTCTGTGTGTTGTTTTCTGAGCTGACTCAAATCATGCAATGCTTTCTCATATTGCTGCTTCAGGCTCTCGTTAGCCTGTTTATTGATCACATCATACTGTCCCAGCTCATAAGGTGCACTCATAGTATGTGTGTGACTTGAATACTTGGGCTTATCGTAACATTGTGTCGTAGATAGGACTTCATATTCAATCGGTAACGGAATAGATGATATCTGACTGTTATTATGCCTTTCATTGCTGGTGTATCCATGGGATATTGATTCTGAAATGAAAAAAACATTTAAGCACTTACTCAAATTTATTACAATATAATCAATCTATGGAATGATAATCGCATGTTATAATGATTCCATTTAAAAAATGAAAACATTCGATTGACAGTCTTAGTATTAATTAAAGGTAGTTTGTATGCAAGAATTGAAGAAAAGCTCATCATGATTATTATGTGAAATTAGTTACTATAAATAACTATATTTTTATTATTTTTATAAAGTTTAGAATAAGACTCACCATTGCTACCATTGCTTTCTAAGGAAGATGTACCCGATGCCATAATATATCTAAAATGAAAATATAGAGTCATTTTTAAGATTCTTGTTTCTTTTTAATTATGGTAAATAAGTTCTAGTGGCAAAAACATAATTACCTTCTGAATTGAAATTATTTGCCCATTTTGTTTAATAACAGCAACTAGATGTACAATGTAGGATTAAAATCTTTACACTGAGGGTACAAGTCTGACACGGTTTTCACGCTCTAATGATGGTTGCAAAATTTGCTAAACCGCGAATGTTGATACACTGTTGTAACTTTTATGTTTACATAGGATAACTTTCATTATAATAGTTAATTGTGACAGTACTTCACTTTCCTGGTCCGAATAATACGTATTTGAACACTGATTTCATTATAAATACAAGTACCGAACACACAAAATAACGAAAAGTTCACAAAAACTCTCCTTTCTCTACCAGTAAGGTTTTCACGAAAGCAGCACTATTAAAACTATGTAAACAGTTAATTTTGTAAAGTGTTCTTCCATTAAGTTGTAATCAACATCGTTTTTAATAATGACTTGGTTAAAAGCAAAGAGAAACAAAACCGTTACACGTATATTATCAGTTGTAATTTGCCAACATTTCCCGTTTATGTTCTCTACCTTTTTTAGCAAATGAGTGAATGAGTGACGGTCGACGGACACAAAAGAGGACGGACATATTACATGTAATGTTACCATACGTAATATTTAATTGTTAATTGTTTAACATTTTAAATGCGTATTTTTTATTAATTAATATTTTTATTTAAACTTTACATTACGATGAATTAAAATATTGAAATTACTAGTACTATTAATGGTTTTATTTTTAAGTAAAATACTTGAATTTATATACAATTTATTTATTAAATTAAAAAATCTGTTTCATAACAGATAATTTAAATTATATTTCGAATTAAATAATAACATTGATAATATAAAAATAGCTTGATATAAACAATAAACTTTCAAAAATACGATTTTTTATGACTATAATTACAATATTGTAGGTCAGAGTATTCGATCTATACGGTACTATTTTTCTCGTAATCGTCGTTCGAATAAATGACACGCAATAGCGAGGAACCAATAAAAAACGACGCGCAAATACAGGAAATTTATAAATCAAGTGCAAAACATAGAAACGTGTCCGTGTGTTTTGTTTTTATAAATCCTCTAATAGGAATGTTTTGTGACAGTGCAAAGTGTAGTGAAAAACGTATTGTTTTGATGTAGCGAGAAGGCATGAGCACGGCGTGACTTCCATGCCCTGCGTTCCTACGGAAGGGCGTGCAGATTACGTTTACTATGAATGATTTTATCTCTTTCTAAACTCATGTATCTGTGAATGACCGAGTGTAACAGCGAGCGTACCAAATTATGGATTGAAAAACGTTTGTTATTGTATTTGAGTATTTGTACTGAGAATTTGCAAAGTTTTTGCCGTTAGTTCAGACGAAGATTGTGGTAGTTAATTTTGGCAGTCATATCATATGGCGCCTAATGGACTAGACCGAATGCGGATCTGTTACGTTGTTCGAATTGTCGACCGTTTTACTATTTACGCACTATTGAAAAGAGATAGTACGTATTTTTAGTCGCGTCGGCGGTGCGACTAGTGACTTTAATCACTGTTCGTAAACAACTTCAAGGTTATCCGTCGTGACTGTGCCAGTGCTGATGCGGAGGCGCTGACATGGCTGCGAACACAGAGGGTGGCGCTGTGGTGCGCCAGGGCCACCTTCGGAAACTGAAGACTATGAAGAAGAAATACTTCGTGTTGCGCGCTGAAACGTCGGAAAGTTCCGCGAGACTTGAATACTATGAGTCTGAGAAGAAATTCCGCTCTGGAGCAGCACCGAGGCGAGTTTTGGCGCTAAAGAGTTGCTATAACATAACCAGAAGGTTGGACCTGAAACAAAAACATGTGATAGCATTGTTCACGAAGGAGGAACAACTGTGTATAGTGGCGGAGAATGAGCAGGACCTTTATACTTGGCTCACCGCAATACTGAAACTGTTTCGTTCTGATGATGCTAGTCAAGAGCTCCTTCATCCAATCCGTAAGTACTACATCTTATTAGAAAAAGTGTAATCCTTCCTATACCCTCTTACAATTGAAATGTTTATTATTTAAAAAATAATATTTTAGTCAATTCCATTATGATTTCTTGTTTTTATGTATCTATCAATGTATCAATAAGTACATAATTTTCTATCAATATAATATTATTATCTCTCTTCTGAAAGAAATTTATTTGTTTAAGTTTACATTTGACAATAAATAAAATAAAAACAATTATTCCATAACATTATCAGTCCATATCAATTTATCAGTTAGATACAGATGTCGTAGTAAACAAAATTTAATAAGGTTAGATATTATAAATCAAGGCAAGATTTATTTATTAAAAACACAATGCTTTTAAATTGCTTGTGGTTAATAAAAAATAGTATCTATTTCTACAATTGATTAATAATATTATGTACTCTTGGCTACTACTATACTTACTAAACAAAAGAAGTATGGAACATAATAGTAAAAAATATATTTAATATTTTTTAGTTAGACTGTCAGAAAGAAGGTTCTGTATTTCCAGTGGGTGTATGTATATTTGTATGTATATTTATATGTTCCCTACAGCCTTATTGGCTTGACAGATTTTAGCATATTATGAGGCTAGATTTGTCTTCATTATGTTAGTGATACTGTGTAGTTCAAAATGTACTTGGTTTTTAAATTGAATGTAAGGTAATATACAATTAATTAGGTAACATATCCTGCATTTTACAATTATCTCTCTGATTTTTTGTAACCGGTCTCAGATCTCAGTGATTAACTCATGTCCTCATCAATTTTTTGCGACTATTGTGCATTTCTTAACTCATTTTCATAAAATATAAATCCATATTATTAATTTTTAATATCTAAAAATGCCATAGTATATTTTTTTAAAGGGTCATAAAGAATGATATTATAAAACCATCTTAAAAAGATATTAAACAATATTTTTGCAGTGTTTGTTTGTGAAGAAACGTCCACAGTAAGTTTGTGTTATTTACGGAAAGTTAAATAATTAAATTTATACCATGTCTTTATAACAAAACTTACCTTTGTCTCACTTTATACTTAAACTAAGTGTTCGAGTAAATTACTTACTTTATTTTTAACGGCTATATAATTTATTAGAATGATAATTATGAATTATTACATCTTTATTTGCATATAATCTGCATAAAACTTGAAATTAGTCGCATGCGGTAGTAATAAAACATACTTCATCATTTGAAATTTAAATATAGGTGTCTAATATCTATTTTCATCCATTATTCTGGTTCCTTTTTGAACACTTTGCATATTTGAGTCATAAACATTTCCACAACAAACAAAATCATTGACCTTTTTAGTATCTTTTTCATAATAACACCTGTGTAACCCATCAAATTTGATAAAAATTTACTTGTCAACATGTTTAGTTATTTTTAAATGCTGCACTTTACTGCAGAACATTACAATGGTTAATTTAATAAGGTTAAATAAATATTAAGAAAGTAATAGCATTTCATATTTGAATATCTGCATTTATATGAAAAAAATAATATTTTTACAAATACATTATAATTTATATAAGACAAATTTGATGTGATTGAATAATTTGCTTGTTTTTTTTTTCAAATCTGATCATGTCATCTGGTTTGTGATAATGAAGTCGCAAAAAATATTTGTATCATGAGTCAATTGACACATGAATTCATCTCATTCATATATTTTTCTATAATATTACACAAATATGATGCAATATTTGCTTTCATTAAAATTTCTCAAGATGAGAATGTAAATCTTAATATAAGGCTATTAGAGTCTTTAATCAACAATATGTCCACATAAGGAGCCCATCTATCATGGAAAAGTACACATGGATGCTCCAAGCACTGTGTCACTGACCTATGGTAAAAGATAAGACATCAACAACCTTGATCATTGATCATCATCATATTGTAATTTATAACTGTGCGAAGTATAGAAAGGTCTTTTATAATGTTTTTATTTACTCATCATCATGCAAAATTACATGTTTGATTATGTTAGTTTAGGATATTTATTTCTTTTAGTTGAGAATATTGTATGACATAATACCATGCTGCATTGCAGCCGAATTAGGCTGGCATGACTGAGAACCTCTAGCTCACATAATACCAGCATCAATGATAATTATGTTTTCGCATTTCATGCGTTGTATGAGTTTCCGGTGAACCATTCGAGAGCTAATATTAAGCGTGGATTTCTGATATCTATCAAGATCACTGTTAAAGATGTAAATTATTATTAGTAAGTTTAAGTAGTAAGATTTAGTAAGAGGTAGTGCCACGCTGCATGCTTGCATGCAG
>LUGF01029803.1:294061-306263 GCA_001625245.1 Calycopis cecrops
TCAACCCCATCGGTTGAGTCGTTTAGAAGTTGACATTCCGACAGAAGCGCCACCTACCGGATCAAATTGTATTTTTTGCAATCCAGGTAACCATCAAAATACACATATAACATTTCAACCCAATCTGTTGAGCCGTTTAGAAGTTGACATTCCGACAGCAGCGCCACCTACCGGATCCAAAATAAAATATAGTCTATGTTACTCGTGGATAATGTAGCTTTCGAATGGTGAAAGAATTTTTAAAATCGGTCCAGTAGTTTTTGAGCCTATTCAATACAACCAAACAAACAAACAAAGTTTTCCTCTTTATAATATTAGTATAGATATAGATATGCTCGATATATTTAATATAGCCCGCCGAATAACTCTGAGCTCATTTAAGAAACCCACATTAAGCAGCTAAGTCACAAGGAAAGTATACCCTTTTTTTGGTAACGTAAGGGAATACCTTTCGTACGCTACCCTGGGTGGCTCAACCGGGTACAGTGTCGGGCTCGGCAACTGGGTTGCCACTACCTACTAAACCCCTTCGGGGTGCTTTCAGCCGCTATAATTGGAGGGCCCTGGATCTGCAAGCAATAAGATCCCACCATCGACGAGCTGGCCTCGGCCAAGAGGCCAAACTTCTCCTCCTTGAAGAGTCCGGCTGCCTTTGAACAACAGTTCTTACTACAAAATAGAACCGTGCAATGAGGTCAGACTTCCATCCTCACCGCTGGCAGCCGCACCTCGCCGCCGCCCTCTGCTGATCCAGAGAGACGGATGCAGGATCTCTCAATTGAGCAGCTGTTTTTTTTTCTGGCCTCTCCCCTAAGCCTGTCTGGTATGGGAAGCCCCTGTCCAGATTAGCCTTGGGGATCACAGACGCACGCTAGCCCCCCCACCACGACAAGGTGGCAGCATCTTCGGGGGGAAGGATGTACATCATCCACTAATGATGAAACACTGCAAAACATCTAATTACGCCGACATCTCTTATTCCAGAGCACGTGTGGCAGGTCAACGTGCAGAAGAAGGGCCTGGGAGCGACGCGCAACATCCAGGGGCTGTACAACCTGTGCCTCGCCGACAAGACGCTCGCGCTGGTCAAGATCAAGAGCCACAACAACGTCATCAGCAACCTGGACATACCCGAGCGCGTCGAGTACTCGCTCAAGAACATCAGGAGGTAACTTTAGCGGGGTTATGTACGGGGAAAATTATGTCAGAGGATCTCTGGGCCAAAAGCCTTTGGACTCCAAGAATGATTGCCGACTTGGGCCGGCACGCATCTGTATAACGTCTATGCGGATGTCTATGGGCGTCGGTAGTTGTGAAAATGGGCCCCCTTATACTGTAAAATAATACTACGTAGCTAGGAATGTGAAGCCTGGCAAAAGTGTGCTACTAAATACAAATTGATAGTTTTAACTTCGGCTTGTGACCGACTGTTGCTTTATTTCGTAGGGGGACGAATGAACAGGTTGATGACTCGTGGTCAGTCCTTACTATAATTGCTAATAAGCAGATGAAAATTAAAATGAAAATGGAAAAGTTTTTATTCAAAATAGAATTACTTTTTAAACGTGTGTGTCCATCCTTCTCCCCATCGTTCTCCCGGCTTCTTATAAACTGCACGAAAGGCGAAAGCGGAGCAATCACACAACGCGGTTTGTCACTCCGGTTTAGCTGCATTGCCACAGTGACACTAACTGTAACTGCAGCGTTAAAGTGAACAAGTAGAGGTTAAGGAAAACATTAGCCAGGTTGCGACAACAGTAAAAAGATTTTCGCGCTGTCTGTGTTTCCCCCATGTGGACTGTACGCAGGTAAACACACAGCAGGCCAACTGGTCGATGGCGGGCCTCGACGTGCGACTGCATGCATTATGCAGTCACGAGGTAGTGCCATGCTGGATCGTACCGCCAAGACACCTGACATTTATGGCCGAAAACTGACAGCTACATTGATGTTTCTTGGGACTTGTTATTTTCCGGTCTTCCATTCAATTCAATTTTTCAATTCATTTCATTTATTTGCATAAACATGTCTTAAAATACAGATGGTCGTGCATGGATTGTACGATACAATGTTTTGCCTTTTTAATAGGCGTTAGTTTAGTTAGACGTAGCGTTAGTTAGGCCATTGGATTGGTTAGTCTAGTCATCACACATCTAGTAGCCAAAGTAAGTAGTAAAAGCCTTCTGCACGTTCCTCACAAGATGTGATGAGTTCACTTCTCACCACAATGAAAATTTAGGAAAAAATAATAAATTGGAAGCCGTTTTTCATCGATTGTATGTTTTTGAAAAAGTCTCATATTTCTATAAGTTGGCCGCCATTGCTACATGTTTGGTTGTTGTTGCAGGTGCGGCGACTCGGAGTGCTTCTTCTACATGGAGGTGGGGCGCGCGACGGTGACGGGCGCGGGAGAGCTGTGGATGCACTCGGACGACTCGAACATCGCGCAGAGCATGCACTCCACCATATACCAGTCAGTATATATGCGGCCTAATTCGGCCCTGGATATGATAGGCAGAGCCGGATAGAGCCACATAATCACTAACACTCCACCATATACCAGTCAATATCAAATATGAGGCTTAATCCGGCTCTGTCTATGTAGGTAGCAATTATTCGGCTTAATCCGGCCCTGTCCATGGCGATGAGAAATTATTCGGCTTAGTTCGGCCCGGTCTATGAAGTTAAGCAATTATACGGCCTAATCCGGCCTTATCTATAAAGATGAGCAATTATTGGACTTGATCCGGACCCTGTTTATGAATAATAGCAAGTATTCGGCTTAATCCGGCCCTCGCTGTGAAGATAGGCAGGGCCGGATTAAGAAACCTAATAGCTCATAATATACGGGGCATAATTGTACGCAAATAAAATTTGCCGCACCTGAACTGACAAACGTAGTAATTAAAATTTACTTTGACTTAAATATATGATAATAAAAAGCCTAGTAAGTGTTATTTCAATGAAACAAAATATATTCACTAATAAATGGTAAAACCACGAGTCAGTCAGAATAGATGTCCTAATAGATATACCTATAGATATCTTCAAGAATATATTTTGTCACTCAAAAAGATGTTTTTTCCAGCCGGCCTTGTGTTGAGGAAATAACAAACTGTGCAGTTACGTTATGTAAATAAGGATAACCTACGACGAAAACAAAACACAAATATTGCGGTACTAAACATATGGCGAAACTAGCTGCGCCTCACCGTTTACCTGCCTAAAATCTAGCCCAAGGGCAATTATTATATTTTCGGGATGGAAGTCTATTTTATGTTATTCCAGGTATAATCTACATTTGTGTCAAATTTCACACTAATCCGCTCGGTAGTAGTGAAAGAATAACAAACATACAAACAAACGATCGCTTTATCTAATATATAAAATTCTCGTGTCACAGTTTTCGTTGCCATACTCCTCCGAAACGACTTGACCGATTCTCATGAAATTTTGTAAGCATATTGAGTAGGTCTGAGAATCGGCCAACATCTAATTTTCATCCCGATATTCCCACGGGATCGAAAGTTACGCGGGTGAAACCGCGGGGCGCAGCTAGTAATATATATATTAGGGTATAGAGGGATTGGAAATATAATAGAGATGGCAGTGTGCACTAAAGGACAGACTTACCGCCGAATAGTGAATCATACACACATACGCCCGAAGCACATTACCTTCCTTTGTACCGCACGCTAGCCGCCATAACTATCAATAACAAAGATCCTTCCAATTTCAGCGCAATGATGAACTGTGCGAAGGAGATAGAAAACGAAAAGGACCACATTGTCGTACCGCGGTCTTCACTTCTGGAGGGCTCGAACCCGCTGCCTGCTAGGCGGCAGACCTACTCGGACGGCAGGGGAAGGGCTGGCCTGTACAACGGTAAGTGACTGTAGGGCTGGGACAGAAGCGTAGCTAGGCGAGAAAAGGGCATCGCGAGGTCTGCAAACCGCGGGTCTTTGAAGGGAGAAAGAGCGGATGAAAGGCTTTGGCCAGATTCAAAACCCCCTAGCTGATAGAATTAGCCTTGTTGATATCACTAAGCACGGGGATTTAATGCAAGCGCAAATCTTATCCAAATATTTCAGGGATAGTCAACATTTAATTGGAGTTACTTCTAGCTAGATTTTTCTGCCTCTGGCCGTTCCATTTTGTGTGATCTATCTTGTTTCTAAAGTACAATGTACTTTGGAAATACTTATGAAATTCAGAAGGGAAAATCTGAAGTTTTTCCTTCAAGTTCTTGATATTGATACAATACAAAACATTTTAGTCGTAAGTGGTTATCATTGTAGTCCATGTCAACTCCCAGTCATGTAGAAGTCATGAACTACATCCAACTCAGTACGGTAAATTTGTGAGTCCCATTTGTAGTTAGAAGCACATTTCTTTCCCTAGTAGTTTAGTTGCTTGCTATTAACATTATTAGGAATCATTGATGTACAAAAAGTGTGTGTGCAATTCACATACGATAGAAGTGAAACTTCATAAAAATTTTCATTTTTTCTCTTTTAGTTGCACAATCGTGACGCTTTTGTGATTCATCAAGTTTTTAAAAAACATGTTTCTAAAGAAGTTCCATTTCAAACGAATGTATAGTTTAATATTTTGTATATCAAAGGATTCAAAAGTAAAGTAGTTATGTCACTAACCTATATAATTAGTCTCATGGTATTGTTGCAATGAAATATCAAGCATAATCAATCACTGCACCACACGGGGTAGAATAACTGCAAAATTGCACCCTAGAATATTCTTGGTCCTTCCAATTCGGATTTATCTGATATTTCACTGCAATCTTCAAATGTAGAAAAGTTGGTAATTTAATCGATTTGCATCCGCACATCGATAATTTGGAATCAATTTACACTAGCTCATCGATAATGGTGAATCTATTTAAATCTACTCGAGATGACTTCGAATCGATTTGCACTAGGTCGAGATAATTTCGAGTTGCTTTGCAACCGCTCTAGATAATTTCGAACGGATTTGCAATAGCTCAAGATGACTTCGAACCGAGTGCAGCCGCTCTAGATTATTTCAATCTATTTGCAACCAGTCGAGATAATTTCGAATCGATTTGCACCCGCTCAAGATATTAAGGTGAAATTGGCCAGATGTGACGCAGACGTGGCTACATTGGCATAAATCTATTGCAGACAAGGGCCTCTGTGTGGGCTCGTGTATAAGGCAATGCGTGTGCGCCTCTGCCACGTACTCCATAGACGACTCGGCCGCGGCCATCGCGCCCTTGACGCCCACCAACGGTAGGCACATGCAATGTTATGTGCGCCTAGTACTTCTCCCAAGTGCATTACCTCGATCGCGAATGTGTCGCCTTTTGTTAAGTAGTTGAGTGATATATCGCTATACAAAATGTATACATTCATGTGTGTATGTTTCAAAACACTGTGGTTTACTCTTTAAGAACGTATACATATATATTTCACTAATTTGAAATGATAATACAAAGTCTGTCAGACTAGACGCGTAACTAGAGTCAACATCTTAAGAATGAACAAAATGAAGTAAAATGTGTGGTCAAAAAAAGATGCAGTACATGTTACTCTCAGTGTTACTGTTTCGTAAAATTGTTGTCATAATTATTTACATCTGCGGGCCTTAAGTATTAAAATAAATATCTTTTCTGTTAGATCAGAGTTCAGTAAATACAAAATATGTGTGGAAAGTATAGTAGAATCGTTATATTGAGCGATATTGTTACACAATATGTGACACCATGTTTAACACCATGGGTTTATATCGTTTCTTATTGAGTAAACACGAATTAAACGTCACACGCGCGATCGAAGTAGTGTATAATGAAGAAAAAACCTACACTAGGCGCCCTGATATGTGTAATGGCTACTATGGCATTGGATGGCGTATTGTACTATTCAGAATGTTATGTTAATATCATGTATTCTTGATGTAACAGTGTGTGTAATTCACACGCGCTAAAAGTGATATACAAAATGAGATAATTATCGACAAGGATACATTATATTAATCATGTAAATATAATCATTAGCTTGTTTCTATTTCCATGCCGATTATATCATTGCATTGTGATCATTGATCTCGAATCATTATAATCATTAAACAATCATGTTGGAAGTCATTGCATTTATTACGATCTCTATTGTATTTATATCTGACGCTAGCAAAGGTTATATGAAAAGCAATAAGTCTTGGTGCGTGTATTGTCAGGTATTGTATGGAATTGGTGTGATTTGTAATGTTAAGTAACAAAGTTGTACAGATGGCGCCATGTAAGTTGAACTTTAAATGCGCCGTAACAAATTTACAGATCTCAGTCGAGGTATGAGGCGGAGGGAAGCACGTAACCGCAGCAACGCGTGCGGAGACAACTGTCATTTTTGTTCAACTTATACGCCGCTATCCGTAAAATGGTTATAACTTGGTGGAATGCATCTACATTAATACAACTTTATGTGCCGATATATCACTAAAACGCAAGTTTTATGTTTACTAATATATAACTTTTAATTTATATTAGACTTAAGAAATAAATGGTCTGTAGAAATGTACAAGGTTAGTTTTAAAATACCTACGAGCTCATTGGAGTAAATAGCTATATCGTATATTTTCAATTGTTAAAAAACTTTTGAAAATTATTTATTTTCCATATTTAAATAAGTGTTAATTTAACGGTCCGCTTGAAATTTATAAACAACGCGCTTTGCAAAGACGATGACGAATATTATTATTAATTCACAAACCTTTTAAATATGCAGTTTATCTGACTATCGTAAGTGGATTCGAATATTTCAGTTCAAACCAAGTGGAAATAAAAATGCAGTCTTATTTTGCAATGTACAGATTTTAGTACTAGAGTAATTTAAAAAAATCTTGTTTCATCACTATTTCATAGACTGTGGGGGTCAAAAAAAGACTGGGGATAGTCCTTAATTTAGTGAGAACGCGATGAGTCGCTGGGCCCAAGTGGCTCCTGACCTAGACCCATAGCGCTCTTTAGGGGAGAGTTACTTCTAGTAGTGGACGTTCTCCGCCTGATGATAATGGTGATGATGTACTAAATTAGGTCCTTATATTCCTGTCCAATATTTTTTCAAACCACCACAATATAAATTTGGTCATAGTCGATAAAAAAAAAGGATCTATCCACCTATATAACAACGTTGTCTAGTGTTTTAGTAATACACAAGAATACGCTTTGAGTAACTTCTTTCAGCGGTATCTGTTTGCATGATTTTTGGTGATGGTGTTACATGGGAGTGAACGCATCATACATCCCACACACACACACACACGTTTATACAAATTGACAAAAAATGGCACACAAAATTAACGTAACTAAATGTTCTGTGTATTTTTTAAGTGCTTGTTTTTCTCGGTTGCGTTCGGCGGACGAAAGTTTTACCGATCAAAATATGGCTATCTGTTGTCGCCTGTATAATCCAAGATGGCGCTGTTAGTTTTTATACAGTCGCCTAATTATCTGATATTTCCGATCCTCAAATACTACTAATCTACTACCTACCTACTAATCAATTTAACGCTAATGGGTAATTTTAAATCGATTTTCTCCCACTTGAGATAATTTTCAATCGATTTGCAACCGCTTCAGATATTTTAAATCGATTTGCACCCGCTAAAGATAATTTTCAATTGATTTACAACCGCTTTAGATATTATTAAATCGATTTGCTCCCGTTCGAGATTATTTTCATACTGTTTGCAGTTTGCAACCGCTTCAGATATTTTGAAATCACTTTGCACCTTATAAAGATAATTTGATATCCTTTTGCACTCGATCCTAAATGGATTCCCTATAGATTATCGGTAAAATTATTTTACTTCACTACCGCAAAATGCGATAGAGATAAAACTCGCACTACAATTTAGTGTTCTGGATCGCCTATGCCTGTGATGCATTATGGTATTTCAGTAATCGATTCAAATTCGCCATCAAATTAATGTATACCTAATGTGTAACACGCATATGCGATAAGTACCTAACACGCGACGCGACATTCTACTTGTATTAATGCCATATTTTTTGTTGAATATAATAATATGTACTTACTCGGACGATAGTGCCTCAATTTTTAGTATTGTTTATGTTAAAAATACTACGATGTTAAAAACCTTAACGAATTTTAGAAGATTATGCTAAAATAATAATAAAAAGTACCTAATGAGAATTTGTATGCCAAAAATATTTTTGTATGAGTATTAAAACGTAAATTGCGTCGCGACGCAAGTGCGTACGCACATAGCGTACGTATTACCTTACTGAGCAATATCAGCTAGCCAGAGGCACCGTCGTCTGCCACCACCTAACCAACCATCGCACCGGTGACGCTGGGTGCCATATCTTTACGTGTCGCTTCTCATTGTTCTTTTCGCAGCCGAAATTCAATCGACGTATAACACACTAACGAACGAAAAGACCGATCACCCGGCGAGGGTCATAAAACACCATCGCACCGTATCATTGCCGACGGGATGTCCATTATTTCAAGAGCCCTTGAAGATCTCGCATGGAAGAACGTGGTCCGCGCCATTGACAGGGGAAGAGTTAGATAGAGCTATATTAGAGAAGACAGCGATGCATTCGTCATGCAAAACAGTCAATGGAACAGGGAGTGACAGTGGGGCGAAGAAAACGCCGTGGTCTCGGCGAGCCAGTACTGGTACAAGGTTTTCGAAACTGTCGCCGGCACATACCAAGAGTATGTATTCGTACGCTTATCTTAACTCGCACCGCTTGCTACTAACTCGGGGCTGACGTATGTTTTGTATATTTTCATTACGCCGTTTTCGCAAGGCGATCCTGGTTTGCGCTGAGAATGAGTTTTTTTTCTGGCTTTCGCTTGTTTTTTTTTATCACGACGCTTCGATAATTTATTTATTTACAGCAAATATATTGTTTTATTTACCCCAATCCTTGCAGATGCGTAGTTTATGATTTTGTATGCTTTCTTTATTTTGTGCGCACAAAAATATTCCCTTTCTGTTATATGTACATTTATGTTCATGAAATTAAAAGATAACAGCGCTTATAATGCTAT
This sequence comes from Calycopis cecrops, assembly GCA_001625245.1. Classification (NCBI taxonomy): domain Eukaryota; kingdom Metazoa; phylum Arthropoda; class Insecta; order Lepidoptera; family Lycaenidae; genus Calycopis; species Calycopis cecrops. The sequence goes on from LUGF01029803.1 coordinate 303,124, forward strand.
AAGATATCTGTGTTTCTGAACAAAGGATAGTTTAGCGAATATATCTTTTGTTGAGAAAACAATTTCATTGCGTCCTTTTATGCCACATATGGCTTTAAAAGAATTCTTACGCTTGCAATGTTTAACAATATACCAATATCCCGTATTAATCCATCATTAGAATCTTGAATCACTGCGATACAACCCGGTCCCACTATGTGTGCAATTGGCGTCCATGACGTCATATCGGCACTCAAAATATTGTGCGCTAGGGGCTCAGATATTGTGATCGGATTGTAGATATAACACTCAGCACTGATCTCTACTGGATAGCTGATGCGTACAGAATAATTATATGCATGGGGTAAGGCAATAAGCAAAGGCTGAATTCTGATAAAAAAGTAAATTGAATATCGACAAGAATCTTGTCAGAATGATTCACGTGACGTCAGAATATTAGCAATGATGGATTCGACATCGTTCTAGGCTTTATTCTAGTTAGGTCGTTAGTAACTAAATTAATGTTTTCGCGTCCCATAGACGCGGTGAACTGCAGTATAGTTCTAGATGTTAATTTACCACGAAGGCCGTTCGTCTGCTTTCAGTAGAGATGTGCGCGAGCACACCTTACAATATTTAGTCAAACGGACCACGTGAAATAAGGCTAGAGTTACTGACGAATTAAATATAGCCTTTAGCGTATGCGCCTCCATCATTGCTCACATTCGGACAGTCCATAACTTCCAATAGTAGCTTACTTGAGGAACATTGGTCTTGTTGAATGACTAGATAGTAGTAGTAGTAGTTTTATTATAATTAGTAACATTCGCGTAAAGACACGAGTAGCTATCCAGTTGATCAGTGGGTTGCATCGTACTAACTCGCGCGTGTGTGGCGTCGCGAGTACACGAGTGCGCTTGTCCGCAGACGCGAGCGCGCTGCGCAGCCGCTGCGACACGATGCCGTCGCGTGTGTCCGTCGCGCTGGAGGCCGAGCGTACGCCAGCGCGCAGCGAGCGGACAGAAGGTAAGTCGTATGCATTATAATAGAGTTGGAAAGAGTCGCAAATATTGTAAATAGGGACGAGCCGTAGGGTCAGAAACGCCCACTGACATCCGTAACATCGGAAGTTTCACAGATTCGTTACCAATAGAGTTGTAGAGAACTCGAGTCTTTGAGCCCTAAATTTTGAGGTCGACTCACTATTGCACGACTCGGCTCATAACGATAACACTCAAAGGCTAGAGAACTCAAGTCTACATGAGCTCTCGGTGTTCTTCAGTGTACGAGTTTTTTTTGCACGGCGACTCACGCTCGAGTTCTATTTCGATTGGAGTCTTTATTCTTAAAGCAGCCATAAATATGATTACTTTTGTGAGATATATGTGTAACCAGATGTCGAAAAATAAAAGTTTCAATTAGCACAAAAAATTTTAGTTAAATATATCTTTGTAAGTTTAATAATTATTTAAAAATCAAATAATTGAAGAAGACTCGAGCTCTTTTTAAGGTTCGAGTTCAATTTTGGCGCACGAGTCTTCATGATAGGGCTGAAGCTCGATTCGGCTCAAGACTCGCCGTGTTAGTTCATCGAGTCTTGTAAAATTGAGACGAGTCTATCAAATTAGGACTAAAAGACTCGAGTCCTTTACAACACTAGTTACCAATCTTTCAGAGACCCTTTACTGATTTACTAATCTGTCGAGAAAATATGAATATTATTATAATTAGCGATGTTCCCACTGGTCGGTAAAGCGGACTTTCCTGCTACTTAAGTAGTTGGCGACCACAACCTTGCTTTGGAACCGATTAATCGGAAAGTTGGCCAAAGTAACCTTAGATACATCTCTAATTATGGTATATAATTTGGCGGTGTATTTTTTGATATTCCATGGAGGAGGAGAGACGAAGGAGGGCAACCCATCTGCACAGCCTCTGCTTTTTTATGTTCATGGATGCCATGGATGTAGTCAACAAAATGACTAAAAACACTAACGTATAGTATAGTATACTAGTATTATTATAATGTATAATTGTGTTGCAGGCACGGAGTCGTCGTGCGACGAGATCGACTTCATGGCGGACTGGTGTCGCACGCCGCGCATCCCCGAGGAGCCCGACTGCGAGAACATCTCCAAAGACTTTATAAGGTACCGTGCACACTCTACGACAACATGCAGCCACTGATTTTATTTAGAAAGTATTAATACTTACCATACTTATGAGTAGTATCAGAAAAAAAGAAGATATATTAGTAAAAATATTAAAAAGTTTATAGTATAAGAGGGCAAACGAGCAGTCGGAACTCGGAGCTAATTTCATGAGTACCAGTGCCTTAGACATCCGCTGGTGCATTGCCCTCATTTCTCCTTCCTCCCTCTACTACTATACACTACTACTACATACGGTACTATATACCGCACGAAATACGACAGCATGGATGTTACTTTACGCCGGTGTCATGCAATTATGCTTCATTCATACATACAGCCTGGTTCTACATCTCACTAAACAAAAAAAAATCGATATTTTCAACATCGAGTTAGTATTGTTTTATTAGGAGACCCAAGCCCTTGGACAACAATTTTTGCCTGTCCTAAGGCCCTAAAGTTCGCTTCAAAAGGCTCAGTAGATTACTGTTTGTTCCAGTAGCATGTCGACGCGAGGCAGCTCGGCGGCGCACTCGCGCACGTCGTCGGTGGGCGTGGACGAGGTGGACGGGGCGGAGCCCGCGCGCGCGCCGCCCCCCGGGTACATGCCCATGGCGCCCGGACTCGGCGCCTCCAGCGGCTCCGTGTGCTCCGGCACGCCCTCCACCGACCCGCGCTTCAGGTACGTACAGTCGCGAGCAATAACATGTCATAAATTACAGAAGGCCGTATGGATAATAAGACTTTTTTAATAGGCACGCAAATATAATGGCAATTCTGAGTTAATGTACATAAATCATGACATAGGCACATTATTTATTAATGTAACAATTAAGTAAACACATCGAATTAAATAAAGAAGACAAAATATTTGAAATACAAGAACAATTATGCTTACATTCCAAATTAAATAATTATTGTATTAAATTATTGTCATGATTATAATTGATTTAAATGGGCTATTTTCCAGTATTAAAAATAAAAGCTTATTGAATTTTATCTTTAATTAAT
>LUGF01029803.1:311638-323576 GCA_001625245.1 Calycopis cecrops
TTTGGGATAAAAAGAGTGCGCGATTCTGACCTGTTGCCACGTTATATCTAGTGTGCGGTTCGCTTGCCTGTTGCGGAGATGGAATGCGCAGGCTTGTGTTTTAGATGGGTTAGGTTTTAAACCATTGTCATTATAATATTTGCCTAAGGTGTTAAGGGCCATGGTTAGCGTCTCCTGTACCGACTCAAATGTGTAGGATTGAGTGGTTATAGCTAGATCATCAGCGTAAATAAAACGATTAGTGTTCTGTGGGCATGGTTGGTCATTTGTGTATATGTTGAATAATATGGGCGACAGAACACTACCCTGTGGGAGACCGTTTTTCTGGGAACGCCATCTGCTTTTCTTGGCATGGAGGCTAACCCGAAAGCGGCGATTACTAAGGAGCTCACGCAGGATACGAACAAGATACATATCATTAGTTAGTTCTTCGACTTTGCGGAGGAGCATCTTAATATTCACCGTATCATAGGCAGCCGTAAGGTCCACAAACACACAAAACCCCAGTTACCATTTTCGCTTCAAATCCGTCTTCTATGTGCTGTGTCAATTTGAGTGTTTGGCTAGATAAAAGCTAGAGGCACTAAATGAAACTACGTATACTATAAGTGAAAGAATGAATCTATTAAAAAAAATTACGAAAAGTTATACGAAAACACTTTGTTCAAAGTTAAATAGCTTAATAATTAGAAAAAAATTAAACATCCTTTGGACTGACGGCGACGGCGAGCGGCAAACTCACACGGGGTAATGACCTTGTCAGCCGGCCTCACGGTCAGCTGACGTGATACAGCGTATACGAAGTGAGAAAAAACTTTACAAAATTCCTGTGGCTAAGCTATTGCTTTGATTGATCTTATTTTAGTTGTGTAGTCTGAAAATGATACACCAAAATGTGGTTTCATTTAATGCCTCTCGGTTTTTATAACCTTGTATGAATAGATAAATAGGTGCATGCGAACTAGTTGACAAGGAGAAGTACGTATGCACATAGAATGAGGAAGAGACAATTTTATCACAGGAATTCAGAAAATGGGTGAAGTTAAAACGACTGTAGACTTCTAGCGCAACTATACGTTATAACAATTATATGTATCAGTAAGAGGTAGTGTCACGCTATGTGCATGCATGCAGACGAATTGGGCCAGCACGTGCGAGGTGCGTCTCTCATACGCAGTACCGGCGTAAAGTGACAGCTACGCTCTCGCGTTTTGTGCGGTGTGCCGGTGGTCCATGTAGAGTAGAGGAGGAGGGAGGGCAGTGTATCTATAAACTTTGTGCGGATGTCAAAGGATGTCGGCAGTCCTTAAAATGCTGCAGAGTTCTTGCACAACTATCAGTTGTAGCAATGTTATAATAAATTATAAACGCACGTCGAGACAATAGTTTGTAGTTCTAATATATTTTTTTCTTTTTCAGATATAATTAGAATGAATGTGGTCACACGTTTCGCTTCGACGCCAGCGCGGGTGCGAGTGAACGCTATTTATTTAGCTCTATTTATTATAGATTGTCAAACAATCGCCCTTTTAGATTATAAAGCCAAAGCGAAGGTACTATTGTACGATTAAATTTTACAGTCTTCGATCGTCTTAATCTTGTTAGAGTTAAAAAACGATATTTTTAAATTCTGATACAATAAAATTTTCATACCTACCCGCATATTCGTGTAGTGATAAGTGTACGGTGGGGTCCATGCTCCCAACGTTATGCAGCTGAAATGATTTGTGAGTGTGTGAACGCGCGAAACGCTTTAGACTTAAAATGTTAAACTGCCATTGATTAATTAGGAGCGGATACTTGCCTGGCGCGTGAGTGCGCGACGCACGGATTATGAAATGCGTACGCATTTGCGGCAAACTTTATTATGATAAAATTTAAGCGAAAGATACAATAAGAGCTAAAACAAAGCTAAATACACATGGAAAATATTTACGCAAATTATTTTATCGTATTTATCCACAATAATTTGATTCTTTTGTAATATCAGTAGTTAAGGACAATATTAAATATTTTTAAACAGTTTTATATGTGTGATGGATAGAATTCATACGGCTATTTCATAATCTGTGTCAGTCGTTACTGTAGAATGGAGATCGCAGTCATCTGCATTCAATGTGCCTAGTGCGAACTGTATTAGGTTAACGCGGTCGATACATCATAACTAAAGGCGTGCCAATTGGTAAAGAGACATGGAACGGGCCGATCGGCCTGCCGCATGTAATAAACGTTTCGATCGCGTTAAAGTTGACAGTCGCTCTCACACCTAAGTGTCTATGTCTATGTGGCATAAGATATATGCCTCCTTATAAATACTGTATACGAGTAAATATGTTGACCCCTAAATATTGATACCGATTGAAGAAATCTATTTTGTACATGGTTAAATAAAAACACATCATTTTTAGGAAATAAAAACAAACAAATGTAAATATATTCGTTTACGATTAATAAATTGTAGATCCAATGCGCTAATAAAAATAATAATTATGAACACTTGCCTTACCCATAAGGGTTAAATGGATATAATATAATACGTACAAAACGCTCACTTACATAATATTGCTGTATATGAGGATTTATTTCGGAGTATATAACTCATGCTCTGTTAGATGTAGACACTCATGCCGCATAAGACTCTGTGTCGCTTGCTTCTGAACAAGATATACACACTCTTTTTAGTTACACGAAACAATTGTTAAGAAAAATAATTTTCTAATAACTAATTATTAATAATTAATAAAATATTGACATTTGTTATAAAAATGCATTTAAAAAAATCATAAAAATACATTATACAATAAGTACAAGCGAGTAGCGGCGCGAAAACCCATAGATGTACGATATACCATACGTTTTAGTAAATACATAATTAATATACACGGCAGGGGGTGACAAAAAAAGACAAAAGAAGCCATTTTGATATTTTTAATTTCAAATATAGAATTATTACTATACGAATTCAACAGACAATGCACCAAACTATTAGTGTTTGATTTACAAAGTTTTTTTTATTTAACTTATGCTAAAGTTTAAATATCTGCCAGTTCATTTTGTCACCTCGTATGCCGTCCCTCGTCTAATGCAATGGTTGTGAGAGAGGCCTAATGTAGTGGTCAGTTCAATGCGTTCTCAATAATATACTACCTATTGTGTTCTTAAGGTGCCCAGTGCAATCGAACCGAACGATTTTATTTTTACACTAGTACCGCTTGACCTTTCATTATAGAAGGTAAAACTGTATTTACTAGACCCAAATATTGCCAGTGATACAAACTTATATGATACATACAAACATTAGAATGTTCTAATAATTATAAAAATAATACATTTTGTGTCTGTCGGCTCGAAGGACCTGAGACACGAGAAAAATATTTATGTATCTGACAAATTATATTATTCAAATGTATACAAGTCAAGTATTATTTATTGTTGGGTGAAAGGTCAGGCGGGTCAATAATTATAAAAAAACTGAGCTTGTATTTTTGTCCCGTAAAAATTATGGTCTCCCCGTTTTTTGGCAGGGAGGACTTTTTTTGTTGGTTTTTGGTTTTGTTGTTTGATTTATACGTATGGATTAGAGATTAAGAATGTCATCTTCGTTTATGAATAATAGATGCCACTAGCTTACTGCATGTAATAAAATTGAGGAGTGGAGTCGTGGATTTTCAAGATTTTTTTTATTAGGTTTCTCTAAAATTATTTATTTATGTTATGACTGTACTTTGTTGTGTTAAGTTACGATAAAAGCAAAGCTTTTTTGTTAAGGACTATTTGTCGATTAAATCGCAATCCAAGTTGTGTCTGATGGTATTTGTTTTTCTGTTGATTGCCAGTGGCAACTGGCAAACTCTATTACTATCTACAAAAACAGTAGAAAATTAAAAAAAATGTTGATTTGATAAAATACAAGCTCAGAAGGTACGCGTATTGTGTTCAAACAGATAATGGTTTTATTTTATACAGAAACAATTTTAATATATTGTTATTTTAAAACACAAAGGTGGGTATTATATTGTTAATCGTTAATATGTCGAAATAACATCATGTTAAGGTTCATTTTCCAGTAGTCGAAATGTAAAAAAATATATGTCGCATTAAGAGATTTATAATAAACATACAATATCGATATTATAGGTTTTTATATAAATAATGAAAAAAAAAACAAAAAATACGACGCCCGCGTGTTACTTGTTGACATACCTGTAGCCACAGCGCTCGGGCGTCCAAGACATCATTTGGAATAATCGAGTTCCGTTCCTCCGTCACTAGATGGCGCTTTTTTAAATACATTGAAGAAAAGACTCGCATGAGGGTACGCAGGGGTTGCAAAGTGACTTGTTCATAGAGCATTATATAACCATACGGCAGCCAATATACCGACAAGTCTGGCGGTTAGAGAGTGAAGATCGCAGTGCAATACGACAACGTACAATTTGTTTTCTAATATGAAGTCAAATAATTTTAAATGCAACTTTTACATTTTAGGGAAATTTTAAATGGAAGAATGTATATTGTAGACAAATAGGTAAAGGTCCTGCGGTTTTCTCTTCCTTTCTAACCCAGGATCGGCAGAAGGCCTGTCTCCCTGGATATGTCGCTGATGCTTGTTGTGTCAAGTAACAGCGCCCTCTAGCTAAAGCGCCACCTTGTGTTAGGTCGTTCTATAAATCGAAGCTTCGAGAATCAGAATTGATAAATGGTTATTTTTAAATCCCAGTGACAAGGATCTTGATGGTCACTATATAAAACACTAAACAGACTTATAACTAATGAATTGCGAAGAAATTAAATAAACTTTATTGTTTATTATTTAATATGCTGTGACTTTAAAATTGTATTCGATTTATAAATGATCCAAGCGATAAACGAACTCGAATATTGCAATGTCGATTTTATAATATCAAGTAATGTAGAATTTTCAAACTTGCAATCGAAATGTTACGGCGACTTATATCCGTCATAGTTTGACAATATCAAATAGAGATTGAATTAGATAACAGCCTTAATCTTTTTAATAATCGAATAGGGAATATAGTTCTTAAGTTTAAAACAACGATACAATTTACTTTAACGATATCTCGGTTAATTTAGATAATATAATCTAGACGTTTCGGTTACCAAACCTCACATACATCCTCCTCAGGGCACAACCCCCTCCCTATAACTAAAAGTCCTATAAAAAATGCAAAATTCCATTGATCTAGCCGTATTTGTGACAACAAAGGTCACTGTATGTGTATATAAGCCACAACATAAATTATAATCGTTGTAGTGTTTCAAACACAATCATTTTTATCGATAAGTTCAATCTCAATTTGAAGTCGAGCTGTCGCCTCCACACCACTCGTCCAAACACACGGAGCGCAAGAACAGTCTGCCCGAAGCGCCGTTCACGGACTACCCGCCGTTTTGTTAAGTGCAATTAAACAGTAATGTAAGGTTTAACTACAATGGCAACATTCCGAAAAGCGACTACACTAGTCTCGTGTGTTCACTTCCTAATAGCTTAGTCTCATAGATTATGTGCTTCGCCGCGCTCGAAACGAAAAGTAATGGGACCTGTATACTAATGCCTGACTGAGTTAACACCAAATTTTTATATAAAAAAATTATTTATTATAACCCCCGCGGATCGGGGGCGTATCGTAATAAATTATTGTCATTGGTATAGACTATCGACCCTTGTATATATAGCTTTAAATTATACGGGACTTCCCCAACCGTTGTTGCAGTTTTAAACTGATTTGTAAAACGTAGTACAATTGAGCACAGCCATTTGAGCCGCATGTAGCCGCGACTGTACCGACTGAAAGATGTACGTTTCAACAATACACATTAAAATTGTATTACAGTGCAATTCGTTGTTTTAAATCACAATATATATACAAGCTGTTGAAGCAAGAGTTTGTAATGTTGACAGGTGATGTCATGTTAGTATCCTATGACGTCATTACGTGTCGGAATCTGTTCAGATACCATAACAGCGATACAGTCGCAGCAACAGACGCATTGCTTTCTGTGTAGGTATTGTTGTATAATTTTATGAAAGGAGAGTTGTGACTTAAATATGTGATATAGCTGTGAGTTTATAGGTATTTATATTATACACGCGACAAATTTAAATCATGAATTTGTGTATTTAAATTTATCTTTTTTTTCTAGAAAATGACGTTTATGTATCAAGGTTGATATGACCACTGGTTACCAATATGCGAAAATGTAAATCCTATGCCATAAGTTGAAAATGGGGTCAGTTTCGTTATGGTATTTATTTATTGTTATTCGTAAACATACAGTTTTAATATAAATAATTTTGATATATAATATATTATCTAGACACCGATCAAATGTTTGTTCGCATATAGAACTATATGCGAATATATGTGTTGTCGATGCGCCCAACGGCACTCGTGGACTTTGCCTAAAGGAAACCAGTCGTCTATCTTTAATAAATTAAAATAATTAATAATAATGATCAATTCGTAGTAACTAGAAGAATCAACTAGTGAAATTGATAATAGACTCTTAAGTCGCAGCTCTTCAACAGCTTCTATATAAGAGCCAGTTAATAATATTTGTGCCACCTCGCAATTATATAGTAACACATTAGTTATACAAAAACATTTACTTTTATTCCACTTAGCTCATAAGACATGTTGAGTTGAATATTAGACTTAAGTACGGTTGCACTAGAGTTAGATAAGGCCCCCTTGCGTAATATGTGACTAGGAAAAAAAATATTGAAAATATTAGAGAAGCACAAAGCTGACATGCGGTCACAAACACTAGCATATTATAAAAGGGGTCGGCTCCGTTTGCATTGGTTCGGTTATCGTGACATCGACGGCTAGTGCGAATGAGGCCTTATTCGTAAACGTCAACTCCGCACCGCGTGACAGATGTCAAAACGGGGTACCCTGACAGCCGTCAAGAGCGGTGCTTTGACAGGTGTCAAACGGAGTTTCTTTTAATTATTTGTACTAGTCCCATTGCAAGTTAAATAGATTTTGCATAAAAATGTTCCTGTAACGACGTAAATAGTGTTTTTTTTTATAATTAATTGTAAGGTTTAATGTTATCGCTACACGGTCGCGGGCGAGCTCCGAGCGAGGCGCGGCGGCGGTCGCCCTTCGGTTTCTGTTACGTTGGTATTGAAAAAAAAAAGATTATATTTTTTTACAAATGGTGCTACTGTTGTTTTAGACAATGTTAGCTTGCCCGCCTCACTGCCGTAGCGGGGCGACCTGCCCATATCACAATACCTAGTTTAAAGAAACCACGAACATAAACTTAGGTGTAATTTAGCTTTTTTAATTGGCGGTGTCAAAGCGCAGAGGGCGCTGGCATTCATTTCTGTGGAGTACGACGCCCAATGTTATGTTTATAAAATTTCTGAAACAAATTTTTGGTACGCTACGATTTTGTTTACTTTCATATTATTATTATTATATTGTAAATATAATAAAAGCTTTGGATTTGATGTTCTTTTTATTTTATATATGGCTCCCTTTCTACCTCAATAATTTATTAATAATAATATCGTCCTAGCCAATTTCGGCTTCGTCCGCTCGTCTATATATAGACGATATAGTCGAGCCATCTGCATAGGACATATTGTAGAGCACAAGTGTGCGCACATAGAAAAGTGCACTCTATATTCCCTCATTCCCATACTCCGATGGGACGGGCGACGATAGTCTGACACAACTGGAGAGAAATCACCCGCTGGGCGAGTCACCGGCATTGCTAATCAAAATAAGTATACCCGCCTGGCGGGTCCTCTGGCATTACATAAAGCAATATACCTACTAGTTTGTGAGTTGATTGAGCTGTATATTTGTGTAAAAAAGACATTTGTTAAACGTTCTGATTATAAGTTCATCCCGTTAATATCTTTAATACCTATAATATATTACATTTAAATAAGTTTGTGACAGTCGCCTATATCCCGAATAAATGTTCCTGTGGGATACTATGGGATGATGAATTTAAAGTATTTGTTACTTCTTCACGCTAAAACTCATTACATTTTCATGAAATTTGAAATATTGTTAGAAGGGATTCTGTATTAACATACCTATAGGATAGTTTTTATCACGAAAAAATTTACCTGTGAGATGCCAAGGGATGATTTTGTGTATTTTACATTCGACTGCGACTTAATGTGGTGCATATAAAAATAAATTCATAAATAGATATTTGAAGCACAAAAAGTGTATCTTGGGATACCTCTTAAACCGACAAAATGTTCTTGGGGGATGACATTCAGATCTTCTGATCCCGATAATGGTCGCAAGTGATGAATTTATACCTTTTTTTTTACGGGCAAAGTTGTTGTTAGTTGTTTTTGTTGCAATGTTACAGGGTCTATGTTACAAAGTCAAGGTCACGCTAAGCTTACGAATATGAGAAGTGACTGAATAGTTTTCTTTGAGGAACATGGGACCAAAATTAAAAGAAGAGTTCTCCTGTACATTAGTACAAGGGAGATTACTCCTTTTAACTCTGTGTAGTGCGTATATTGTGTTCCTAAGTTTAGTCTGTAGACTTAAGTTTTCCCAATAAAATAATGACATAGGAATCATCTCCCGGGCCTACTACTTGGGATCATGCATTCATCCAGGTTTTCCTTTATTTGTGTGCCAAACTCATGTAAATAATATTAGCAGTCGTATTTGCGATTTGGTAGCCTTGCACAAACAAAAGATACTTAAGTGTCTATTAGCTGACCTGGTGAACTTCGTTCCTCCTAACTGTCAATAGATGGCGCTGAAGGTTTTTTAGAACTCTAGCAAAACGGTTTAGCTGTAAGATTTAAAGAATCTGAATTTTATACGCAGCACGGCTTAATTACAGATTTATCACAGTAATATTACAAATGTGAAAGTTTATTTGTTTGTTTGGAGGACGTTGAGGAGTTTGGACGTTTGGATGTTTGTCCGTCAATCACGCCAAAACTACTAAACGGGTTTTGATAAAATTTGTAATATAGAAAGAGTATTAGCTGACTTAGATTATAGGATACTTTTATACCCTGGGATATGAATATTTTTTCACGTTCCAAGTATTCTTTTAAAAAATGATCTAGAATCAATATCGAAGCCAAAAATATGGTTTTTAGAATTTTTGTCTGTACGTATATCCGGGCTAAACTAAAAAAGTACTGCATGGATTTATTTCAAATTTTGCATGAATATTACTAACAGGTCGGGTCAACATATAGGCTACATACTATCACGCTATCAGTTATCACCGACGGGGGAGGAGCTGTGAATCTTTCATTCGGAAGAATTGAAAACTTCCATTTTTAAAATTCAAAATCTACGCAGGCGAAGCTGCGGGCGGAAGCTAGTGAAGTATAAAGCATAAAGTATGAGGTTTGCCAATACATCATATACTTTGCCAAATAGAAAACGAACCCATCGAGAATTTTTTTCAAATATATTACATTTGCAAGCGTATAATTTGCCTGTCGTGCATACTGTTACTACCGTTAATACAAAGGAATAAGCCATTAATCCGCAATCTCTTTTAGCTTCACTTTATTTCTATCATTTAATTATGAGTGAGTTACGTTCTGGAAGCCGCCACGAATAGTCACAAAAAATTTAATATTTGGGAAGCCCATAATTTTGTAGTAAATTATCAATTAGTTTTTTTTATAAAAGACAGTCAGAGAATGTCGTATATATTCTTTACTCTGTCTACGGTCGTATAACAGTACGCATGACACTCATAGTCTCTAATGTGTTTAGATTTTTTTGTATTCTCTGTCTACGACCGTCACAATATTCGCTACGTGCGAAGTGGGCGTAGACATTGTATTCTCTGTCTACGGAAGTGGGTGATGGGGGCCGTCAAAACGATCGCAGCGCGCGATGTGGCGAAACGGGGAACTTTCGACGGACGCATTGTGAACTGTCGCTATTGTGTATATTTACATTCATTGCTCTTTTGAACAAAAATAAGTATGGGTCACGATACCTGTTGCGTCGTAAAGTGGAAAAATAATGGCAAAAATCAGTTTATCATTTTCGTTTCATCTGATGCAAAACCCTAACACCTTAAATCCGTTAGTGTGAAAGTGCGACTAAATGTTTTAAAGCTTTAAATACTTAAAATAGTATACAATACCTTCGAAACACTAATAGAACCTATATAATTTCGCCCGTTTGCTGTCTATATTTTTTTAAATCAAAGCCATAGAGCTTATAGTTGCTGAGAATTTTAGGGTGGGCAAAGATGTAAAAAAATGGAGACACCTTTGCCCGCTTCTATTTGTGTTATTTCCTCAGCATCTGTTAGGGATTGTGTAAATTGGATAATGTCGTTAAAAGCATCTGCAACCATCAAGTAATGTGTAGATATTTATTAAATAAGCAAATAAAACCGAAAAAAGTGGGCAAAGTTGTAAGGCTTCACCGTAGACTGCTATCCTTTTGCTTTACCATATCTAAAAAAAACTAACTGACACCTGTCAAAATTCAGAAACTTCAAAAAAAAATAGCGTTTGGCGGTTTCAACTGAAATATCTTCAGCGTCTTATTATTATTTTTAGGAAACAAACGAGTTTATCATTATTAGTGAGTTTGTTGTTCTAAAATTGGACGGTTTAAAGGTTAATAATCGTATTTAATTCAAACATTTGAATTTGCTGTGAATTAATTGTAACTAAAATGAGTGGTAAAGCAAAAAAGGCCGCACCAAAGAGGAAACCGAAGGGGTATAAAATGCCGGTTCCCATTCCTGTAGGAGAAGTTATACACGATACCATAGGGAAGAAGAAATAGCGAATAGGACCGTCTATAGGAGTTGGAGGTTTCGGGGAAATATATTCGGCTTGTGATCACGATAGTGCACCCAAAAAAACTAATTTCTATTCATTCATTATAAAAATAGTGAGTATGCTTTAATAGTAAGTATAAAATACTATTTTTATAACGAATGGATAGAAATTAGTTTTTTTGGGTGAACTATCGTGATCACAAGCCGAATATATTTTATATATATTTCCCCGAAACCTCCAACTCCTATAGACGGTCCTATTCGCCATTTCTTTTTCCCTATGGTATCGTGTATAACTTCTCCTACAGGAATGGGAACCGGCATTTTATACCCCTTCGGTTTCCTCTTTGGTGCGGCCTTTTTTGCTTTACCACTCATTTTTGTTACAATTAATTCACAGCATATTCAAATGTTTGAATTAAATACGATTAACAACCTTTAAACCGTCCAATTTTAGAACAACAAACTAACCAATAATGATAAACTTGTTTGTTAACTAAAAATAATAAATACGCTAAAGATATTTCAGTTGAAACCGCCAAACGCTATATTTTTTTGAAAGTCCCTTTTTTTGACACATGTCATACAACAATTTTATTTTTCCTTTCTTCGCCCAATAAGGGCAGGCTATAGCTTTAAGCCATACCACCTCATCCTTCGTGCGGTAGTCCTATTCATATTAGTATTAATAATCATTTATGTCTTTCGTATTATTTACCTTTTTAAGATGTTTAGTGATTAGTCATTTTAGTTTCACATTTTGACATATTCCAGTTTCTCGTAATTTCCGTTTTTCTTTAAATCAATATTTTTATGTGTCCTCTCATTCTCTTCATTGTTTATTTGTAATCGTTTGGTAGGTTTTTGTTTTAACCTATTATTTTTATTTGCTTTATATTTAATCTTTATTTAATTTACATTACTTGTAATATAGAATATTATTTATTTACTTAATCAGAATATCCTTATCTTTTTTTTTTNTTTTTTTTTTTTTTTTTTAGATAGAAATTACGCTAAGGACTGAAGGTCAGTGCAGCTTCATCGATATGAGAAGTGAACTCACCTGGAGCGTCGGACCTCTGTACTTGTGGTCGATAGGGGGACAGACCCCCCCTTCTTTCCCAGACTAATGGGAGAAGGCAAACCGGAC
>LUGF01029803.1:339391-349484 GCA_001625245.1 Calycopis cecrops
TAACGCTGCCAGGTTCTTTGGACTGTTGAACGACTTACATTTAGCCTTTGAGCCACATAACATTGGCTACAGCCCTTTTCAAGTAAAGCAATAATTTTGCTGGCTCTTACAATTTTAACTGCCATCATCCAGACCACTAAGCATTAAAAACAATAATTTTAAATGTCTCTATAAGCAGCTAATTCAACGAAACCAATAAAAATAGCCTAAAACTTATTCAAAGACAACAGCAACTTTCGTTGATTCCCGCCAGAATTTGTACAAAAAATTGGTATTCTTTTTAAAATAAGATCAGTCAAAAATTTTAATTTCGAATGTACATTTTTGGCATCACGACACATTTACGACCGGCCAGTAATATATTAAGAAGACTTAAATCCTTTTTTGTATCATATTGTTTTCAGGAAAGAAAAAAATCAAAACCGCCCGTTTTTTTTGCAAAAGAGTGTATATGCAATAAATTGTTGTCAGCAATAAAGGTTTTTTTTTATTTTACTTTATTTATTTGTTATAAATACATTTTTAACATGGCATAAATGCATAAATGTATAAATAATTAATTTCCTCATATTTGATTAATTGAATGATGCCATTTGTGATTTTATAATCAGGTTATTTATTAACTATTTTCCTCAAAACAACATCTGTAGTATTTACAACTTAAAGGACATAATAGTGTACTCCACAAGGCCAACTTAGGTTATACATGAACATTTGTAAATGTAGTGTGTGAACATTTGTAAACTGTGTTTAGCATGGTAGAAAATTTAGATTCATAATTAAACAACAACTGGTTTATTTTTCAAGAGGACCATGAACTGACATACATACAACAAACTGAAATATGTTCAGGGCCTGAGTATACGAAATGTTTAATGTACAAGAAGTTGGGGTGAAAAGCTAGTGTAAAAAGAACATAAAGCTATAATTGTATTTTAGGATACAAGGGAGGTAAAGTGGTGATTACGGCACAATTAGGACAGTTAGTTAAAATGGTGTGTGTACTGTGTAGTAATAGCCACAATACTCCCGTGTATCATTCGCTATTTTTTAACAAAAGTGTGATTGATAAGCTTGAAGGAACTAATTAGTATTCAGTGTTATATCACATTTTAGACTATACAACTGAAGGAGTCCAGGGGAATGTTAAAATAATATATTATAATGATATTATGTTATAGGTAGATAACTACAATTCAAACAAAAATTAATAAGGATTATCCTTAACGTGTCCACAATACTTGTCTCATATTGATGATCAAAGTATAAAATCTGTATTTTATGACCCAGAATGAAAATTATATTGGCTTGTATAGTAACTATAAATGCGTAAGCAAATAGTACACTTATTCTCAATAATTGCAATGTGATTATTCACATGGTTGATCCAAGATATCAAAAAGAATAAAAATAATTCATCTGCTATTTGCTTAATTATTATTTTATTGATTATAAACATATATAATATGTAAATTACACAACGGAATAAAAATACTAGTTGATTGATATGAAATGGTTTTTAATTGATTTCAACTTATTATGCATTTTTATTCTATAATATTACTAGCTTTTTAACTTTTTTAAAGCTTTTTAACTTTACATGCTGATTTTTTTAAATAAAAACTTTCCGATGTCCTTACTAATACCTTAACGAATTTAGTGACATGAACAGTAACAAATACACTTACATTCACATATTTTATAATATTAGTAGGGACAATCTAATAAAATAATTATAGAAATCAGCAAACTTAAACATGACATGGCATTACCTATTTTTTATTTATCTACCCCCATTTACAATTTTTGTGTACCTTTTTATACAACAAACCACTGTCAACATTATTCAATGTTCATTCAATAATTTGGGATTTATCTCACGATTTAGCGGGAGTTAAATGCGGATTTATCACACGTCGTGTTAAAATTAAATAATATAAAACATACTCACTATTTTTATAGCGAATGGATAACTAGAAGTTTTTTTTGGAGAATTATCGTGATCACAAGCCGAATAAATTTCCCCGAAACCTCCAACTCCTATGGACGGTCCTATTCGCCATTTCTTCTTCCCTATGGTATCATGTATAACTTCCCCAACAGGAATAGGAACCGGCATTTTGTACCCCTTTGGTTTTCTCTTTGGTGCGGCCTTTTTTGCTTGACCACTCATTTTTATTTACAAATAATTTACAGCAAATTCGAATGTTTGAAATTTTACAATTTTAGAACAACAAACTAACCAATAATAATGTGCTCACTTGTTACTACTTGTTGTGCTACTTGTTAACTCGTTTGTTTAGTAAAAATAATAAGACGCTAAAGACAAGGAATAAGGATATTTCCACAATATTTCAGTTGAAAGTTGAAACTGGTTGAAACCGCCAAACGCCATTTTTTGATGTTTCTGTTTTTTGACAAATGTCATATGAATTTTTTTTTATCTTTCGTCGCCCATTAAGGGCAAGCTATATTGTAGCTTTAAGCCATACCGCCTCATTCGTAGTCCTTATTATTTTCCTTTTAAAGACATTTTCGTTTCACATTTTGTCATATTCCAGTTTCTCAAAATTTTCGTTTTTCTTTAAATTAATATTTTTGAGTTCTCTCATTATCTTCATTGTTTATTTGTAATCGTTTGGTAGGTTTTTGTTTTAATCTATTTACATATTCAAATCTTAATATATTAAATGTATACAAACCTATACACAAGAATACATTTTTTGTTTTAACCTATTTAGATTTATTTTTCAGAATATCAGTCAGCAAAATTTTAATTATTAATGACATTGCTTGGTTCTTTTTTTAATTGATAATCTGATACAGATATTCTGTAGCAAGTTATCATAATGTGTTTATATTTGACTACATAATAGTATCAGGAATTAAAATAGTCACACCACAGTTGTATTGGTGACAACGAAGTGTTTCCTAATAGGTAGGTACACAATAGTTAGGAAAGATCGAGCCTACGATTCCGGCTGGGGAGGTGTCATGTTAGCGGTCCGAGACCAATACAAAGTTAAAACACGGAACAGCAGCGCGCACAAGACGTCCGTGCGCAAACCGCGCTAGGCGGTGAACTGGCGAATGTCCTGCAGGCCCAACGCTCACACGCGCACCACGGAGATGTCTCGTGCGCGCTGCTGTTCCGTGTTCCGTGCAGACGTAATTCGAATGAAGACTGCGACTGTTGTTACTTCATGAAGACGTAGTGTGGTAAGTGTTCGTGAATGAAGACAGAAGATGTTCTACGCGTACAAAGGTTCTTCTTAGGACCGAAACAGCTCTTTTAAGAGCTAAATTAAAAAGGTCCTTTCGGGACCACTCCTGTTTCGTTGAACCAAAAGTTCTTTTCAGAGCTGAACTAAAAGGTCTTTGTCAAGACCGCTTCTTGTTTCACGCCGGACGAAAAGTTCTTTTTAGAACTAAGTTAATCCGTGTTTCATTCAACACGAACGTCATATCTTGTGGTAATGTCTTGGTATTTTCTGAATGCTTCATGGTATGTGGTATCTTGGTAATGTTTCTGGTAATGTACACTTGCTAGTAAGTATATCTTCAGGTAGTATATAAGCAGGAATTTGGCGCGTAAGTATTTAGCGTAGGCTATAAATTATTTTCTATTAAGTAGCTTGGTAGGTAGCTAGCTACATAACCTTAATCGAGCGAGTGCAAAAAAAAAATTGCGCGTTGTCAATTTTACAGATTATATGGATATTATCCTTGTTTGCTTTGATTATAAACATGTCTAGATACCGCATCATCCACCTGAAAGCGCCGTGAAACGTCTCTACTAATAGACACGCTCTTCGCTTAAGTCAGTGTCATCTAGACCGTAACGCGATTCTGAGCTCTCAATAAAAAAAGAAATATGCCGGTTTGTTCTGTTCAACTGTGTCATAACCATGCAGGAAAATCTGATAACAAATAGAAGATCTTATTTCACCGGTTAGTTTTTAAATTTACGTAAGTATTGTTAAGAAAATACGAATATTAATTTCACAATTTACTAGTGGTACGGTGTTGTCACTAGAAAAGTAGGGTAATTTTCCAAAACTAAAGGGAAGTTTTTTTTAATATATAGCAGTGGAGTTTACATACTACGATATTCTACCCCCCGTGCTAAGTACCGTAAGGACTTATGTTACAGGTACTAGACAACGGAAATATATTTTATAAATTTAAGAAGTTTTATATATTTAAGATTTTTATTACTGAAAAATACATATAATACATAGATAGGGATCTTCCGATACTAGTAATTACGAGTACGTACTCGATACTTTTTATTCGATACCAAGTATTACTAGCATCGAATCAATCTTGCGATACTTACTCGGTACCGAAATAAAAGTACTTGGTATCGAATCGAATCAGACCTGACCATATCTTATTTGAAATTTCCGAACGAATCTGACAGAACGAGAGAGCAACAGCTTTTTTATCTCGGTTGTCGGTAGAAGCGCGCCAACTTATTGTACTGTGTGTGACGTGCCGCCATTTTGTTGCATTCAGCCAGTTTCCAGTTAGCAATGTCGCCAGTGTCTAGTTGTTGTTTGAGAGTAGGTAATTTAAAATATTAGTAGTCTTCGGTTTGTTGTTCCAATGTTATAATGGCACCGCCAAAATCATTAATATGGACATATTTTACCAAAACTCAACGAAAAACTTGCAAAATGTAAACAATGTTTTAAATCGGTAAAGTATTGTGGCAATACGTCTAATTTATCACAATTTAATTAATTACAAAAGATAATTTTTCTTAATTAAATAAAAAATAAATACCTAATTATCTACTTAGTTTTATTTTTTGCCCTCATAAAATTATTGTTCATTTCATTTAAAAAAAATTAGAAGTATCGATATAAGTAAGTATCGATACCTTAGGAGTATTTATATAAGTAGTATCGAAAGACTATTTGAGTACTAATTATATGAGTAGGTATCGATACTTTGATGGTATCGGAACATCCCTATACATAGATAAGCATCAATGACCAAGGCGGGATTCGAACCCGCGACCCCTGGCGCAATACGAGTATATTCTGCTTATCCGAGCCCTGCACTACTGCGCCACCCTGGTCGTCAGATATAAGATTTGATAAAGCACAAATCCTCGCTAAATAACACCGATTCCATCCAAGGATGATCCGTGAGGCCGTTTAAATAGCTTTATTATAATGTGCAACATTCGCGTAAACTTAAGATGTCATTATAAGTATTGTTAGTATATTTTATATTATGTAACACTGACAGTAAATAAATAAGACTGATTCATAAAGTATATTTGGAGTCTTATTATCAAGTAAAAAAATCTAATACTTATATAGCGATCTATAAAACTAAAATTACCTTCGGAAATCCTCTCATTGATAATAATAATAAACACTCTCTCTCATTGATAAAAAAAAATTAAAAAAATCATAATTCATTTTTAATAATAATTAGCGTACATTCTTTAAAAAAATCTATATAGACCATATATTCATATGTATATTCCTATTTTATTGTTTGCTGTTAGTTCCTCCTGATTTAGTAACAAAATTAAGGGTAATTTTTTATGCTGTTGGTATCCCTTTACACGCACACATTGACGGTTTTAAAACAATCTGTACATAACTGTCACTCACGTTTTCTTTGCGATGTTTATTTGAAATGCTCCATCTAGACATATATAATCAAAGCCTTGTTTGTATCTATCCATGCGTCCATGTATGTAGATGGTATGGTGGGGCTGGACACACTGGAGCTTTGCCCTAATGCTCCATTACTACCAATAATACAATAAAAGAGTCAACCCTACAACATTAGAGGCTTGCGGTATATGCACTCCCCGCTGCACTGTGATGCGGCGCTCCCGGCCGTTCTTCACGTTGGAGCGTGTGCGGCTCGGAGCGCCCCAACACACCCAGCGCTTCATCTGATAAATAAAATGTTAACGGACCCTAATAATTGTGACATATTTGTGATGAATCATTCTCAATTCGCCAAATCTTGTAAAGTCTTTAGAATTGTGGTTGTCAATCTGTATGTTATGTTTAAATGTGTTTAATATGTGTAATATTATGTTTTAGTTGTTGTATGTAATTGTATTATTGTCTTGAGACCTATATGCTTTTGTTTGTTATGTAATTGTCATATGCAATGTCTGTTTATTGTACGCTTTAGATTTTATGTAAGTGGAATAAATGTAAATTAAAATAAATAACCTTAATCGTTAAGAATATTCAAGTTACATCATGCCATTTGGCAATACTTTTAGATAACATAATTTTATACACAAAAATTACTTTTATTTATTTGACTTTTTTTTTTCTTTTTTAGATAGAATCTATGCTGAGGACTGAAGGTCAGTGCAGCTTCATCGATATGAGAGGCAAGCGTGAACTCAAGCCTCTGTATTTGTGGTCGATAGGGGGACAGACCCCCCCCTTCTTTCCCAGACTAATGGGAGAAGGCAAACCGGACTATTGCGATTAATAGGTTATGCTATTATTATCGTGGCCGAGGACAGCGGGTGTCCTCAACTCCCCACCTCTAACGGAGGGGAGCAGCTCGCGCGCGGCAGCTAAAAGGCGGCCGACACGGGTCATGAGCTAGAAGAGCTCTATGAGCTATCATGACTGGGGGGCCCGGAACCCCCTCCACCTCTGGCGGGTGGTACGACTCGCGCGCGGATGTCGTGGTTAACCTAACCGGTTCGGCGGTTTGATTTGAGCTCTACAAAAGGGCATTGGCATTATTCCCTGAGACTAAACTAACATCGTCGTTCTGGCTATCCGGAGCCGTACGTGTGTACTGTTGTCTGTCAGGGTGAGGTTGTGGTCGGAACTGTGTCCGCGTCCGGATCCCCCGGACGGGGTGTAGTGTACCTGCAACGCGGCTGTGTGTCTGTCTCTGTTTACGAGTCGTTATGATACGTGTGACAGTTGTAGTGATAATGTCGTCTGCGTCAGCCAGAACATGTCTGGGACGTCGACCGACATTGGTCACGCAGTCGGGGTTGTATGCCGCTGCTTTTGTGACAAGGGGGTTAGGGTGAGAGGAGGCCCTATCGAAATGAGATTTAGTGAGCTCTTTGAAGTGCCCACTAACAGAGGGGAGCTCGAGATCTTTATGAAGATCGAGATTGCGGATATACCAAGGGGCACCCGTGGCCATACGGAGGAACCTATTTTGCACTACTTGCAAAGGGTATAGAGTCCTAGGGCTGGCGTGTGCGAACACAGGACAGCAATAGGAAAAAATAGGTCTAATGCATGTGACGTATAATGTACGCTTATTTCTAAGCGACATTTTACTTCTAGCATTGATAAGGTGATACAACTTGTGTAACACATAAACGGCTTTTTTGCGCACGCGTTGTACGTGCGGCTTAAAGGAAAAGCGACTGTCAAGGGTGACCCCCAGGTACTTGACGGAGCGTACTCTGGGGATGGTTTGACCGTATAAAGATACGGGAGGCATGATACGAGCCGGTCTCGTTTGGACATTACGCCAACGTCCCGAGAACAGAATCGACTGGGACTTTTCGGAATTGACCTCGATCCGCGAACGTGCGAACCACCCCCCTAGGGAGGTGATCGCCTGCTGGAGGTACTTGGTCGCTAGAGGGACTGTGCAGCCACGACTATAAAGGGCGGTATCATCCGCGAACATCGCCAACTCTACCTTGGGATGGCGCGGGATACCACTCGTATAGAGATTATAGAGAGTGGGGGAGAGAACAGAGCCCTGGGGGACTACGGCTCTTAAGAGGCGGCTGGTGGACAGCGTGCCCTCTACCCTATACTGAAAATGCCTATTGGTCAGGTATTTATTTATTTATTTATTCATTCAATTCAATGAACGGGAATACTCCCTTTATACAATATAATAATAATTTACATATATCTATAATTTGGATGCCTTAATGGTTAGGACTAGCCTATCCGGCAGACCTAGACGGAACAGTTTACAGATTAACCCTTCATGCCATACTCTGTCGAAAGCTTTGGCTACATCAAAAAAGACTGCGCATGTCGGAATGGGACGTTTGCGGTTAATACCGTCGTGAACGAATTCACAAAGACGGTGAACCTGAAGTGGAAAACTATGTCCTTCGCGGAAGGCGAACTGCTCATCCATGAGGAGATTTTCCTCTCGCACGACATCTTTGATGCGTGCGAGTAGAATTCTCTCATAGATTTTTCCTATCGAACTAATGAGACTAATGGGACGGTAACTAGTAGGTTCGGTGCGGGGCTTACCCGGCTTATGAATACCGATCACAGTGGCTATCTTCCATGGGTCGGGGAATGCGCAGTCTTCGAGGAGAGCATTGAAGATGCACACTAAGAGGCTTAGGAGAGCAGGTGGTTAGCACTTTAAGACCTTGTTAGTGATACCGTCAGGCCCCGGGGCCTTTCGGGGGACAAGAGCCTTGATGAGACCTGTTACCTCATCAAGATCTGTCGGGCGGAGGGGGTCGCCTTGTAATGGTAGAGAAAAGCGGTGCTCTAATTCCCTATTGATCTCCTCCACGTGGGAGGGAACTAATTGTGTGATACTATATATGTAATAAGCTTGATCGGTTCGTATACGCAATTAAAAGGTTACGACAAACCGTAAGCACTGAGGCAGCACTTAGTGCTTACCACGGTTACGTATCGTCAGTACTAACTTACGGACTTTTACTGTGGGGAAATTCTGTTGAAACAGAAAAGGTCTTTCGCGTACAGAAAAAATGTGTGAGAGCAATTTGTGGCGCCTGGTTCATGGATAGCTGCAAGCCATTGTTTAAAAAATTCAATATTATGACTCTTACATGTATGTATATAAAAGAAATTTGTATTTTTGTTAAATTAAACCCAGGTTATTTTCAGCTTAAATCAGAGATAGGACGAACTAATGAAAGATACAAATTTAGGCTATATCTCCCGATGTGTAATTTAAATATTTATAAAAACAATGCATATATACAAGCAATAAAAATATACAATGCCTTACCTAATAAATTCAAAGATTTACCTTTTAAGTTATATAAAAAAAATGTGACGGAATGGCTTATAGATAAATGCTATTATAATTTAAATGATTTTTTTGTAGATAAAGAGACATGCCAATAATTTATATTGTATTACAATGCGACATGAATAATATATATATTTTTCTTTCTTTTTTTATAAATATAGTTTTAGTATTTATT
This sequence comes from Calycopis cecrops, assembly GCA_001625245.1. Lineage (NCBI taxonomy): Eukaryota > Metazoa > Arthropoda > Insecta > Lepidoptera > Lycaenidae > Calycopis > Calycopis cecrops. The sequence continues at coordinate 348,582 of LUGF01029803.1, forward strand.
GACAATTATTATTTATAATAACGTAATTTATCAAATTTAATTTTAATTAATTATTTTCTAATTGTTACTTTAAGTTTTATTTTTTTATATTCACACACCGTTTATACGGTAGAATGTATTGAAACAATAATTATTTGTAAAAACCAACCATATTACTATGTTCATGTGAATAAATAAATGATTATGATTATGATTACTTGGAGAGCACTGCTGCTCCAAGGTATCGGCCAATAGCTCGGCTTTGTCATAGTCGTCTATTGCAGGGAGACTGTTAGGACGTGAGAGTGGGGGGTATGTTTGCCATGGCTCTGCTTTCAGAGCTTTCGCTAACGGCCAGTAGGCTGTATGCGAGGGCGAAATATGACTAAATAGGAGAGCCCACTTCTCTTGACGGTAAGCGTCTACTTGGGACTTCATCTCCTCTCGGAGGTGACGGAGGATAGCTCGGTGGTCATCCGAGGGATGTTTACAGAATCTACGTCTCGCACGGTTTTTCGTGCGGATAAGTTCTTTGATGTCAGGCGGGAGATCCCAGTGGTTGTGTAAGGCCACTAGTATCTCTTTTGTAGACATCTCTATAGAGAAATCTAAGTGATTGGTGAGCTGAGCGTTTACCCTATCGGCGTCGCTCGGCTCTATCCTATCGGGGATGCTGTCGAGGTGGTTCGACTGTAGGTTTGCGAGATTAACTCGCAGACGATTGTAATCTATTATCTTTTTAGGGATAATGACATTGTCATGGGGCCCAAAATCTAATAAGACTGGTCTGTGATCTGAATCTAACTCGTATAACGTCTTTATCTGCCCTAGGGCGAGAGACGTTTTTATAGAGTGCTATATCTAACATGCTAGGGCGTTGTACCGGCCCGCTGTGCGACACAGGTGCATGGCGGGTCGGGTCGG
>LUGF01029839.1:0-14671 GCA_001625245.1 Calycopis cecrops
CTAATCCACGAGGCAGGCCTACATAAGTACAATGACGCAACGTGTCGCCGGCGCGTGGTTGGGATTCACAAACTTTCAACCCTCATTTCGTCCACCTTCCCCTCCCTCTTACTCCCCTTCCTCCCCGAGAAACATACTAGTCAAATTTCAGATGTAAGAATAAACAGAAATAGATGGCCAATAGATATTGGTAAATGTATTATTATAATACAGATAATTATATCTAGTTCTTAATTTCTTTATTTTACATTCAAGTTGATTTTCCACAAATGCTTTAAATTCTTTAAATTTATTAAATACTTCAGACTTGTTTTTAAGTAAATAAATAAATACTTTCCTGGTATAGTCATCCACAAATGTGAGGAAATATTGCGCTCCTCCAACTGATTTCACTTTTTGTGAGTTTAATTGTTTATATCTGTTTATTTCAACACGCATACCGTGATCTGCCGGTAAAGTCCTCGACCACCTTGTATATCAAAAAATATTCCCTTGCTGGATATTCCAAGCAAGTCAAACCGCAGGGCACGCCTAGTTACTTTAAATTTAGCTGGCAAAATACATGGTTAATAAACGAATATGTGCAAATTTAAAGGACTAAGCATACAGACACATAGACGGAAGAAAGCGACTTTGTTTCATTCCATGTAGTGATTTTCATAGACGGTGTATTTATTTTGCCGTTATAACTGCAAAAACTTAATATTTGCATATAATTATATAACTGTAACAAACCATAACAAACTTCGTTCGTTCAAAAACTACCTGCCTGATCTATCCCGAATATTTTCTTAGAAACTTTCATTTCATTTACACTACTAGTCATATAAATTGGAATTAGGTTTATATTCGATTCTGCTCCTTCTCATAACTCGTCAATTAATACAATTTTGGTAGGACACAAAGTCAACACAAAGGCAAAGTTATATGATATAAGAAAATTAATATTTTTCTGGTAATAGGAGTGAGTAGGTAGGTATATTTACAAAATGTACTACTTACATAGTTTTTACGATATTTTTTTTGTGTTGACTAGTGTTATCAGTCGGTCTGTTACTAGGCTGTACCTCATGAATAGACGATTAAAATTAGTTTATAAATACTGAGTACCTACTTTTTTGATTTCAATCATTATTGTCATATGCTTGTGATACTAAATTAAACTTAATAGATTGGCATAGCTAATTATTTATAAAGTTTTTTATTTTTTTTAGGTATAGAGGGGCAAACGTTCAGTCGTAGCCATTTTTATGACCACCGACGCCCATAGACATCCGCATAGGCTATGCAGATGCGCTACCCTTCATTCTCCTCCAACCTCCATGGGCCACCGGCTATTTACACATCGCACGAAACGCGACAGCGTAGCTGTCACTTTACGCCGGTCTCATGTAAGCGAGAGGTACCTCCCCAGTCGTGACGGCCCAGCAATTTAAAAAATTTAAATTGTACTTTTTTTATTTGGAAAGTGTAGATTTTCTATATTTAGCAGTGAGTACACATGTAAATAAATATTTAAATAAACTATGTATATAGATTTTATGTTTAGCTACTGTGTTATCTAAAAGTAATTAGAAAAGTGGTATAAAATTTACGCTGCTAATTACAAATTTCGGTTACAATAATATAATTGCAGAGCAATCCTTAGTGGTTTTTTGATGCTATTATCTAATATATAAAATTCTCGTGTCACAGTTTTCGTTGCCATACTCCTCCGAAACGGCTTGACCGATTCTCATGAAATTTTGTGAGCATATTGAGTAGGTCTGAGAATCGGCCAACATCTATTTTTCATCCCGATATTCCCACGGGATCGAAAGTTACGCGGGTGAAACCGCGGGGCGCAGCTAGTCTAATATATAAAATTCTCGTGTCACAGTTTTCGTTGCCATACTCCTCCGAAAAGGCTTGACCGATTCTCATGAAATTTTGTGAGCACATTGAGTGCTTCCACCAAAATTCACTCCACCGGTACCCTGTTGAAAAAAATCACTAGATATTTATAACATGGAGTTTCAGCCCTGTAAAATCCACCCCAAGTAACCGTTATTTTTCTCAGTAAGTAAATATTTTTTATTTTATTCCTTAATGCGTTTTAATTGGTCGTAATGAGGTTTTCCTTAACAATCCCGTTAGTGGTTATATCAATGTTATATTATCAAAAGCTCCCGCAGATAGGAGATATGCGTCCTGATATGAGAGAGACTGTGATAGTCAATTTAACTATTATTATTATAGCCAGATAGACCGAGATAAAAGAGAATCAATAGTGTTATAGGGGTCATTCACCCCGTCCTCCCTGTACCAAAAATAAGTAGCTAGTTAATTTAAAACATAATCTATGTAGATATTATTATTTACTAATTAGTAATCTTTGCAAAATTTATTTCTTTTAAAATAAGCAACGTCTCTAAACCAAAATATTTGGTCAACTAATTCCAATAAATAATATATATTTTGATACCTATAGCTGTGATATACCTGAAGCTGTGTAAAACAATTATATTGTTATAAATAACTACTATTGCTAAAATGTATAAAATTAGATAAATAAAATAAGTGTACTTGTACGCCGAAATAAAGTTCAGTTTACTTTGTATATATGTATATGTATTATGTATATTAATGTGTTTACATTACATTATGCTTTATTGTACTTGATGAACTTCGGGATCTAAAATGAATTCATTGACTTTGAAAAGATGTAGGGTATCTTCATCAAGGGCCGTCACATCTTTGCTGTATGTTTTCTGAAATCTACGAAAGCCGCGGGCGCCTGCTAGTATGCCAAATTTCATGAAAATCTGATAGTAGTTTTAGCGTGACGGAGTAACAAATACATTAAAGTAAAAAAACATGCAAAATATATAAAAATCATCACATTTTTTTGGCATAACAACTGATTGACAATGGGTTTTTAAGACAAATAAATAGTAGTTTTCATATATAAATAGTAGTCAAAAGCCGGACAGGTGGGCAAAAAACGCGATGGGCGATTCATTCATAGAAGACGCCATAAGCCGTTTTGCCGAAGGCCGCCCCGAAAGTTACTTTTAAAATAGATGTACTATATAATAGATGTTCGAAATCTTTACATGAAGAAAAGTAGCCGGTAGTAAAAAGTCCTAACTTTTCACATGAAGATATGTTTAACAATGTACCGATAGTCTGATGAAAATCATAACTTGAATGCCACATTCATAGATTCAATAGAAATTAACAAAACAATGTGGAGTATTTGTGTATTTTATATTCGGCTACATGCATGCATGGAGCGTGGTACTACCTCTTACAAAAAACTTCTTTTCTTTTTTTATAGATAGATGGAGGAACCGGAGAACAAGACACATTTAAGTCGGGTCTAGAACGATCTATACGCTGTGCTAAGGCTCTCAGGAACATTGGCTTAAAGAATGGCGACGTGATTGCTCTGATGGGACCAAACTGTTTGAGCTTAGATAGCCACTTTACAACATATTCTTGACATTATCGGCAGACATGAATTCTTAGAAGGAAGGAAGTAATGATCTTTGTAGGTTCGCTTGGTTCATTAGCAAATACTAGACTTACCCCTCTCTAATACAATTGGTAACCTAAAAAACAAACATTCACATTTAAACCATGAATTTAAACAACCATCCACTGAACAACCACAATAACTTTTATGTTCCTTCATTTCTTACACAAGACAGTTATCACAATTTCGGACAGTTACTATAATTTCCATTTATGATTATTACCTGCCATAAGAAAGAACGAAATGTGAATAATAATGTTTTATTTATTTCTTCACAAAGGTTTTACCCACAAGGGTGAGTACCCTGAAGACTATCCCTCACCTATCGTGGGACAAGAAATCGTGGGGAATCAAACACACGAATAAAAAATGATATACGTATCCATTAATCCCCAATATTATCCACAGTGTGGTTAATTTATTTGTACGAAACCCTCACAATTTCCATCCCGGTTTTCCTCGTTGCGTCTTAATTATTCCTTTGAACGTCGGGTACGGTAATGTAGCGCTGATTCACCGTGATAAGCCACCAGCTAAGTATTCATCTTATGTGCTGTTATGGGTTGTCAGGTCCAACAGGCGGCTAGAGTTAACTCATTAAGAATGTTTATGTGAAAAGTGCGTAAAAAACGAAGCGCTGTAAAGCGGAGACGAAGCGCTGTAAAGCGGAGACACTTCCTACTCCTCCTACTTTCTTCTGATAAAATTCGTTGCCAGTCCCAAGACAGATTTAGCTTTTCCCTCGGGCTCCCTGCGATCATATCAAAGGGTTAAGTGTGGTTGCTGCTGTCGATCCTGGTGACACAGGAGTAGCACCGGTGGGAAGGAGTGGTGGGCCAAAGCCAATAAGCGTGAGAGGACACACTTTTAAATTATACCATAACACATGCAAGAAAACAAAGCTTCTATCCAAGAGAGTTGTATCACCCTAGAACTAGTTTAAAATTTACTAGCCACCTTGCTATTTACTACTAAACTATTTGACTCACACGCATCAGAAATACAGAAATCCGGTGGGAGCAGTGGCGACTGTCACGCCTACTAGTGGTTGAAACGTGAACTACAAAGTCATAGATGGCGCTGTTATCGCATAGCTAAATGCTTATACAATTCTTTCACTTTAGGAATTAGTTCGCGATGTGGAAATATTAGCCGGAACCTAAGTGCTGAGCCCTTTGATTCGCTTGCCTGTTGATTTGGATGCATATTTTATTTGAATTTAATTAATTTATTTATTTTCTCCACAAAGGTACATGACATTTAAAGACACATGCTTAATTTTGGAACTACCATAACCTTTGTAAGAGACTTGGTGTCTGTACTAGCAAAATCCTGTGTTACAGATCACCAGGCTCTCACATTACAAAAAAGATGTGTCTAATGTGTTAAACATTCAGAATAACTAAAATTGTTATATTGTAAATTAAAGAGAAAAAAAGCCCAAAACTGTACACACATTTGTATATATATTATGAGTAATTTTGGTAATAAGTTTAAAACTAACAGTTGGTAATAAAATGTATGTATCGTATAGATAAATATAATATATTGTATATATAATATATATATTGTAATTAATTTAATGAATCAACCTAAAGCCGTCCAGTGCTGAACATAGGCCTCCCCCACATTAATATTATTGGCACTACCTCCTACAATAATATATGGTATATATCGACCTAGAGTCTAGAGCCTACATTAGTCATGAACACACACAAGTTACTGGTTTACCTTTTCCGCGAATAGCACTTCCATTAAGTACGCAATGCCATACCTAATTTTATGTAATCGGCAAATACGTACGCTTGGATAAGTTTATTGAAAGTAGGTTTTAATATCAAGGGCATTCGCTGACTTTAGTTACAGTTAGTTATAAGGCTAAGATGGGGCTTCGGTCGCATGCTACATTGCCATGGTTGCTAAAGTAGACAGAAGCAAAGATTTCGAAATGGTAAAAGAAAAGGCTAGAGATATACTAAAACTGCCTATAAATCTGAGGTGCGAGAAGACATATTTAAATGTGATGCCTTTAGATTTCGTAAGTATTGAAAATTTCTTTTTATTTATCACTGCTCGATTCTCTCTCTAGTGGAGTTCCTGGGGGGTTTTACCTCGGACTAGAGTTACAGTGAATGGATTAATATGATCGATGTGGGATATTGTTTTTTAAGCACAATACGGCGGCGCCGGCTTAACCTATCTACTGAGGCTAACCTATACTATATTTACATCACGGTCCAATGTACTTTTTGGTATCTCAAAACTCCTCTCACTCCGTACACATACAATTTCACTTACATCCATACAATTACATTTTAAACTTAAACAATGATACATATGTACAACATGCTCAACAACGCGTCCCGACGGCACGCGGATATAGTACAAAACAAATGGACATACCCGAGCGTACGTCCACACGTGGACATACCCGCGCGCACGTCCACAACAAGGACATACTCGCGCGTACGTCCACGGCAACATGTACACCCGAGTACCTCGATAACGTCAAAAAGGACATACCCGAGTACGTCGACAACGTCATAAAAAAAGGTATGGATCTTTGAATAATTTCTGAGTTTCCTAATGAATAGAATAAATAAATGAATGAATGAATGAACATAAATTAAAACTAATTATCTATAAATTTATACTAGCAGGTATATGTAAATTTATGATAAAAAAATAGAGGATAACCAAACAGAAAAAAACAAAATTAAACACACATGTTGTATTCACTGTCATGTTTAATACTTAAAACCAAAATTTGCTATTATTATTTTAAATGTTATCGAAATTCTGAAGCTAGTGCCAAGAAGCTGAATATCTTGTGAAAACCCTCAAATAAATAAAAATATTTATTTATGCGATACGATTTAACATAAAGACACAAATACAAACGAAAAAGTTATACCACGCGTCTATATTCATCGGGGGTTAAAATAATCAAGACGTGTGCATAACCTGGACCTAAACACTCCTAGAAGTAACAGATTCTTACTAATAGTAAGTAAAGCCTTCGCTGTCTGTCCGTCGGTCAGTCGCATAGTTGTATCTCATGAACTACTCATGAAATACAACACTGTATGAAAATTTAATCATCAATCTACATCAGATTGAAGATTAACATTTTCATAGTTTTTTGTTTTCATATAAATTATTAAAATAAATTTGCAAATTAAACATTATTACACACACTAATCAACTATTTGTCGATTTGGAGTTCTTTTATACGACTTAAGCTTATAACTTTTAATGCTCTGGAAGGACATAAAACTAAAACTTTAAATACTACTGGATGGACCTAAAATATACTAACAATCTGAAATTCTATTTTTATTTTTCGCCTTAGGGTTCTCTTTGGAAAATCCAAAACGATACCCTGGTTGTACCCGGGGGCCGAGAAAAATAAACCGGGACCGAAATTATTCGACCAAAGGTGCGATCAAAGGTACCTGTATCCTCGTACCTACCTAGTACCTCCGTATCTTTTTCTAGAACGTGTCTGGGACGGCGACCGACATTAGTCACGCAATCGGCATTGTATACCGCTGCTTTTGTGACAAGGGGGTTGGGGTGGGAGGTGGCCCTATCGAAATGAGATTTAGTGAGCACTTTGAAGTGCCCGCTGACAGAGGGGAGCTCTAGATCTTTATGAAGATCGATATTACGAACATACCACGGGGCACCCGTGGCCATACGTAAGAACCTATTTTGCACTACTTGCAAAGGGTAGAGAGTCCTATGGCTGGCGTGTGCGAACACGGGACAGCAATATGAGAAAATCGGTCGAATGCATGTGACGTATAATGTACGCTTATTTCTAAGCGACATTTTACTTCTAGCATTGATTAGGTGATGCTGTTATTAAAGAAACAATATAATTAGCTGAATAAAATTACCGTATAAAAAGGATATTTTGATAAATGAACATAAAAAAACTAGCCAAGTCAATTTCGGACTTTAAGTAATCTTACGTTATAATATAAACTACACGTAAATAAGTAAGTACTTGTACATTGATATCTAAAACAAGACTGTCGTATTGTTCTGGATCATGTTTAATTCCTTAAAAAGTTCCAATCGCTTGAAATTCACTCAGCGCGCGTCCTACCGTGTTAGCTGCTAAGAGAAAAGACATTCTGTGAAACAAACACAATTTAATTTCAGAGAATTGCACTCGTGTAACGTTGTAAATGAGTTTTGTTTCGATGCTCATGAAATTTTGTGTGCATATCGGGTAGGTCTGAGAATCGGTCGAGATCTATTTTTCATCTCGATATTTCCACGGGATCGCAACTTACGCGTGTAAAACCTTGGAAAGCAGCTAGTGTTAGTTGGTAGAGATGTAGATACGTAGTTGTGTGGTTGTGCGGTACATCATTCCCCAAGTATTATTTTTAAATCATATTCAATTTACAGTTTTGACTTTCTTACAATTGTATTATACGAGTATATAAGTTAAGTCACAAAGTTAACGTATAAAATAATGAAAATCAAATAACTTGTCATTGTCGACGCAACAACGACAACACCCGTTGAGGGTCGCCTGTTTTCAAGCTAGCTCTGTGGTTACGAACACTGCGTTTAGTTATATCTTTTATTTTAGTAAATTTTATATTTGTGTGAATGTTTTTACTGATGGTTTTGCGAATGTACATACATATAAAATAAACATATAGTTGCCTAATGGTCATAATTTTTGTTTCGGAGTAAATTTGTTTTGTGGAAGTTAAAAATGGATAATGAAATATAATTTTTATTAGTTTATTTTGTGTTATTTGTAGTTCTGTTAATTTACTTTTACAAGCACTTCCCCAGACCTCAATCAAATAAAGCAGATGTGGTTTGACGAGAGTATTGTAAATTGTGTAACGCAGATTACGGGGTATACATCTAACAATATTACGAAGTGATCCGAGTAGTACTGCGCCAGCCTGCTCGTCCAAATCGTTGTACGAATGTCTGTATAAAAGGTATATTGAAAATTTGTGTCAATAAAAATTGTTGGAAACAATAAATTCTATTTTTACACCGTTGACGTAATCCTGTAGTTTATGCTAATTGTAACAAATAAACCGATTAGACTAACGTTAGTTGAATAACTGCTCCTCAGGTCTTTTATTTTTTCAGTTTCACTCCCACGATCCAGTTCGATGGCGTGGCGTCGGTACGCCATTTTGACGATTGTCATTTTCGCATCGTAATTATGTGAGTTTCTCCCACTCCAATTACGAATTGGTGTGGTTGTAAACGGTTAACGCAAGGTCTTTGTTTGACCCCAACAATCGCCATAATTGTTGCTGTAATTGTAGCCGTAATGACGTAGTTGCTGTATTGTTTAGTGAAAGGCCCACGCCGCGTTGCGTACTTTCTATGTCTTTCGTTTTGTATTATCTTGTCAAAAGTCCGTTAAACGATTGTACGTATTAGAGACAAATTTGGGAGACACGTGCGTATTAGTGTATTGCTTGTTGTATTGTTTGTGTATGTCTTTGTACGGAATAATTACTCCCAGAGGCAAGATTGCTTTCTTGTTTCAGATGAGCCGAAAATGGCACTTAAGAAACCCATTGAATTAGATCCTCCTCTTATTTGCAATACAGCTCACTTATTTTACGTGCAAAAGACTTTTAATAGTGCTCATTTTAAAGCTTATTTCAAGCACTACAAAATCCTTTTTTATTTAATTGCATACAATGTATCTGCTCGCCGCTATATGGCATTGACCACATCGATTAAATTTCAGACAAAATAAAAAACTGCTTTGATCTTTAATATCTATCTTAATATTGCACTTAGAATACTTTATAAAAAACCGAATTGTTTATTTTCTTACCTGCTATAATTTTGTTCTTTGGAAATTTTTCACAACGGGATCCAGCACAAAGCTCCGTCAGCTGCACAGATACAAAGGCTCCAATATCAAGCGGCAGACCGCGACTGTCTGACGTGCACTACCTTGTGCTTAGACGTTACCCGCACAAAGGCAGTAATGGCTCCAGTATTGTGTGCTACGTGGTGGTACAAGTGATATTCGGACTTTGAGATCGAGTAAATGTATACTATGACTATTTACTTGATTCTATGGTCTTAAGGTAAAGCCCTAAAAATACTATATTTAGTATCTACTCTTACGTAGCTTTTATTACAGATTACTCTATAAGAAAGGATTTTAGGCGCGGGATAAAAAATATGGAGCATAAAATGTTGACTTGTTCGTTTTTGAGGAGTAACTTTGGTAAGAGGTAGTTGAGTTTGGTAGAGGTAGTGCCACACTGCATGCTTGCATGCAGTCGAATTGGGCCGGCACGACCGGGGAGGTACCTCTTGCTTACACGAGACTGCCGTAAAGTGACAGCTGTGCTGTCGCGTTTCGTGCGGTGTGTAAGTAGCCGGTGACCCATGGAGGTGGGAGGAGAAAGGAAGGCAGCGCATCTGTATAGCCTCTATGCGGATGTTTGTGGGCATCGGTAGTCATGAAAATGGCTCCGGCTGCTCGTTTGCCCTCCTATATCATAAAAAAAAAAATAAAAAAAAATAAAGTAACTCCAGTCGTATTTTGATTACGATCAGACTAGAAAAGGGATGTTTCTTTTTGACGGATATCTTAAGCCGTATAGTCAACAACGTAATAAAGTGATCCTTGATCAGTCAAAGGACCCTTGTTCGTGAGCGACATAAAATTTTAGAGCTTTGGTAATTAAGAGACACGCCCAGGATGCGGGCAATTGCCTCAATGGGTTTTACTGTAGCGTGTAATGACTGTCGAACATTGAACCTCACTTATTACATTTTTATACAAACAATGTACATTAATACCTCCACTTAGCCCGATTTACATTTCAATAAGTACAGTAGCGAGTTAACTTGCATCATCTTGCATTATTGTCATATGAACGGTTAAGTAAAGCGAGTTAAGTTGTAAGTTGTCAATAAAGTTGACTTATATAAAACTCGATTCTATTTTTCGGCGATTCAAGTGCGATATTGTCCCCTACCGTGCGTCTCCCGCGCCCCACCTACTAAACTGGCCGGCGGCTGGGTTTAGTACAGTGCATAAGTTTGTGGACTTACTATTTCATTTTCAATGTGTTCTGATTGGATGGTAATGTTTCAAAAAAAGTGCGTATTATTTTTTTTTGATTGCTTAATATTTTTTTCACCATTATTTGAGTATCTATGTAGTTAGTTCCTATGCAATTACTTATTGCTGAAATTGTTATATTTAGCTATAGCAATTTCAACTCATTGTGCTAGAAAAAATGTTTGAAAGTAATATTTTTAGTTGCAAGGTTGATAAAAGACATAAGCACTCACTCAAACTACGTATACTATAAGTGCCTGCTATTAATCAGACACTATTAAAAAAAACGCGAACTATATGAAAACACTTTTTTCAAACAAAATAAATAGCTTACTAATTAAGGGTGCTATCGGTAAAAAGTGCCGAAATTGAGTATTTTGAAGGCAAATTACTCGTAAATGGAAATAATCTATTAAAGATCAACTTTGGTTCCGCATAGCACAAATATTTTTATAGGATCTGTAAAGTTTATAAATTGAAAATTATTATTATTTACGAAGAAAAAGGTATATTTGGAACTCATGTTTTCGAAAAGACTGATTTTCGAAATGAAATTACGAATATAAGCAGTGGATTGTGGATACCGAAAAAATACCTACTATTAGGAAATATACTGCTATAGGTTTTTTATAGAATAGAAAAGTAAATTGATTTCACTAAACTCGGCAAAAAAAATATTTTTGTAACTTAAATTTTGCCAAAATAAAACATCATTTTTCTCATGATAATAAATGTGGAACAACTTCAGAAATTTACTCATTTATTAACACGATATTCGATTAATAAATTTACCAAAAAAATAAACATTACTATGTTAGATTTTATTTAATAAAATTTCAAAGTTACTATTGAATTACGCTATGTAAGTCTTTATAAGTTCACAAATATTTTTATTCTTTCAATAAAAAAATATTTGTGCTATGCGGAACCAAAGTTGATCTTCAATAGATTATTTCCATTTACGAGTAATTTGCCTTAAAAAAACTCAATTTCGGCACTTTTTACCGATAGCGCCCTTAAGAAAAAACGTAAACAGCATTTGAAGTCACGGCGGCAGCGAGGGGCAACCTCACACAGGGTAATGACCCCGTCAGTCGGCCGGTAGTCAGCTGACGTAATACAGAGTGTACGAAGTGAGAAAAAACTTTAAAAAATTCCTGTGGCTAAACTATTGCTCCCATTGTTCTGATTTTTATTGTGTACCCTGGAAATGATACATTCAATATGTGGTTTCATTTAATGCCCCTCGCTTTTATCAATCTTGTATAATAAATAATATAATACTCTTTTTCAGATACTAGCAAAATCCATCACTGGGACTTTTTGGCGCGGGAAGTATGTCATACGATTTCATCATAGTCTTCGACCTTCATTATTCAAATTTGACATTGTTTTAGCGTCAAATAAATGAGTATAACTCTTTCGAAATGTTCTAGAATGTGAGTTAGAATTAGTATAATATAGGCAAGGGGTCATACTATCTAGCTACAATACAGCTATCTTTCTACTATAATTAAGCTGAACTAGACTTTTGGGACATATACGCCCATAGAAACTACACCAATATACGTATCTTTTTGTGTATTTCTCGTTTGAATATAAGCATGTCAGTAATCACAACACGACTGACTGCGTGACTGCGCTCTGTGCGCGAAGCTAGCCGATAAGTATTTCTTTTTAAAAACTACTTTAAAAATGTATTATTTAAACATCCCGCCAAAACACTAATTTTAGCCATGTAGCGTGCATGACACCGATGACGTAGATAGGTAGTAAACAAACGTCAAAAAATTTGATAGCGTCGATCTTAGATTTGTAACTTAAAAACTGTGATTTACTTAAAAAATTGAGTTACAAATGGTGTGTAGTGCCAAAATGTACAAATACTTCAATAAAAACTCCAGATACACCTTTGTTCGTGTTTCTTAAGATGCCAAACAACGTCACACTTTAGGCAGATTTTTACTGTCTGCTTTCTCAAATACATCATCCATTATGAAGTAAAATATTGGTCTATTATAAACGAAAATATATCACTGGAAATGATTCTAAAAAAGATTTATATAAAAAAATACAGCAAAACGACTCGGATGACTGAATATCAACAATGTTTACTATCCATTGACATCATAATAGATTCAACCAATCCGGAACGTTTCGTGTCACGTGACAAATCTAAAAATAAAAATATTTTATTTTTGTATTTTTTAAATAAATCAATAAATGTTTTAAGGTGACGATACTACAAAATGGTTTATAAATTTATAACATATTATGATGATGACAACAAATAATGCTTTCTTTTTCACGCGGTCAAATAGCCTATTGTTCGCTTTTTGTTATGGGAGGACTTAGATATAAAAAAGTTTTTGTATTTTATGTCACAACAAAATATTTCTGTTTTTGTTATAATTTGAGTTATCACCAACCCGCCTGCCCAGCGTGGTGATTAATTGGCAACCCCCCCCTCCATGATTAGCACACTAAAGCAACGGCCCCCAGTGCCTGGCCGCCCCGCTATTCCTGACCAAGGCGGCGGTCATGGTAACGGTGGGGCAGGGGGTGCGAAGAATCTCCGGAAGTCAAAAGGCCGCCATCAACAACTTAAATAACATGAAACAAGTACATTAATGTTTATTAAATAAGCTTACCTAACATCTGCTTCTTACCTACCAGTCAGCATTTTTGTACAGTCTAAAATTCAATAAAAAAATATTTTGTAATGAAACATTATTCCATAGGTGTTTATGAATATAATATACTGCTTTTACTTAGTTTTTAGGCTAACGGGTACCTAAGTATAAGGTGTCTGTCGTTTAATTCGTCCAAAGTAATTCTTATCAAAGATCTGAAACATTCCACAATTTCATAACCACATAAGCCTCATTTTTATAGGCCTACATAATATATATACCTTAATATTTTTACACGTGAAACAAAGAGTTTGCGAGCATTTGCGTTGGGATCATATTTATATCTACTTATATGTTTAATACGAGTATCTATATGTAACTCTATTGACATTTAGTTTTGATACTACGCGTTTTAATTAGTCATTGAATTTTTTTAAATAATGCAAAAGTAAAAAGCAACAATAAGATGATTTAATAAATTAAAGTAGTGTTTCGGCGATGAGTCCACCTGTGGCACCAAGTGTTATAACATTCGCGGTATTATTGTTTTAATAATTAGGTAGGGCAAGGTCAAGGAAAAAAAAAGTTTTTTTTTCAATTGGAGTACGTACTCAATTTTTTATAACTACTTAACTTTGTTCCTATAAGTGTCTTTTATATTTTGAGTTCATGTAATGTAAGAAAATGAAAACATTTGTCGATAAAGTATGTCATAAAAAACGAATCAGACTTCGGACTTGTGTCACGTAGTATATAAAAGAGCACCTAACGCAACAGAATACTTTTGGGTTAGAGCCAACGCATACATGCAACCTTTATCATCGGCGATCGGCGAATTAGACGCTTTTTAGAAGCTGAATGCAGCGACCAGACGCTGGAGAGCGCACATTTAAAAACGCCGAAGGCTGCGTAGTAATAAAGCGGCTGCGAGTGACGTACCGAGCATCGGAGCAGTCGTTAAATCGCTCGATTCCGATACCGCGACTAAATGCAAAGAGTCGCTAAACTGAAAATGCGATTGATTATGTATCTAAGAAAATTGAAGACATGCAAACGAAGGTGTATTCCTTAGAGAAAGAACAGCAAGTCTTGAGTGTACAGATTAAAAAAGTAGAAGATAAATATGACAATCTAGAACGAACATTTAAAAAGACCTGCATTGAAATCCGCAGTGTTCCTAAGCGACAAGGCGAAACGAAAAATCAGCTATTCCAGCTTATTAGAAACCTGGCATCGAGTTTAAAAGTTGAGATTGACAAATCAGAGCTCCGAGACGTGTATCGATTACCTAGCAAAAACGATACTTCTACCGTTGTCGCAATTTAAAGCTAAGAAAATGTGCATATATTCCAATTGTTTTCCATAATTTATGTGGTTACGATTGCCACTTATTTATTAAGGAGTTATCAGATATAATCGGAAAAATAAATTTAA
>LUGF01029839.1:23786-34231 GCA_001625245.1 Calycopis cecrops
AAACGCGTAAAGCACACTATTACATATTGTCAACAACACGCAAACTTAGACAAAAATTTGTGATGTGATTCATTCATAATGTAATTTTGAGAAAGTTTCTTTTAGTAAGAGGTAGTGATTCTGACGAAATTTTTTGTGTGTGTTGACTGTTGAAGGGGATTGGAGAATAGTTTAGATTCACAATTACATTCACAAATCAGCCCGGCATATAGAGCTGCTGTGGCGCGAGAGAAACCGCTGGGCACAGCTAGTTTCCATATGAGACAAGTGGAAGCTATATCGGATCGGCCCGATGATAAAGTGGTGACTGAGAGTCAACTGGGGCAATGACATCAAGGAGCGCAAAGTATCTGCCTGCCCTATGAGTATTTCACCAAATGCATTCGCCGTGGACGCGAACGCCTTTAACACAAAAGTGTGCCAAATTCGGTGGAGAACGCGATGTAATTCGGCTACACGCACACGGAGAGGCTTGGGTAAGAGGCGAGACTAGGAGTAGCTGAAGTGTCCTCCACCCGTCCCTTAGAATCAGCAGACGGTGGTTTGGATTGGAGCGAGTGACGAGTCCGATTTCGGACACATTGGTGGCTTCTTTGGAGTCTGGGGCCAGAGAATTTGCACATTACACCGTTCCAACGACGTAGTAGAGCCTGTTAAGGAGGCGGCCGGACAGTCCCCAAAGAGGAGAAATCTGGCCTCTTTAAGGCGAGTCTGTCGCTGGGTCCTGTTACCTGCGGATTAGGAGCCCTCCAGTTATCGCGGCTGAAGGCGGTGGCCGGGGTTAAGTCTTGAACTTGGGGCTAAGTGTTGAACTTTCAAGAACCGAGTCTGACATAGGCCATCCGGACTCCTAGGCGTCATACGTAAATGTATTCCCCTGGGTCAAAATAGGTCGTATCATGAAACAGGGAAATCTTCACACACATAAAAATCTATAGGTATACCTACATAGATAGAGAGATATACAAGGTTGATACAAGCGAGAGGCATTAAATGAAACCACATATTTAGTGTATTATTTTCAGGTTACACAACAAAAATCAGATCAATCAGAGCAAAAAATTATCCACAGGAATTATTTAAAGTTTTTTTCTCACTTCGTACACGCTGTACCACAGCTGATCGAAGACTATGAGCGGCCGGGGTCATTCACCCCGTACGAGGTTGCCGTTCGCCGTACGAAGCGGTACAAAGCATGTTTATGTTTTTTCGCTGTTTAACTTGTTTGAAAAAAGTATTTTAGTACACTTGTCGTAAGCTTATTTGTAATAGTTCCGGATTAACTACCACTTATAGTATATGTGGTTTCATTTAATGCCTCTCGCTTGTATCAACCTTGTATACAAAAAAATATGTGAGGGTCAATTTTAGAGATATTACCCTCTTTCGGGTGCAGTTGGGCCACCCGTGACACCGACAATATAAGTCCCACAGATGTTCAAAAGACATTCCAGCACAGCCCCTCTACATTATGCACCCTCGGATTACCCCTAAATGTGATTTGTCGCCCCTCGCTACGACCCCCGCGTGTACGTGGTACGTACGTGGTACGTACAGATGAAAACATTCAGATGTGACACAGCCTTTAAGGCTGTGACACACTACGCAGATGCGGTAAGATACCTATCTGTATCTAAGCGCATATCTATATATACAAAACTCAAACGTGACGTAGCCATCTATCAACGCACAGCCCAAACCACTGGACGGATCAAGCTGAAATTTGGCATCCAGGTAGATGTTACGACGTAGGCATCCGCTAAGAAAGGATTTTTTAGAAATTCAACCCCTAAAGGGATGAAATAGGGTGTTCAAGTTTATATGGATTTCTAAGAAATTAAACGCGAGTGAAACCGCGAGGCACAGCTAGTCTGTCAATATAACTCTCTATACTACAATCAAGAAGCACACTACGCAGATACAACTAATATTATAAATGTGTATGTGTGTTTATTTGTTATGCTTTCACGCGAAAATTACTCTTACCGACGGCGTTGGATGTTCGTACTTTGTACACTGGCACTGCAGATTAGTGGAGACAAAAAACGTCTGCTTGATAGATCTAGTCACGCCGAAAACACTTATTAATAAAATATAGAATTTAATCCTTGAGAAAGGATAAGAAACTCTAAGTATGAAAAAGAATGAGGATTGAGATATTGTGAAACAATAAGTTTTAGTAAACCATTTTACCGCATCTACATCTCCTGCGCAAATTTAATTTCGTGTTCATCATTATCATGTTCTTTCTCAAGGTGTAAACTCCAGTAGCGTGTTGAAGCTGGTGCATACTCTCTAAAATGAAAGCTCCACTTTTACTGTATGAAATGTTAGCGTAAAAGAATTTATCGTGTCAGACAATTCAGGGGCATTTTAAAACCCAGTTTTAACTTTATTTTAGAAACCAGATTTTATTTTGCAAGATTTCAACCGCTCGGTAAATTCGATTTTGTCAAATAAATATGACGGATTTATGCGTTTAAATTTTTCCAAACCTTTGATTTTATTTTAAAAATATATTTTCTTTCATGAAAATTTAGCTTTATTGTGATTTAATTTAGATAAATCAATGCTCTCCATGAATAATTTAAGTTACTCTACGAATTAGCGATAATTCATCACAAATCGACCATAAGCGTCTCACATTATGGAAACATCTGGCATTACGTATATCTGTGGGCGTTGATGATCACTTACCATCAATTACTAAATTCTACTAATTGTTTACTTTTATGGCCCAAGTTATAAAAACTTAGGCAGAACGTGTTGGTATTTTGCATACAAATATTAATTACATCAGCCTTGCATCTTAAATTGCTAAAAATAATGTTAATAAGAATAAAACTTTCTAAAATAGGTACCTATATGACGTCATGTTTTTATTTAGATATTTTAATGAGAAAAAAGAAACACTAATTACAACACACTACAAAGAAAAAATTAAATTAAAAAAACATATTACAATTTACAAGTAAATTAGATTTTTTTTTCTCCAGTGTATACAGATTAATGCTTCTCGCTTGAATACCTCGCTCAGTCAATTTACTCTCACACGTACGAGGTGCAATTAGTTCGGACAACAATAAATGCTTATCACTTCACTATAATACGCGTATTAACCATTTAGTCGATAAGAGCATTTATTCCTTTTGTTAGAATGACATTATTCGAAACAATGTTACTATGGGATGCCATGGGATGATTGTCTATTTTTCACGAGATCGAAATTTACACGGATAAAAGCGCGGGGCGCAGCTAGTATATTATACATTAGCTGCTTTTCCCTGTAGTTTAAATACTGATAGGGTGAAGGAGGGCAACGCATCTGAATCTGCATGATGGCCAACACGCCCACAATACAGATTGAAGTTTTCTTGTCGGCTATAATTGTTAACTGAAATAATGTAAAATTTATAATATTTCAGATAACAACCGGGGCAGCAACTCTCGAGCCCTTCATACCGCCCTGAAGTGCCAGATACGATATCGCATTTTGTGCTGATTACGATTTTATGGTGGTTAATCAAAGGAGGATGGGGATTGGAAATATGTGTTACCCATGTATAAAAATTATTCCGATGTCTATGGGCTTCAAAAATCGCACGGGGCTCAGACTCGCTTCCTAGCTTGACACCTTATACTGTTAAAAAAATCTTACGCTGAAAACTACTACTACTCTTACTAGTCAATTAATAAACATTAGCTTAAAAACATTATACTTTAACAAAAGTGCTGGATTTTAAGCGTTAAAATATTTAATTAAGTTATTTTTTTTGTAACTAATTTTGTACGGATGAGTATATTTTCTTAAAAATCTCGGAAATTAAATCGTATGGTTATTCTCTTTGTTAATAATTGACACGTAAATCCAAAAATTGAATATTGTCTTAATAAAATTATAAACAAATTTACATAGTTTCTTTATTTTTCATTAATATAATTATTTGTGCGATTTCGAAACCAAAGAAGTTTATAAAGGAAATTATTCGGTATGATTTTGCTTAGGTAAGTAAATATTATTATGATTGAAACATTGATGTAATTAGGTTTTTTTTGACTCAGCTTGATGCATGTTCAAACATAAACCAATAGAACAATACACCCACCATAAATCCCAACTCTAATTATGTATTTGGACACGTTTAAAAAACAACATTGCATATATCAATATCAGGCATTAATTTACGACTAGATAAAGGCCACTACACGGCAACCGGGGTTCCGTCGAAAGAAATCTCCATACAAAACATTACTCGTCAGTGCTGAGCGATTTATGCGACGGCCCGCGGCCTGTGTGCAGTACACGCTTATTGTATATTATTGTAGTGACACCGACTAATTCGTTGGCCGACTGATGGGCCAACTGCGGGGAAAGAGATAGTTCATGTTGCTTAGTATATTGATACAATCACATGAACAAGTACATAAATATGCATAAGAAAAAAACAGTCTAGAACCTCTGTTATTCAATCAGTTTTCTATTATAACTACTTGTAATATTATTGTAGAACTAAAAAGTAACATCATATAGTAATATTGTTTTTTTTCCATTTACAGTTGGAGACATCAGCGGATGAAATCCACTCAGCACTCAATAGAATCATTGACCACCAAACACATCATAGGCTAAGAGAGGCACAAAGTCGTAAAAGAGCAGAGGATCTCAATGAAAGAGTATTTTGGTGGTCTACGGGTGAAACTTTGGCTATTGTTTGTGTAGCATTTGCCCAGGTTATAAAAGTGGAAGCGCAGCTATAATTTTTCACCGTTATCGTGTAAGCGAGAGATACCTCCCCTCGCTTAGGCTGCTTCTTTATTAGTAATAGGTATATACCTCTTACTAATAAAAGAAAGACCTTATTTATTTAAATATTATTTAAATAAAATAAACAAATAAATAAACGTTTATTTTGCAAATTGATATTTAGTAGAACAAAAACAATAATTCACATTGGGTATTGCAAAATTTGTGCCAAGCTCGGCATCTGCTGCCATTTATTTATGTATTTATAGCTGCGCCCATTTTTTCGGCATAAAAACTAATATCTAATATATTATATAACTAATATAACTATGTGTTAATCCAAGTTACTATTTACCGGTACAACGAATGAAGTCATGGGCAGTCCGCGTCGCGCGATACAATAGCTGAATCGGATTAAAATTCGTGATTTGAGATACCTACTCTACGGATGTATAACAGTTTCGAAAATGTAGGAAGCTGAAAAAAATTATAATAAAAGACGTTAGTAAAAAGTATTTTTATACATATTATAAAAATAAGTCGCTCGGCTGCGTCTTTATGTTTGTTTGAACGCGATAAACTCAAAAACTACTCAACGGATTTTTATACGGTTTTCAATAATAGAAGGAATGACTTTTGAGGAACGATTAGGCATATAAATTACTATGCTTTTATGTAAATTAGCAGAAATACGGCGTTAAGTGTTGAAGGGGTCGCCAAAAATCTCGCCAACTGGGAGCTTTCCACGCAAACGCCGCGTAAACTAGCAAAGATATAGTTGACTAATGTACTAGCGAATTCAAAATCTATAAAAATGCTATAAAAAAGTTCAATATAACATATCTCTATCTCTTATTGTTTACTTACAATAGTCACTTTTATGCTCAAATTTTTAATTAAAAAATTACGTTATTTTCAAAGCAATTTTCTTTAGCTCAGTATTAATCTTTATCCAAATGAATATGTTAGTCAGCTTAAGCATTTAATGCAGATTAAAATTGCCCTTTACACTATATCAATCAGATGAATAGTTTTTGAGATATCATCGTAAGAAGTAAGTATTATGGACGCGCGACTGCGAGCGCCCTGAGCGCGTTGTAATCCTCCTCTAATCTCGAAATCCAACTCATGTAACGGTGGGTCAATACCAGGACTAGAGAATATCCAAAAAAAACAGCGGCATGCTAGTGTCATTTAAGGCACCTATTTCCAGAAGTATAATGACAAGGACATTAAAAAATAAAGCCTAAAAGCCAAAAGTCTATGTAGCCAAAGAAAGTATACACAGTATCTAAAAATAAGCATACTGTTTGAAGTATATTTTATAAAAGCGTTGTTTATTTTGGTCGCATGTGTAGGTTCGGGATTACACAACCGCTGTAATATCAGGCAACACCTGATATAAAATATCATAAGAATCGAAGTGTTTGCGGCGTATAGTTCTTTTTTTTTTGATGACTCTTTTTTTATAGCATAGGAGGCAAACGAGCAGTTAGGTCACCTGATATAAAGTGAACACCAACGCCCACAGACATCCGTAACACCAGAGGTCTAACAGATGCGTTGCCGATTTTTGAGGAAAGAATAAGCTCTTTTCTTGAAGATCCCTAGGTCGTATCGGTCCGGAAATACCAAGGGGGCAGCTGATTCCATATTGAAATTCGAGCTGCATTACCTGACACGTTGATACAACGAGATTTTTCTATACAGCAACGACAAAAGCAAATAGCTATAAGTTTGTCTGCACTTAGCAATCTAAAATCACATTTTTAACAGATAAAAGTACAACAATATCTCAACCTGAGATATTAAAGTCAGTTAGTGACTACAAACACTTGATAGTTGGGCCAAAATTTAATAACAATGTTTATTTAATGAGACGACAAGGCGTAAGTAGTCATGTCAAACCGGTTACGAGTGTGGTAGTATTACGGTGTTCCAAGATTATGCAAAACTATCTATTTGTCTTTTCAATGGAAAATTACAGCAAACATTTGCGCTATCGCACGTGAGATAGCCGATAACAGTGATAACGAATATTATTTTCAAACCGTCCTCGTGTGTGAGTTGTGACGTAGTTGTAAAATTAGTGAGCCAATTATATTTTTAGACAAGTTCAAAGTCAACGTGGCCTTTGTTTTAAATAACCGATATCGTATGTTTTTGTTATTTAATACTCATTAGCGGTGAGTTTTGGCTTTCCCGTGTGTGTACCTATATAGGCACGCATGAAACGCGGGGGTGGTTGTCGCTATCTTACCCGTCTCCTCAAGATTAATAAAGCGTCAAAAACAGATGACCCTTAACCCGAACCGATCCTTAACGTAAACACCATCTCAAGCGCCGTAAAAACGAGTGTTCCAATTTGTATCATAGATAGGAAATGTAATATTATTAGTTCATTAATTTTATCATTCGGTTTTCGGCTTAGTTTTAGATCCATCAAAACTACGTTACGTAAACTAAAGAAAAATAAAAACTTACCCGTAGTTGTAGTCCCTAGCATTAAATAGTTTATATACGTCCTGGGCACCAATATTTGTTTGGGGCGTCCGGGATGAATGTCTTTCATTAGTGAAACTAGGCACGTCGTTCACATTATAAACATTCTGTAAATGTTTTTAATTGTTAAACATTATATTATAGCGACTTGTTTTAGCATTGTTTAAATGCAACATATAACGAAATTAATTAGTTTTTTTATGTATCTCATTTATTTAAATTTCATGTTGTTAGTGGGGTATATTATTGTAGTAGGTACCTACCTACATTATGAGGAAAAAAGAACAATTTTAATTTAAATTTGAAGAACCATTGTTTTTTTTATACGGACGAATGATTGGCTTAGTGGCAACGTAAGCGGTGTGCCACATGCATGACGTCAGAGGTGGGGTTCCAATGCATCCCAGGTCATTATTTATCTACGTAATACATTCCATTTTCGAGTTGTACATAACCAAATTAGTTGAATATTTAATTTCTAAGCTAGTCCAGAGCTATAGAAATTGATCATGTTACTTTTTCATCTCGGAAATATTTTGCCATGACATATTTATGGCAGAGTGAAAATTGACGATCATTATAAAAATGGCGATTACATTGAGGGGAAACTGGTTATATTTGCTATTTCCTATCACGATGATCTTAATAGTTAAGAGTTTGGTTATTTCTAATTATACTAAGGAAATCCTTATCGTCGTATACAAAATGTATATTAATAATAATGTGGCAAATGAGTCAATTATTCCCACGATTCGTTTGCCTATTAAAAAAAAAGTTTAAAAAAGTAAACAAGAACGAAATCGACTTTCACGAAATCTATTTAGAGTGATGGTGAAATTAATTTGCGTACCGATTACTTGAAAGTCGATTAATACCGATCTTTACTAATAAACTCGATACATATAATCGATTTTTGCTGCACGCGAGGCGCGAGCGGCAGTGCGACCACTCGTGATGCAGCGGCGGGGCTGCGGGCCGTGCGCTCGTTCGCCCCGGCAGCGCCCGTGCGCTCGAGTATCTGGGCGTGATGGCGTACGTATTCAATAAGGTCAGCGCAGGAAGGTATATCCTTATCTCGACAAAACAATTCAAACGACTGTACGATATTTTGATCTAGTTTATTTAAAGCGGCATATAAAAATATAAAATCTGTTAGATCATTAATACTTAACTGTTTTAAAGCGCTTATTGAAGATGCGAAGCGGTCAATAAAAATACTTAACTGATTATAATTATTTGGTACTATTTTCGTATCTAATATGTTTTTTAAATAGTGTGTACCGAGAGAACGAACGTCTTGATATCGTTTAACTAAAGCGTCATAGACTGAAAATAAGAACAAAATTTTCTAAACGTTAAATAAATTTGCTCGATTTATTTATTTGCTGTCAATCAGTCGACGTCTGAGAGACTGAAGGTCGGGGACGTAATTTCATTATGAGTCTCTTAGTAGGGAGCACCATTTATTGGAGTAGAAAAAAGCGAGCAGCATACAAAAGCGCCTTAGTCGCCCATAATTTAACTGCAGCTTAATTTTTTATCAGTAGACATTGAACTAGTCTTAAATGTCAGGCGTGTGATCTAGGCTAGTGGTAAATGTCACTTGCTGATCAGGCATTGATCGAGATCAAGAGTACATTACATTAGTTGTGACCACGGTTACGAAAATGCTGTTGATCTTTGATTATTGAAAGAATGATTGAAAAAATATCCTATATGTATATTATTGTTCTTATGTATTAGTATAGATATTCTGTGTCAAATTTTATAAAAATCCAATACGTGTTTAGTACTTCGTGAAAGAGTAACTACTACTCCTTACTACTAAGTAACATCTATACGAACTTTCGCATATACAAATATAGTATGAACAGATTTTAATACTTTTATTATTTGATTTAGTAACCCAATTCCCCGAAAATCATTTTTACGCCGCAAAACGCTTGTAAAACTTGCGTAACCTAGCAATACGGAGTTTTCCCAAGTCGTCCCTTTGGGATTTAACCCTTTATCTTCAATATTATTTATTGTCAACGAACAGCCTGTGAAAACCTCAGGTGTCTGTGTCTATACATTTACGCCACCAAATCTGTACTTCGGCCGACTACAGCAACGGTAAAAATTATATTAGGTCAAGATTAAGTACCTACTTTTTATGTATTATATTATTCAATCATATTTAATAATAAACATAATATCACAAAATGTAGATATGTGGTACATTTTGCATATTATATTTGTTGCTACTTGCCCTATTGTTATCTCTGTCTAACGTATAATCTCTCTCTAGTTGTCTCTTTTTAATTCCTACATTTTATTGCAACGTAGGTGATTCAAATTCTAGGTATAATCCTATTCAAATTCCAAGAATTTTCAACAAAAGGCCTATTTTGGATTTCTCTCTAAAGCTATACGTTTTTGCGTAAGCACGCACGCTACTTTTGACATCGGCGATCAGATATTTTACGTCAGTATCGATGCTGCATCACGATTTAGCTAAGACGCTATACATTGTAGAGGTAGTGCCACACTGCATGCTTGCATGCAGTCGAATTGGGCCGGCACGACCGGGGAGGTACCTCTCGCTTACACGAGACTGGCGTAAAGTGACAGCTGTGCTGTCGCGTTTCGTGCGGTGTGTAAGTAGCCGGTGGCCCATGGAAGTGGGAGGAGAAAGGAAGGCAGCGCATCTGTATAACCTCTATGCGGATGTTTGTGGGCGTCGGTAGTCATGAAAATGGCTCCGGCTGCTCGTTTGCCCTCCTATATCATAAAAAAAAAAACATAACACTCGCAGTCGTGCGACTAACTCACCGCCTTCGGCGTTCTTGCTGGGGAGGGTCTGGTTGCTGCATTCAGTTTATTTTACACAGCATTGAAATTGACGCGGGTGAAACCGCGGGGCGCAGCTAGTCTTGTCGGCTACTCAGTTGATCCGGCATGATCCGGTAATGTGACAGTGTACGCAGTCACGTTTCGCTCACGTTTAGTATTCTCTGTCTATGTTCACGTTCGGCTGTGTGTCCTTGGAGAGAGGTGTCCATATTTATCAAAAGTTTTTTTTTATGGTATAGGGGGGCAAACAGGCAGACGGAGCCATTTTCATGACTACCTACAGCCATAGACGTCCGTATAGAAACTACACAGATGCGCTGCACTCCTTTCTCCTCCCACCTCCATAGGCCACCGGCTACTTACA
>LUGF01029839.1:52997-76550 GCA_001625245.1 Calycopis cecrops
AGTTTACGATACAATATTAAAAACGTAACACTAAACACCCACCCGGTCAGTGACCTCGATCTGGATGCATCTGCCAGGATGTAATACAGAAATCAATCTACTACACAGCCATTATCTGTCCACTGTTATTTGAGATCGCAATCCAACTTGTCGCAACACGACTCTGAATCGGCAATAGACAATTAAAATCCCGTTAGCCATAAACATATGATTCTCATTGCTTGGCTGATTGATAAATAATTTGATGTTGTTAGTAAGATATGTTTTTTTTATATTATAAGGTTGAATACGAGGTTTTAGATGACTAAACGCCCATAGACAATAACAATTGTTATTCCATTTATCCTCGCCTACAATGGGCCATTGGAAACTCACAAGCCACACGAAACGCGACAGCATAGCTGGTACTTTGTGGTGATTTCACGAGAGATGCCTCACAGCAATCTCTCTCTCTGTTGCTCTCTTCCACAGCATAAATTCTGGGCCGAAAAAAATTTTGTCGTAACGGACCGGCACTGCCGGGGTGTCTAGCGACGAGACAAAGTTAGGGGTGGAAAATGGGACCAACCCCCTAACACCCAGAAAGGAGAGATAGTTTTTTTTATGATATAGGAGGGCAAACGAGCAGCCGGAGCCATTTTCATGACTACCGACGCCCACAAACATCCGCATAGAGGCTATACAGATGCGCTGCCCTCCTTTCTCCTCCCACCTCCATGGACCACCGGCTACTTACACACCGCACGAAACGCGACAGCACAGCTGTCACTTTACGCCAGTCTCGTGTAAGCGAGAGGTACCTCCCCGGTCGTGCCGGCCCAATTCGACTGCATGCAAGCATGCAGTGTGGCACTACCTCTTACGATACATAAAGGTATATAATAGTGTATAATAGTGTGTAAGTAGCCGGTGGCCCAAGGGGGAGAAGCAAGGAGGGACTGCTCGTATGCCCATAAACTATAATATGTATAAAAAATATATAGCAAGAGGGGCTATGGTATTTTTATACTCTTAACAGCTGTTACAGTTCCTAAATACAAACTGAATTCATTACTATTTATGTTACACAATCATAGCAATAATTATTTTAAATTTATGGTTTAGTGTCAAACAAACATATTAGAATAATTCATTATGTCATCGCTTAAAAACGTCCTAATTGTTATAATAATGGCTTTATTATTTAAATTAAATGCGTAACATGTGAAAGCATTTAGAATTCAATGAAAGTTTGACCCAAGGTAAGTCTCAAATATGCGAGTCTATTATATCACTGACAGTTGCTCTTGTTAATGAAACCTTGTTGGTTTTTTTTTGCTTGACAATTAAAATTTAAGCGTCTATGGTTCTTCGCAGGTTGCCCAAAGTTTTTTTAGCAAGTATGTAACACTTTAGCAATTGTTAATAGGTACCTATTGACAATTGCTAAACCAAAAAAAGAATTTTTAAGAAGATCCAAAATTGCAATTGTTAATTTTTTTACGTCTCTCACATAAAAAAACAATTGGTATAAGTAGCGCAAACTGGTAACCCTCGTAGAAATAACTGCACTAAAATTCGACCGCCATATTGTACAATGTATCACGTTTGAGCTATAATTCTTTAATGCAAGTATGTAGTGTTAAAGTAAATTTTCTGTTTTTACTTTTTTATAGTAGAGCCATACGAACAATCGGAATCCTTTGATCTACTATCAGCATGATTTTGCAGTAGTGTTGCTTTTATTTCTACCTATCCAATGGGCCACCGGAAACAAGACTCACGAAATGTATAGAAGTCTATTTATGTATCATGTAAACGACAAATATCTGCAAGGGCCTGCCGGCCCAAATCCTATTATCGAATTCTCGCGAATTCTGGAGTATTCCAGAGACTTATCGAGCAGTCGCGGGAATCCGCGCGTCTCGTTCGAATTTCTCATGCGATAATAAGTATTAGAGTAATTATTATAAAGTTGAAATTCATATGACACATAAACTGCGCTCCGCTTCGCTGCCCTTCGCCTCTCTTTTGATGTGAGTTGACCCTAAGGTTTTGCTGTGCAAGCGAAGAGAAGTCCGACACAGGTGAACGATTGCTGGTTGAGTGTCGGGCGAAGAGACTAGGTTTGGACGTCGACAGGGGGACCGACCCCGCTCTCTCCCGCAGATGGAAGAGACTCATCCCAGTATGAAAAGATTTATAACAGCTAAAACTGTTATTGTCATGGCCAGCGAGACCGCCTCTGACGTCGGTGGAAGCTCACGCGCGGTAACAGACAGTCTCGGCACTGTCGTGAATGGCTCAGGGAGACGATTATGACCGAAAGGGCCGTAACCCTTCATCCTCTGACGGGTGAAGGGTTCGCGGTAGATTCAGAACATCCAACTAGTACGGCAGTATTATTTGAGCACGGCAAATCGCGGATTATATTGGGGATGGATGCCATTATCTCTTTCTAATAACCTCTGAACACTTATACATAGTAGTATTCTAACGGTTTATTCCAACAGCGATATTCTTAGTCCACAACGGTGTTTTGTAAAACTAATTCCCTCGGATCTTAGCCGCAACCGCATCGGATAATGAGTATTGTTCTTCAGTTTAACCGATGCTTTAATCTTTTGATGTTCTTCGAGTTGTGGTTGTACAGGAGCACGGTTATACTTTGTGTCAACGTAATTACATGGCCCCCATTATAATTATTCTTTTCCATTTTCTTTTTTCGATTTCTTGTAAATGCTCGTTTTAAAATAAGAAACTTCTGGAATATTGTTTTAGTTTTTTTTTATACGATAAATATTTTTTAAAATTTGGAACATAATTTCATTTGGAATATTGTTTTAGTTTTTTTTGTAGCTGGCGATTTTTTTATATTTGAAACACAATTTCATTGTACGCAGTCGTAAACCTAGATTAGCAAAGAAAATGTTATAGCGTATTAAATGTACTTATAATTTTATGGCTTTCGGTATGTATGCGTACTACTTTTCTAGAACATTAAATTAATTTCTAAATAGTAAGAATACTAAGCTTCCGTGTAGGTCATATGAAACGTCTAGTTTCTTAAACTTTTTGCAGTAACTTTCCAGAATTTAAAAGCTCCGCGGACCCCAGTCAAAGAATATTTTTGGAAAAGAAAACAACCACTTTAAGAAACCCTGAGTCTAAGGGAATCTATATCTGTTCGCTTTGATAAAAAGACAAAGTTGATAAAAGTTACAATCTCAATCAAAGTCTTGCTGTAAGATTTGGACGACAAACAGAAAAATAATAGCAAAATATTTTTTCTTTATATTAAAATAGAACTGGACGCTAATGTCAGAAACGGCTTAATCAATTTGGATAGGTTTATCATCTCTAGAAAATCCATTGAAAAATATTAAACCCTGCTAAACAGCAAGTGTGGACACATAAGTAGTTCATATGTAAGTGAAATTAAAAATAAATGTAATTTCTTGGACATGCGTCGACTTTCTTGTCTCAGAATGTCTAGCCCAAAAACGATTCAAACTATAATAAAGCTTTCGCTTTTAAGCCAAGAAAGCGTGTGCCACTTACTTAAGGTCGCTGTTGCAACAACATCCTGCGGCCTGTCATTTCAATGTCATTGTACTTTTAATTTTACTTTTAATAATTTAAAAAGACAAAAGCTTAGTCACGGTAACGCCAAGCGATTCGTTTTCTGCTAAGTACTCGGCCTTTATGGGGGCGTTGACTGTTACCATGCAATGACAAAACCATTATATTGATTATGCATTGCGACAAAATTACGTACATCATTTATCTTGCACAATTATAGTACGCAGTAGTCAATGTTGAGTGGTGGCCATATTTATCTTTTTGTTCCTTTTTCATGGTATAAGGGGAGAGCCAGAGTTAGATCCAGGTGGGGATTAAGAGGAGCTGCAGCCTTAAGGTCATTCTTGTAACCATAAAAGGCCACAATTATAAAATCTTCAAGCCCCGGGCTCCGCCATAGCTTAACCCGACGCTGGGGAGAACGAACAGTCTGAGCATGCATGTGTTTCCTCCGCTTCAATAAGCTGCACAAAACGCGACAGCACAACTGTCACCTTGCCGTGCCAGACATATGTCTTATACCTTGCCAAAAACTAAATGGAATTGTATTTCGTTTGTTACTAGGACACGTGAAATAAATCTTCCACCGTTAGGCGATATAAAATCATTACCATAACAGAGTTACGTTACATAACTGTATTCTGATGTAAATGTTATAATTCCTATTAAATTATAATAATGAGTGTTGTTGTTATAGCTGGGGAATGTCAAAAATTATCATTTATACGATCATAGATGAAGTGATGATTATTAAATCATAATAATATCATATATTTTATGAATCTCTCTTATCTTAATTTGCAGCTTTAATTTTGTCAGTTTATCATATTTTTGGTTCTTTTATTTCTCTTCTATCTCTTACGAGGATATACTTTTTCTTTCCTAACTATATTATGCTCTGGCCACTGTTCTGTAGTGAAGAGGTAGGTAATAAAAACAGGAGGCGCGTCCCCTCTTGTCAGTAATTATAAAATTGAACTTTTACCAAAATCCATAAAATAAGACAATGTAGTTGAATATTAAATAGATCACTAAAAATATGGTTTGGTCTCATGAATCAAGATCCTCATGAGCATGTCTGTAACGATGAAACATACAAAAAAAAACAGATTTTAAGTTTTCTTTACATATTGCTACTTTTTTTTTTGGTTCATGCATAGAAATCCAGTTATGGGCTCATGCTATAGGCATTAGGGCTGCCTTATGGGATAAGAAACATTGTGTTCGTCAATCATTCGAAGTAACATTATTCGTTGGGTATATTGTATCAATATTAAAGCCGGCCCAATTTAAATATTTAAGCATGATTTGAATTTGATGTAGGGATGATAATATCTGCGAAGCAACCGGTTAGAAATTGTTATTTTTCGGTTTTAATGTAGATAGCTGATCGCTTGAGACGCAGTGATATTATTTATTATTAATATAATTATAACTTGATGTACCACAGCTTATAGTCCTTTGTATTGAGCCTATTGATATGTCTATTGAGTTTCATAACATTCACAAGCGCAGGACAATGTAATACTCATTGTTCTTTGATAGACATAACAATCTATCTAGAAGTTGAAACGAATATCTTAATACACACTATATAGTAAAGCAAAAAATATTTGAAACAAAAATTTTTTGCTTTTTTTTCTGCAGAAGAAGCTTCTGTTCGTGGAAACAGAAGCTTCTTTTTTTAAGTTTGACCTTAAACCATAGCGTAACAAATAATTAAACAGTGTAAAGTTTTGAAGAAAATAAATAAATTTAAAAAAAAATACTTTTCTGAAAACTGTCTTTAAATCAGATTATTTGAAAGCGATATACTCATGGACATGCATACATACATAGAAGTCAAACTAAGAACCTTCTTTTGAACTCGGAATAAACGTAGACAGAGAATCTGTCTACGGGAATAAACTACGCTTGCTTTATCGACATGCGTCAAGCGTGACGTTACCTTTTCTAAAGAAATACCAGCGAAAAACCAGAAATACAAAACCTGCTCGGACAGTTTTTTTATACAAACACTATCCAGTGCGTAGTATCGTTAATTAATAAAAAATATTCAAAATCAATTCCTGTCCACGATGTTATCATTACTACTCATACTACTTACTTCTCATAAATAACATTTCTTAAATTTATAAACCAAAAATATATTTCCGTTGTCTAGTACCCATAAAAAAGTCATTACGGTGCTTACCACAAGGTTAGACTAACTTAGTGTCTAAAATTCCACAGATATTATTATTATTTTATTATTACAAACTACTACTACTACGACTGGCATTTTTTGCGAAACGAGTTTCGCTAAACTCAAAGACATCTGTAAGTAAAGTTGATACAATATTTATCTCTTGTCTTGTGAGATTGAGCCACTTAAAGTTATCATCAAAATGAGCCATCTTATCTTATCGCCGACTAATAAAAGATCAAGACGCTAAGTTCTGACATGTAATACCGCGGGTCGTGATGCTGGAGGAATTATTTTTTCTCCTTTTTTCTGTTATACTTGCAACTTCCTGTAAGGGGCATCAATTTGCTGCGGTCCTAAGCACCGCCGCACATTATATATTTTTATTTTTAACACTTTTTTTTAGGCGAGCGGATGAAATGGCCATTATCATCAGCAGTTATGTGCGCCACACAAATCATGTCATGATATTTGTTTGAGAGACATTTGTTTTTAATTAACACTGGTTATTACAATTGATTAAATTTATAAGTAAGCAGAATTTGGCCAAATGATTAAAAGACAGTTATCTATGTATAAAGAGTATAAAGAGTAAAGACTTTTTTGTTTGTATTTATGGAATAGGCTCTAAAACTACTGAACCGATTTTAATCGGCCTTCCTTTTTTAACTAATAGAGTGTAGCTTATGTTAGCCCTGATAATGTAGCTTACATTATCCGGAAAAAACATAGGCCATATTGTTTTAGGCTTAAACAATTTTTATTTTTGAGCCCAATGTAGTTTATCGTCTAGTTTTGAATACAATTTGTACATTTATTAAAATTCATAATTTTTTTTAATGTTCTCGTACGCGACGTATAATTTAAAATTAATTTTAATAGAATTTTTATAAACTAAAATAATAATATTAAGATTTAAAATGTTATCTTACAAAGAATTTATTTTCCTTGTAACATTATTCTTGTAATGTACGAGCCAAGACTAACGTGAAGGATTTTCTGCGGATATCCCAAATAAAACAGGAATTACTTTTTTACATTTGACTGGAGTGTGCGTCGCGCCCGAATCCGACAAGGCCGTCGACCTTCAATATAGTGAGTCATTTGTGCCGTGGTTAATTCAAAAATTGTCCAAAACCAAAACGACACGGCGCAGAAAACGGACCGCCAATTTATGGCCAACAAAATTTCGCACTAACTATCATTTTTACAATATCAGAAAGATTATGATTGAAATTGTTTTTTTTTTAAGTATAAGATTGCAAACGAGAAGTCGGAGCCATTTTCAAGGCTATGCATCCGGTTGTTTGTCAATCTGAAATCTCCGACTGCATATTAGCGCCTTATGCAATTTTTTTATGGTATAGGGGGGCAAAGGAGAGGACGAAGACATTTTCATGTCTACCGACGAACATATACATCCGCATAGAAGTAATACAGATGAGTTGCACTCCTTCCTTTTCCTACACAACGCACGAAACGCAACAAACGTGGCACTACCTCTTACTATTACTAATAAAATCGTAGGAAAGTCAAAACTGTAGTACATTGAATAGTTTTTTAAAAGAATACTTGGTTAAGAATACTTCATTAAACTTGGACACTACTTCTCTTACACTTATTCGTGACCGGTAACGTCATCTAATCTCGGGGACCACATAATACCAGGATTGTGGTCATCTATTCTGGTGACCACAATCATCCAACTGAGTGGTTACCTTTTTGGTAATTGTATTACACTGTTGTGCATTTTTCGTTTCTATTGCTGGTTTTATACTTTATACTTAACTACTTATTTAATTTTTTTTACCTGTAAAAATAATGAATGTTATATCTGGATGTGTTTGTTGACTAATAGTTATCGTATTTATGTGTAGGTTAAGTAAAGAAAAATGTATAGCTGTGTGCTAGAATTGCTTAATAAAGTTTTTCTATTTCTACTTCTATTTATATTACTTGGAGCATGATCTACAATCGATATTGAGGCCAAAAATATAGTTTTTAAAATGTTTGTGTGTTTGTCTGTAGGTACCTGCGGGCTTAAATCAAAAAGTACTGCATGGATTTACTTCAAAATTTGCATGAATATTACTAACAGGTCGGGTCAACATATAGGCTACATATTATTATCTCGATATTTTCACGCAATGTGAAACCGCGGGGCGCAGCTAGTATGTTATAAATGGATAAACACTATTTTACTCAATTTTATCTGATGTAAAGTTAAATCTATATAATATAAAACTTGAGTTTTATAGTCACTTTTGAAGGTGACTGACTGACACTGAACTATCAACGCACAGGATTTTCAGAAATTTCATCCTAAGGGAGGTGAAATAGGCTGTTAAGTTTATATGGATTTCTAAATGGATGGATGGATTCTAAATTAAACGCAGTTGTAACCGCGGGGCGCAGCAAGTTGATAATAAACATAACTACAGTTTGGGAGAAAGGCTAACTCAAACAATAGGTAATAGAATCTCATTGATAACTTAGCCTTAAGTTAACCTTTCATTGTATGAGCGATGCTATTTGCTTCTATAGTTTGGTTTACCAATGAATCATCAATAAATAAATATATCATCATCATCAGCTCGAGTTCGGCCACTGAACATGGCCACCATAGAGCGCAAGGTCAGGGTCACGGGCCTGTAAATATGTTTTTTTTATGGTATAGGGGGCAAACGAGCAGGTGATTAGTGACTACCGCCGCCCATAGACATCCGCAAAACTAGGTGTTTTGCAGACGCGTTGCCGGCCTTTAAGGAAGAGGAATGCTCTTTTCTTGAAGATCCCTATGTCGTATCGGATCGGAAATACCGAGGAAGGCAGCTGGTTCCATAGTATTGTTGTACGCGGTAAAAAATGGCGTTTATATATATATATGTTAATTTTTACTAACGTTCCCGACGTTTCGGCGATTTACAAAACTTCGATCGTTATTATATTGAGTGTCTCACTTTATAACGGCGTAAAGTGACAGCGTTGCTGTCGCGTTTCGTGCAGTGAGTAGCCGGTGGCCCATTGGGAGAGGGGGGGATGATAGGTGGGCAACGCGTCTGCGTAAAAATCATGCGAATGTCCATGCGTCGTAGTCATCAAAAGGCTCCGATTTCTCGTTCGCCCCCTTATGCTATAAACAAAATAGTTTCGCGTAAAAATGAGAAACAAATATTTCGAGGGTGAAAAGGCGAATCGCGGAAGTGACCTTTCCGCCTTAAGTTGTCGTAGGGAAAGTTCCAAGATTACCAACTCATTCGGTTGGTAATCTTTATACCAG
This sequence comes from Calycopis cecrops, assembly GCA_001625245.1. Taxonomy (NCBI): domain Eukaryota; kingdom Metazoa; phylum Arthropoda; class Insecta; order Lepidoptera; family Lycaenidae; genus Calycopis; species Calycopis cecrops. The sequence continues at coordinate 62,024 of LUGF01029839.1, forward strand.
TAAGTAAGACATGTAGTACCCATAAGTGAGCAGAGAAATAAATTATCTTCTCCTTATTCGTATACAGACGAGATGAAAGTACATATATTCAATCGAAATTAGCAATAAGTTACTTTTTTAAAGTATAATCAAGGGGCATAACGAGATGTCCGAGCTGTTGACATCCTACTCCCCATTCATGGGCCACCGGCTACTTCCACACCGCACGAAACACGACAGCACAGCTAATACTACGTTTAGTATTCTGCTACAGCCCGACCGCTCACTGGCCCTCTATACTATAACTACGAAACTTGTTTACCGATTTCTTTATACTTGGCAGGTCTTTTTTTTTGTGTAAGGGGGCAAACGAGCAGAAGGAGCCTTTTTCATAATCACCGACGCTCATAGACATCCGCATAGAAATAAACAGATGCAGGAAACCCTCCTCCCAACTCGATGGGCCACCTTACTTACACATCGCACAGCTGTCAGTTCACGCCGATCTCGTGTAGCGAGAGGTACCTCCGCGGTCGAGCCGGCTCAATACAGCTACGTGCATTCATGCAGCGTGGCAATACCTCTTCCTGATTAGAAGAAAATAGGTCGAAGAATAGTTCATAAATCATATTTGATCCCGATATTTTCGGGTCGAAAGTTACACGGGTGAAACCGCAAGGCGCTAGTAGTTAATTTAAATATGATATATTATCACATCCAATCAGCGAAAAAAGAAGAATGAATACTTCTGTAGGTCACTGGAAGTATTATGGCCGCGTGACGTCATAATACTAGTAAATATGGCTCCTTTTAAATTGTAATTGTACACAATTGTATGATAGTACGAACACGAGTATTACTATATTAATACGAGTATAACTATTCAGAGTAGAAGAAAAGGCGAAACGCGGTTTTACTGATTTGTGTAATGCAAAACTAATCTTATAGGAAACCCGTTTACAGGATGTAGGTGATTCTCAAATTGGTATGGAGCTATATGAAAATTTAAAGGTTTTTGTAAGAGTGCCACGCCGCATGCATGTAGCCGAACTGGGCCGGCACGACCGGGGAGGTACCTCTCGCTTACGCGATACTGGCTTAAAGTGACAGCTGTGCTGTCGCGTTTCGCGCGGTGTGTAAATAGCCGGTGGCCCGTGGACGGAGGACGAGGGCAACGCATCCGTATAAACTCTATGCAGATGTCTATGGGCGTCGGGTATAAAAATGGCTTCGATTGCTCGTTTGCCCCATTATACTAAAAGAAGACGCGAATTTCAAATTCTTCGGAACTTTAAAAATACTTTTTTGTCAAAAATATCTGTTTGGAATTACTTTTACTCCGGCTCCGATTGCTCGTTTGTCCCCTTATATTATAAAAAAAAAAAAGGTTAACCTTCTAGTAGGTCGTCGGGAATAGACGTATGACGTGGAATGTGTGAGACATACCCACTTGGATTCTTTCCAACGTTTTGTGTATAAACATACACCCGTCCGACATCTGCGTGTAACAGATCTACAATTCCGTTATGGTTGATAGTCTGTGCTGTTTCTCAAGTATAAATTGGCAAACGAACAGTCGGAGACAATTGATGGTTATTTTAAACATCGGCATGGTTTAGCCGACGCGTAGTCTTCTTTCTTCCAAAGGGCCACGGGAAACTCAGATAACTCACGAAACGCGACGTAATAGATGTTACTGCGGCTGTATAGGCATTTTTAAGTAAAAATATTTCGCTTGTGAAATAATTTACATAGTATACGTTTTAAAATATTGGCAAGATTTCATTAGAGGAATTTCGATTTTTATACTAGTACATTAGCGTTCGGGGAACCACATGAAATTGGGTTATTCCCTGGTGAGCTAAATCGCGTTTTAATCTGGCCTTGCACAGGGTTCGAAGGATATATATCAATGGATATATATCATGATATATATCCGATATATATCCGATATATATCCAATGAATTTTTTGTGATATATATCAAGATTTTATAATTATTTTTCGGTGTTTTTCTACTCCAACGCCATCTAGATTTGCGAAATAGAAATACTACTGTACGTACGTAATACTAGATGTAATACTATGTAATACATTTTTTTATGCAACAAATACTCCTTTTAGTCATGCAGATCACTCACTATTTAAAGAAATGATCACAGCTCTAAGACCAGGATACAAACCACCGCCCGCATTCCAGTTAGCTGGACCACTACTGAATAAAACACACACATATATTGCAGAGAAAGATCAAGAAAGTTTACGTGGCAAAACAGTTTCCATGTCCTTAGATGGCTGGTCGAATATACACAACGAACCGATTGTATGTTGTAGCATTACAACAGCTGAAGGAGATTCTATTCTCATCCATACTGTTGACACGTCTGGAAATTCACATTCTGCCGAATATTTGACAACTGTTGCTAAGCAAACAATCAAAAAGACTGAAGAAGATTTCGGAGTTAAGGTACGCAGCTTTGTTATGGACAATACTGGAAATGTGTCTAAGATGCGACGTGAGTTGGAAATGCAAGATGATATTGACATTATCCAATATGGATGTAGTGCACATTTGTTAAATCTACTTGCTGAAGATGTAGAAGTGAAAGTAGTCACTAAACACATCATAAAAGTCGTGAAATATTTCAGAAATAAGCATTTGCCAGCAGCGTGGTACAAAGAAGCAAAAGGCAAAAAAATTATCATGCCTATTGTCGTACGTTGGAACTCAATTCGGGATACAGTGCGCTCATTCGTGGAAAATCGCGGAATTGTTGTACAGATTGGCCAAAATCACCGAGGGGCAATTGATAGCGACATTTACCGAATTGTCAACGATATTCAAATAGCTAACAACTCATTAGATTTGCTGGCAAGACTGGATCAAATCGCAAAAGCTTTAGATCGCTCCTAACGAGATGGCACGACGATTTCAGTAGCTGTCGAAATTTGGAATAATTTAGAGAAAGATTTATCAAGTCAACCGACTCAAGTAAAGTCTGCGTTCAACAAAAGGCGCGATATGGCCTTGGGTGCACCGCACTACTTAGCAAATATTGTAGACCAACGGTTTGCAGGCAAACATTTGACGCCAGAACAGCGTAATATATATTAATATAGCATTTGCTGAACTAGATATAGAATTTATGGCGATGGTAACATCGGTAATGACAAAATCGGTAATTTTCCCATAATATCATTTTGGGACCCAATTTCAAACAGCCCCTCCGCTGGATTGGTGGAAGCTGCTAGACTTAAATACCGAAGATGATCAATGGCAGCAATGGCAACACAAAACAAAGTTCCTAAGTATGTGTGAGCAACTTCTGACAGCTGTTGCTTCAACAGCGGGCCTTGAAAGAATTTTTTCAACTTTTGGCTTGGTACAGTCGAAGTTGAGGAACCGTTTAGGCATTGATAAAACCAATAAATTGGTGTATATGCTCAAACGCCTCAACAGCTGTCCAGCCAAGAAAGAAAACATAGATTGGATATCGGACCCGATGATGACACACAATGATTTTACTCAATCTGATGATGTAGCAGCTGAAATTATTCAGAATGTATCAAGAGTTGATTCAGAATCGGAAGATGACCTTCCTTTATCTTCCCTGCGGTCAAATCAAACACAATTATGAATATGGAATTATTTTTATTTATTTTATTTGATAATTAACATTTTATTACGAATGACGGATTAATAGTTATTAATCCGTCATTTGTAATAAAATGTAAAAAAAGACTGATTTGATTATATTCTAGAGTTGTAATTTGTGTATTTTTTTTTTGTTTTGATACCTAGTGTAGTAAGTGATTATTGACTGATTAGAATTAGAATTATTTATAAAAAGGTTTTATGTTTTTAAGTTGATTATTTGATAAATATTTTATTTTCATTTCTTTTATTTGATAATTAACATTTTATTACATATTATGACTGATTAATAATTAAAAGACTGATTTGATTATATTCTAGAGTTGTAATTTGTATTTTTTTTTGTTTTGATTATTGACTGATTAGAATTAGAATTATTTATAAAAAGGTTTTATGTTTTTAAGTTGATTATTTGATAAATATTATATTTTTATTTATTTTATTTGATAATTAACATTTTATTACATATGACTGATTAATAACTAAAAGACTGATTTGATTATATTCTAGAGTTATAATTTGTATTTTTTTTGTATTGTTACCTAGTGTAGTAAGTGATTATTGGCTTATTTATAAAAAATAATATTTTTTAAGTTGATTATTTGATAAATAAGATTTTGTTTTTAGTTGGTTTTGCCTGATCTAGAAGATTTATGTGAAACCAAATTTCATTTGTCTGATTTTAAGTACTTGCTTATACAAATAAACCATTAAAAACATTTGTTTTTTTTAATAATTTATATATATGTAAATAATAAATGTACATAAATTATACTACAAAACTACAACATGACTTTCATGATCTAAGCTTACATACAAAATGGATATATATCCAACTTGATATATATCGGATATATATCGTAAATATCCGATATTTTGATATTTATAATAAATATCGGATATTTTCGAACCCTGGCCTTGCATCAGCTGAACTTTTACCAATTCATTTAGTGACCTTAGATTTGAAATCATAAGAACATTCTATACATAAAGAGGAGAAAACTTAATAGATAAAAAAATATTTCGAATAATAGCATTGGCAAAATCTACTGTATATACGCCATCGAATAAAAAAAAACACATAAGAAACACTAAATAATCTGTTCCCAGACACAACAGCGTGTTAAAATCTTTCGCGCCACAATCTGGCCTTACATCAATTGTACTGTTACCAATTCATTTAGTGACCTAACATTTGGCCGCTCGCTTGTTTCAAGAGCAATTGTCCTTGGTAAACATTTATTTGTTCCAATTGATACAATTGTCCTTGCATTATTTATGCAAAATGCACGCTTAACGTGTAATGCGAACCCGGGGAAAGAGACAGAACCAGCCGCACAAAGGATAACCTGAGCCGAATGTGTATGCTGTCTCTCTCTCACACGCCCTGGGCCAATCCAGACGGATATGTCGATGTGATCTAATAACATTGAAGCAATGAGCGTCAATTTACAGTTTTATTCAGTTAAATTACTCCATTGTAAGCGATACTGGCAAAAAATTTTCTACATTGTACCGACGGATTTGCTTGGGACAGAACGTTGACCAAGTTCGATACGAAATATGTCAAAACTAGATATTATCCTTCCAATAGCCAAATCCGTAGAAAGATAGAATATAGAAAACGTTAAACTTTTTAGCGGCTGTTGTTTCATGCGGTGTGTCGATGTATGAGCATGGTAGTCATGAAAATGGCTCCGACTGCTAGTTTGCCCTATTAAAAACCCCAAGCTATAAAAAAAAACATTGTTCATCTTCTGACGCGCTCTAGTAAAATCCCGCTGTAAAATGAGAATGCCTTAACCATTTATAGATGTATATGCGACAACAACATACAAGTACATACATCTTTTTACCACCATCAATGAAAATGATTATTGTTATTACACTTTAACATGCGACATATCTATGCAAATACCTATGTTTACGCTTCACTATGTCGATGCGAATGGGACCGGTCAGTTTTTTGTGCCTTTAAGCTAACGTGAAGGCAATTTTATGGCATTATCTTGTCAGTAGGCGCCAGGCTGATAAGTAAAGGCTGTATGTACACTGTACCTCGCCCTTGTACACGATCACTTGCAGTTTCAAATGTCAGTCCGTTCATTATTAAATGCACGCGAACTGCTCTCTATGTTGTAAGGTTTTATTGAGATTTTAGATGACTCCTATATTTATTTTGTTCTCTGCATATATGTTGTAAGGTTTTATTTAGATGACCCCCCTATATTTATTTTATTCTCTGCATATACGTAAAATAACATGTCCTGACTTACTGACTCACTGATGTTTTAACTCGGAACCTTTATCGGAAAAACCAAGCTCAAAGTACAAATTAATTGTATTATATAGCTTTTAACATGCATGTTTAAAAATTGTTTTTAGTGGAAAAGTAGGGATATAAAATATAAGTTTTACACGTTAGAAAGTTACCTTTTACATATTTCTACTTCTGTTTCTGTTACAGAGAACAGAAAAGGTTCAAAATGGCAATAAACGACATCTGCTGCACAGGCAACGGCTTCCTAAGTACAAGAAGAAAGTAGAACATCTAAATAAACAGTAATACACAATCAGTATAATGTAGTTGTAATATGATTTCACTACACATAATAAAATATTTGACCTACTTACTATTCAATCGATTCTTACGAAATATTCCACCCACCATCTTGATGATACAACATTATGGTAATGCCAAATTTCTAACCAAGATGGGGAGAGAGATTTATAGGTAGCACAGCTAGAGTTCATAGAATTCGATTGTGATGTCATTTTAGCACTAAGTTGGTGAGAATTCTTTAAGTATTTAACCGGCTGGACTCCCGGAGTTCAGCATGGCACTACCTAATACTAATGACAATCTCCTTCCCTGGAAGCCATACACTTCATTCTAACCAGCCAGTCACACTACAGAACGTTAAAACTTTAAATCAGTCATTGCATTCAAAATAATGTTCGATACCATGCGTCATATTTTTTTATCACAAAGAACATTTCAGAGTCGCATCACGTAAGTTTACGATTATCACAATATCTGATGGCAAATTAGCATCCCATTATAAATGCCACCGGCAATAATGGCCCTTAAACAATACATACTTATCGTCTAAATTGGCTTGCATAAGTATGTGCGATGGTGTTCGATGACGCCCCTGATGGTGTATAAACGGTATGAATCACTTTTTTACATATTTCCCCGCGCTAGGAATTCCCACGTGCAGGGTACGGAGGCGAATTTTATTGTAAATGTTGTTATAACTACGTGTTTCCTTGTTGAGTCATAATAATTAGTAGGGAGAAAAGTGGTAAGTCCCTAGGAGCGGTCTTGTAGTGTTCTACCTGGATTTTTCTACGTGAGATAAATTTTAACATAAGTTCCATACGAAATATGTAACTCTGTCTCGAGTACCCAAATCTAGCGATGGATAGAATATTAAAAATGATCATAAAGCTAGATATTTGACATTCATTAGGTCATCTTAATTATTAATAGAATAGGGGGGCAAATTAGCACTCGTCGCCATGACAACTGAAGCTCATAAGCAGCATAGAGGTTATGCAGAAGCCATGATCTTCTTCCCTATCCATGGGCCAACTCTTACACTGTTCCACTCCATAATAACGGTTGTTCAGGCCCAATTTAACCGCAATTTAAAAAAAAGTATACATTATGTTTTTTTTTTATGATATAGGAGGGCAAACGAGCAGCCGGAGCCATTTTCATGACTACCGACGCCCATAGACATCCGCATAGAGGCTATACAGATGCGCTGCCCTCCTTTCTCCTCCCACCTCCATGGGTCACCGGCTACTTACACACCGCACGAAACGCGACAGCACAGCTGTCACTTTACGCCAGTCTCGTGTAAGCGAGAGGTACCTCCCCGGTCGTGCCGGCCCAATTCGACTGCATGTAAGCATGCAGTATGGCACTACCTTTTACAAAATGTAAAAACAATAAAGTTTTAAAAGATGCTGCAACAGCAATAGCAGCAGATGCATGGCACAACAATTAAAGAGAAAAAAAAATGACCGCAGTGCACACACTACCTTTTTAACCCTAGTCCCTCGAAGCAAAGGCAAAAACATGGCCACGAACGGCGTGGCGATCGGAAGTTAAACCTGGCCACAAATTCGGCAATTTTAGACAGTTTACAAATTTCAAATTCCCATTTTCCAGTCGTTGCTCCCGCATCCAAAATCATTTTACCGTTCATTCTTGTGGGAAGACAACACTACAAGCTTGCATTATAATATTGTAGTTATATTGTGGCTGGTACATCGCCGGAAGCTTGCTCTTATCATTTGTGGAAGTTGATAAAACTTAAAATACTTCACTAACCAAATTCTATAGTACAATTTCATGTCGACCGGTCCTTGTATAGTTCAATGTAGGTCAAAAGGGCTTTTTAGAACATTTGATCCTATTTATTGTGTTTATCTGGTGACACACGATCGGAGTTTACTAGAACTATGGCGTGAAAGGTGCCCAAGAGATGTAAACGCTGTAAAGCGCTCAGCGTTACGCTGAAAGTGAAATGTTTCACACTATTTTAGTTATATTTATGATAATTGATAACAATAATATCTTTATTTCAGACATATGTCATAGTTAATGTTATTACTTGTATGTTTTTAAGCGAAAATTTATTTCTATATATATAAAACTCAAACGTGACATAGCCAGCTATCAACACACTGCCCAAACCACTGGACGGATCCAGCTGAAATTTGGCATCCAGGTAGATGTTACGACGTAGGCATCCGCTAAGAAAAGATTTTTAGATATTCAACACCTAAGGGGGTGAAATAGGGTGTTGAAGTTTATATTATATGGATTTCTTAGAAATTAAACGCGGGTGAAGAAACCGCGGGGCACAGCTAGTCTCTAAATAAAGTCCTGTAGGAGGCAGATTAGCGCTGATGATGATACCCAGATACATCAAAAGAAAGAACAAACAATTTTAAGTTTTTTAAATTATATAGTTGTCTCCCATAATACCTAAATGAAAACAAGACGTCAACATGTTTATAAAATAAGAACCAGAATAAGGAAATCTACCGATATGACGACTTTGTGCCCTATACCAAAAGGACAAAAGCTGTTGTTAAAGTTGTTCAACACTAGTAGAAGGACAGAAGCATTTGTTAAAGTTGTCCAATACCAGTAGAACGACAGAAGCAGTGTTAAAGTTTTCCAATACCAGTAGAAGGACAAAAACTGTTGTTATAGATGTCCAATACCAATAGAAGGACAGAAGCATTTGATTAAGTAGTCCAATACCAGTAGAAGGACAGAAGCTGATGTTAAAGTTGCCTAGTGCCAGTAGAAGGACAGAAGCATTTGTTAAAGTTCTCCAATATCAGTAGAAGGACAGAAACTGTTGTTATAGATGTCCAATACCAGTAGAAGGACAGAAGCATTTGATTAAGTAGTCCAATACCAGTAGGACAGAAGCTGATGTTAAAGTTGCCTAGTGCCAGTAGAAGGACAGAAGCATTTGTTAAAGTTGTCCAATACCAGTAGAACGACAGAAGCAGTTGTTAAAGTTTTCCAATACCAGTAGAAGGACAGAAACTGTTGTTATAGATGTCCAATACCAGTAGAAGGACAGAAGCATTTGATTAAGTAGTCCAATACCAGTAGGACAGAAGCTGATGTTAAAGTTGCCTAGTGCCAGTAGAAGGACAGAAGCATTTGTTAAAGTTCTCCAATATCAGTAGAAGGACAGAAGCTGTTGTTAAAGTTGACCAATACCAGTAGAAGGACAGAAGCTGATGTTAAAGTTGCCTAGTACCAGTAGAAGGATAGAAGCAGTTGTGAAAGTTGTCCAGTACCAGTAGAAGGACAGAAGCAGTTGTGAAAGTTGTCCAGTACCAGTAGAAGGACAGATGAAGTTGTTAAAGATATCCAATATCAGTAGAAAGACAGAAGCAGTTCTTAAAGTTATCCAATACCAGTAGAAAGACAGAAGCAGTTGTTGTAGCTAAGTTTTGTCATAGTAACGAGTTGAGTTGCCTAAATAGTAGAAATAAAACTATGAGTTTTGCTTTATGTACATTTTTATTAGAACAACTAATATTGTACGTATAGAAAGTTAAAAAGTGTATGTACGAGATTACTGAAAAAATAAAATAATTCTTTATTTACTAGTTTTTTGGACGGAATCATATTTGATCTTCTTATGTAATCGTACTAAGTTTAACGTATTGCGTATAAGAGCCATGCCACACGATGCGGTGCGGCGGCGGTGCGGCGCCTGACCGGTGCCGCTCCGGTTTCCTACTTATAAAAATGTATGGTATGGCACACGGCGCCGTCCGGTGCGCTCCGGCGCTGCACCGCACGCGCGTCGGAATCGAGACGAGGCGGGGAGGGGTGTTTGTATTGCGGCGTCGTACGTCGTCGGTTGCGTCGGTGGCGAAGTAATAATAGCAGCAACACACGTCTTTCCCGATCCATTTTTTAATACAGACTGTCGTCAGAATGCCGTGCTGAAGCTCCGTCGCTGCTATGGTACCGCAAAACGTTGCGGCGCCGCACTCACCGTGTGGTCGATAGTCCGGCGAGATGACCTGCGGTGCGGCGCCGCACCGCATCGTGTGGCATGGTACTAAGTCATTTCTAAAAACCGTAATTGCCTGCTGAAGTTAATTCTTTTTTGCCGTCTACAGAGAAATGATGTATAAAATGTTAACATTACTTATTAATTGTAATACAGCAATAATTGATGAATTTAGTTTAAATGTCCTTGATGTTGGGCAGAGTAATGGCCCAACCAAAAACTGAAATAGCAAAAAATAATAGTAATTTGGTTAAAATTAGTCAATTGATGACGCTCTATTATTATATGTATATTATTATTGATGTTTATTTTTGAATAATATATTATCACATCTTATTACTAAGGTACGATGGGGTTGACGTACCGATTTGTATAAAAACCTCCCTTTGAAATAATTAAGATTTAAAAAATGTAGTAAGAACGCTGCGCAATTCGTGTTCACTTGTGAATTCTAGTAAATCAGAAAGAACCAGTGTTATTGTAGTTGCAGTTGACATGTGCCTATTGGATTCTACAAAAACAAAGTGCAAATTGTTCTCACATGAGATTTATATGTCTATTCGAATGGTATTTATCCTTTACACGACGTAAATCTACCATTTTTAGGTTTCCCGAGGAACCCAAAAAGGTATCCGAATTAGTAAGAACTAAGATTCCCCTGTTTGTCCGTCTGTCTGTCATTGAGCTGTACCTGATATACAGTGATAGAATTTTTCACAGATGTGCTTTATGTGCGACACTATAACAAATAATACTAAAAACTGTTAGATTACAATCACAACAATGAAAAACATTATAAACAGTGTGTAAATAACGGGGCTGTTGGAGACTGGAGTAACTCCGACTAGCATTTGGTTGGTTTTTTATACAATGACGTAAGTGTGATTCGCCAATAAGAATTAGCGATTTTAATCAGCCTTAAGCATGTTGATTAGTGAAGTTGTTGCTACATTAACATGCCCCAGCACGCCTCGGAAGTGAACGGTACAACCGTCTCTGACTTTCCTCCGTTTCTCGGAACGTATCAAATATGTATCGACAACCGTCCATGCCCGTTGCGAATTCAGACTACTTTCAAACATTAAATACATAAATAGGATAATGATTACAATTATTATACCAACTTACCGAGATTAGATTAACCATTACCAACTATGCAATAACATAAAGAGTCCACAAAAAATGACAAGCAAAACAATACGGTCAAAACTATACCATTTGTAGCACCTTTTCTGAGAATACATATTTTAGTATATATACGGGTAACAAATAGGTTAACTTTAAAATCGTACTTTTTACAAGTACATAGGTTCATTAGATTTCGATTTACGATTCGATTCGATTACGAAGATGATCTTACCGAAATAGCTGGTTTTGTGGCCAGCTGGATTTAACGTAAATGATACAACAATATATTATCAATTACTATATAAGCAACCCAACAAATATGCATTGTAAAACATCAGCCTATATTATGTACAAGTCACAGCCAGTCAGTAGCGAACGACCATTAAAGCTTTCTATGATAGAAGCAATGGCTCCTCGGAAATGCCCGTTATGTTTGACTATCACTCTCATAATATACCATCTTAAGACTAGATGTTTTATGGCCTTCTGTAATTGCATGGCTTTTAACTTGGACACACGATATATAATACTAGTATTGTCTGTGTAATGTAGTGTAGTCTTACATCAGGCTTTAGACATGCGGTAAAATTTTAGAGTTTGATATAATATATTAAAAAAAATACATATTTTTGAGGAATATATCTCATTTCCAAAAGCAAAGTCTCGATTCTTAGTAAAGGAATACCCAACGTGTAACTAGTTATAAGATTTGTTTTGGGGAGAATATGGGGGCTTTGAATGAGAGAACACGTGCCCCGACACCCACAGGGAAAAACAAGTTTAAATTAATAAAAAAAAGGTAGTAAGTAGCCTTATTTGGTATCTCTATCTGTAATAATATGCGAGCGACTGTGAGCAAATTATTATCCAAGGTTAGGTAAAGGTTTGTAGGCTTTGATCGCGTTTTCCCTGAGACTAGTATCAAGCTCTTTTTATATAGCAGTCAATGACAATTATATGACTCAAATGATTTGTTATCTGTGTGTCTAACCAAGATTATTACGACAAACACGTTGTTAAATCCCCGACATTTTATAAAATATGCGCTAGTCTCATAAGACTCAAGAAATCTCAAAAGAATTTGGATGAAATTTAACACAGATATGTATTACGATTTGGAAAAACCTTTTTTCAAATCGTAATACGTTTTATCCGAATAATGGGTGGATTTTGTATGGAATCCCATGGAATTTTACGCGGTTAAAACCAGGCGGACAGTATTTTCGTATTTATAAACAACAAAGACAATACAATGCACTTTAAAATCCGCAAAACTTTGCCATTATCATCAATTAATACGTAATTAGCCATTCTATTTGCCCGAAACTGCGGAAGTTTTTAGCGAACAATTACTGAGCACTCTAAAATAATGGTCCTGCGGATGGTACCGTTTTTGTGAACTCATTAACAGGTTACCATAACAACAAGATTGACGCCTTCGCTTACAAGGCTAAGGGTCACAGCACACACGCCACTTTTGTCGGCGATAGGCGATTTTGCGACTCTGCGTTCAGTCGCGGTATGGGAATTTCGTGTTTTAGCGACTGCTCCGATCGGTAACACTCATAGTTCGATTTAGTCGCAAAGCGACCAAATTGAACTGTTGCAAAGCGACTAAATCGCCACGCTCGGCGTTTTTAAATGTGGGGTCGTTCGGTGTTTTTAAAGCTGAACTCAGTGACCACTCGCTTTCTACAAAGCGGTCAAGTCGCCGATCGCCGATGCTTAAAGTAGCATGTCTGCGGTGATCTAAGAAATTAAAGCTGTTTGTTTCGTTTTTTACGCTCCGCCAAGCCGTTGGGCCACTTTTTTTGCAATAGTCTATGGAGATTTTCAATTGTTTCGTTTATGTAACGTAGATGATATCTAATGTCGGCATCAAAAGACTATTAACGTATTTACTAATGAGCGAAACTTGAATCGGATCAGATATTTAATTCTGAATTGTTTGAGTGTTATTGCCGTAACAATAAGGGGGCAAACGTAACGGGCAAAATAAGGCCCCCTTCTTCCTTCTTTATATTGGGAGGCAAAGGGGTGGGGAGTATTTGCCACGTCCCACACTACGTCTTCAGCTTTAAACCGTTTTAAAAGATTTAGCAAGACTTTATCTTATATTATCTGCCTAAATGTTTACTTGAAAGGGCATTTAAATGTAGAGATTCCATTTGATTTATCCGCGTGGCTTTAGATGCATTTGACAAGTAATTGCTGTCGTTCTGTTGACAATAACTTAGGCCTTTTGTTAAGGAATGTAAATCTTAGCAGAGCTCTAAACAGTAGTATTCTTCATTGGATTGTGTGAGCCCTCGCTGGAGTTATGGTATGGTTCCACGGAATACTATTCCAGCGAATTTCCAAATTTCTTACCGGATTTTGTTAGAAAGATGATACAAGCGAGAGGCATTAAATTAAACCACATATACTATAAGTGCCTACAGTTATTCCGAAACTATTGAAAATAAGTTTACGACAAGTATACGAAAATACTTTTATCAAACAAGTTAATTAGCGAAAAAATGTAATCATGTTTTGTACCGTACAGCGAACGGCAACCTCGTACGGTGTGAATGATCCCGCCGGCCAGCCCATTCTCGCAGCTGACAGTACAGCGTGTACGAAGTGAGAAAAAACTTATGACCTTTTTATTAGCATATTTGGCAACAATGAACGATGGTAAAAATGGTACCTAATTATTTTGGTTAAATAAATATGTCAAATTTCACATAAATGAAATTCAAATTTTTCAGTACGAATTGGCAATTTCATACTTTAACCCCTCATATTGAATAGTTGACGAAACGATTGATAAGTTGACGAAAATGTTGCTTATTACAATACCAATTATAAGCGAACTTTATGTTATGGCCTATATATTTATGTTATATATAACTATTATGGCCCTTGAAGTAGTTTATTTGAAAGCATCACAAAAAATCAATACATAGACTTAAATAATTATAAATTATAATCCCTGTTTACCTAAATTACTGTATATGTTACGCACATAGCCATAAATAACAGAAAATAACAGTTACTCGTAACGTTTCTGGCTGTCTGTGAATATTTCGCAGGGTTTTACAAGCATGTGCTAAAGGAACCTTTGCTCGCCGACATTTAAATTACATTCGCCGTTTAACGTTCTCGTGTTTACAACACTATTGTAGTTTTACGATTACTTCTAATAATAAATCCCC
>LUGF01029839.1:76570-93280 GCA_001625245.1 Calycopis cecrops
CAATCAACGCCGGATCTTTAGTCTGTTTAATTTTTTTTAATATGCACCGTCATAATAAAAGATGTCCTACAGCTTATGTAGGACATCGCACTGACGATAATTTTTGTACCCTTCTGAACCCCAGTGTTTCCTAGCCAAAGGGACCCACCAGAGCTTAAAACGGCGCTGCCTCCAATGGACCACTGGACTGGCTCGGGTTGAACCGGTGGTAGATGAAATTTTTTTGACGTTCAAAAAGCAATTTTTAAATTCTATTTTGAATAAAAATATTTTGATTTTGATTTTGGACGCTGACACACTGCACGAAACGCGCTAGCATTCTTGTCACTGCGTGCCTGTGCCGCAACAAAAAAAAGGTTGAGAATCACTGATCTAGCAGAATGTGTGTGTGAGGTACCTCTCTGGTAGGCAGACTACAATACTACTTCGTACGAACATTGCGTTGCTAATACGGTTTTAAGTTTATAACAACCACATTTGAAAGTTAGTACAATTGCTAAAACATTGAAGTGAATTAAGGGCTCTATTGTCTTGGATGAAGAGGTATCATATTCTTTGTACGTGCGGATGTCTGTGGGATTCGCTCGATTGCCGTGCAATATATTTTGATAAATATGTTTTGTTAAGGAGTTAAAAATAGGTAAAATGGCATATTTTAAATAATGTCGATATATCTTTAGATAACATTTCGCTCTATTGACCCTTTATCTCTTGTAATCTGTATTATTATATTATTATCTCTCACTTTATTCCTAATTGGATTCGCATGTATCTAAGGTATTTAAGAGAGAAAACCTTGGTAAACGGTAAAGTCATTTTACATATGTCTATCAAATTAAAAGACGGGAGATAGTACATAGGCAAAAAATTCGATAGTATTTGGTGGTGTAATTCGGTAGCGTTGGAATAGGATGGCAAACCGGTGAAGTGCGGGCCCTGACCTGAGGGGCCTCCGTTTTTATGGCAAAATCATTTGGATGAGGCTTCCCTACAGACGAGCTTCGATAAATTTGCCACAGGCCTCGCAAAAAATGGCTGCTGGTATCTCTTTAGCCATTCACTTGTTTTTCAAACTCTTCGATGTGAAGAATAGTGAACATTGCTCAAAAGTAAAAATTAACATGTAGGTATACGGGTGTGCGTATGTGAGCAAGGTGTTAATATTTGAAATCTCATAAATACTCGTAAACGCTCGGGTTAGGATTCTAGTATTTTTTCTCGCTCCTTCAAGATGTATCTTATTCTTATGAATCCAGGAGAACTGCGCGTATCGAGACGTAACCGTTTAAGGCGATTTTCTCAAAAACCTGACACGCCAGTCTTCTGGTTTAGACGTTAATGGGAGTCCGTAATCACCGACTACCGTTGATATCAACGGAACGCCCAATTAAGAACCCGTTCATCTCAACGGGAATATAATGCGAAAACAAAAATATTCGCAAGAGGTTAATGATACCAAGACTCAAAACATATTTATACAATTAAAACGAAAATATATCTCGTAATGTATCCGGTGTTTTTTTTTAATTACCCAAATTCGTTTGGGCAAGAAATATCTGGCTGTATTTGGACGAAAACTGGTTGAGAATAAGATAAGAATTCCATTAGTGGATAAAAACTTCCATAACCATTCCTCTGTTTTATTTCGCGTAAATTTTTATTTTCGTAGAATTCATTTCTCGCTTTGTTTTTATAATATGTACGCATAAGATTAGAAGTCCGTTAGTTATAGTCGTTAGGTATATTATGAAAGACGAACAAATTTTTTTTGTTTGTTATTTTTTTTGGTAAAATTATAATTAACAAAAAAAATATATTAAACAAAAATTTGGGCGCGTACACGGCCATAGATGTATATATATGTAATGAATGCAGCTCACAGATACCTTTTTTTTATAACATATGAGGCAAACGATCAGTTGGGTCACCTGATGTAAATTGATCACCAACTTCCACAGACATCCGTAACACCAGAGGTCTAACAGAAGCGTGGCCGACCTTTGAGGAAAGAATAAGCTCTTTTCTTGAAGATCCCTAGGTTATAGCGGACCGCTAATTTAAGTTAATTAAAGTTTTGCTAAATAGATAGTTCGTAACTAACTGATCTGTCAATTGAGAAAAGTTCTATAACAAAGTGTATATTCTGTATTGAACCGTTGTGTTTAGTTTAGTTTCATAAAATAGTAATTCAGTATTATAAATATGACCTAGATCGGCTTACACGCGTGTTACGAACAGTATAGAGATAAACATCTATATACTGTGACTACAGGTAATTAACCATTTATAATGTCATTCGCTGTGTCCTGTTGCATTCATACGCGGCACAATCTTTTGGGTAACATGGGTCGAGTCGGTGTTATAGAGTTTTTTGCCCAGTCCATGCCAGTGTTGTTAAAGAGTTTTTGCCCAGTCCATGACTGTTTTGTTACAGAGTTTTTAGCCCAGTCCATGCCTGTGTTGTTAATTGTTATAGAGTTTTTTTCCTCGTCCATCCCAGTGTAGTTATAGAGTTTTTTGCCGAGTCCATGCCTGTTTTGTTAAAGAGTTTTTAGCCCTATCCATGCCTGTGTTGTTAATTGTTATAGAGTTTTTTCCCCGTCCATCCCAGTGTTGTTATATAATTTTTTTGCCCAGTCCATGCCAGTGCCGTTAAAGAGTGTTTTGCCCAGTCCATGCCTGTGTTGTTTAAGAGTTTTTACCCCAGTCTACCCAGTGTTGTTATAGACTTTTTTTACCCAGTCCATGCCTATGTTGTTATAGAGCTTTTCGCCCAGTCCATTCCCTTTCACATGGCAACAAAGATTGTCATTCACAAAATTAATTTTGACTGATCATAGCGTCACCCGAAAACTATGCCGAATGACGCAATATAGATTAGTTTATTATCTAAGGTTATCTCATTCTCTCAAATCTCAACTAGAACTAAGCCAAATGTATAAGGCCCCCAAAAAAAACTCACTAGAAACACCAAAAAAAACTTCCTTAAATCGCACGAATTAGTTTTTTGCGTGTTCCCCTATCATTTATAACTCATTTATCACCAAACTTATAATTTAGCAGCAGCAACACAAATTAGCGGGCAACTAAAACAAGAAACGAAACATGGCGTCTAAGTTTTAAAAGTCCGTTCCCGGCGTTACCGAGCGTTGGAATGCAGCCGTAGGTGCATTGTTCGGGTGTCTAAATACTACAAACACGTTAACAGGTCCAAATAACAAACTATTGAGCTTTTGTGCACCCAACTTCGTGTTTCAATGGCGCACGTTGAGATTGGACAGGCCAATTTCACAGTTCTCAGTTTATTAGTTAGGTTAATAAATTTTAATTATTTGATTTGTTAATTTTAATTTTTCTGATTATTTTTTTTATTTGTCACACACAGTACAGTCTTTATGCGGATATCCATGGGCGTCGGTAGTCACGAAAATGGCTCCGATTGCTCGTTTGCCACCCTATATCATAAAAAAGAGATAACACAAAATAATATACTCATATAAATGAGAAAGTTTGTGTCTGATTGTCATTGTTTTACGCAGAAAATAACGAGTGCATTTAAATAATTTGGGACAAGATATTCAGAACTATCAACTGACATAGAAATAAAAATTTGACAAAAAAATAATTCCTTGAGATCTATTTTACGCAGCCGAAACTACAGTGAAGGTACAGCTAGCAATTATATAATTTAAAGCCTTATTTAATCTAAAGATACAATATTTTTGAAGGATAAAAACCAAATAGGGCAAATTAAGGTCGGCAAAGAGTCTCCGTAAAATTAAAAAGAAATTTATTTTCGTGCTTACGTCCCTCATCTTTTGCAAATTAATTTAATTACCTAATTAAGAAACACTTTATAGCCTTCGTTCAGATGCAAACGAATATAACTTTTATCAGACATTAAATTATTAAAACAGCCGAAAAACCAGAGTTTTTACTTTTATGTTCTACACCCTTTTCGAAATTGTTATTGACTTATGTAAATTGCCCCTTTGATGAATATTATACGCAATGTACCCACTTCCAAGCCTGACTCACATTTACCCTATTATGCGGCCATAATTTAACCCTTCGATAACTCAAGTTGTATGCATAATGTAGATCGGTCAGTTCATGTTATAATGGCAGTTTGCCAGTATTACATCTGTGTTAGTATGTTATATAGTATTGTTATTAATATGTATAAACAATATCGTTAAACCCATTTTATATTTAAGATAAAAAATATCATATGTACATAATTTAACCCTTCAATAACTCAAGTTGTGTGTATAATGTAGCTCGGTCAGTTCACGTTATAATGGCAGTTTGCCAGTATTACATCTGTGTTAGTATGTTATATCATAATTCATATTGTTATTTAGGTGTATGAAAACAATATCGTAAAACCCATTTTATATTTATGAAAAATATCATATAAGTACATAATTTAACCTTTTGATAAAGCAAATTGTATGCATAATGTAGATCGGTCAGTTGGTGTTATTATGGCAGTTTGCCAGTATTACATCTGTGTTAGTATGTTATATCATAATTCATATTGTTATTTAGGTGTATGAAAAGAATATCGTAAAACCCATTTTATATTTATGAAAAATATCATATAAGTACATAATTTAACCTTTTGATAACGCAAGTTGTATGCATAATGTAGATCGGTCAGTTGGTGTTATTATGGCAGTTTGCCAGTATTACATCTGTTAGTATGTTATATAGTATTGTTATTAATATGTATAAACAATATCGTTAAGCCCATTTTATATTTATGATAAAAATATCATAATATGTACATAATTTAACCCTTCAATAACGCAAGTTGTATGCATAATGTAGATCGGTCAGTTGGAGTTATAATGGCAGTTTGCCAGTATTACATCTGTGTTAGTATGTTATATCGTATTGTTATTAATATGTATAAACAATATCGTTAAACCCATTTTATATTTAAGATAAAAAATATCATATGTACATAATTTAACCCTTCAATAACGCAAGTTGTATGCATAATTTAGATCGGTCAGTTGGTGTTATAATGGCAGTTTGCCAGTATTACATCTGTGTTAGTATGTTATATCATAATTCATATTGTTATTAAGATGTATGAAAACAATATCGTAAAAACCCATTTCATGGTGAACTTGCCATAGATTTAAAAAACAATGAGAAGTCCTATTGTGTTGAAAATTACAATAATATTATAAATACCAAGAGATGACTTATTGTTTTTAATTTTAGAAATGGTTACACGTGGTCTCAGCTTGTATATAAACGCACACTGCAACTTACAATAAATTTAATATACAAACAATGCAATATAAATTACATAAGACGACCGTGCGAATCCGGGGCAGTTCTATAAAATGTCATACACCGTATAAACGGTTTTCTAGTGTAAGTGCAAGATGTACAGCCATTTAGGCCAGCCGTTTTTTATATGAATGGATGTTCATTCTTCTCACGAGTACGCATTATATTATTAGCGTGTTGCGTGCCTATCGGGAGCGCGCCGTCTCTTTCTGCCATTAAGTGTTGAGCCAACATTAAAACGCTGTTCTCTTTTGTTTTTTATTTTCTTGTCGACGCAGATGGGAAGTTTTGCCATGGCAAATATGCCGATTACGCCTATCTCAATACACTAATACTAGCAAGGTTAGTATTTTAGGGTTACAAACCAAATTTAACTGATGTAATTACTAAAACTGTCCGTATTTAATTTAATGTGAAACTGCTATTCCCGTTTCGAATATCGTTGCCGAAATTGCCGCAGCATTTGTATTCTTCTTATAGCGTATTTAATTGGATCTAACAATTAAAACCAAACCAACCAAAGAAGCGGAGTTTCGTATTCGCGTTGGTTCTCAAACTTTGGCGCAAGCGAATATGTACTTTATCCTTTGTTATAAACGCTTCAATTTCTCCTAACCGGACGTCGATCAGCGTAATCGCTGTAAAAAGAATTTGCCAACTGATTTCGCATCAGATGCGTGCGCCGAATAAGAGGTATCGTTATCTAACGGCATTTGGCTAACATGCCAGACTTCTTTTGTATCTAGCTCCACATCAGCTTAGACCGAAAGTAATTAATGGTAAGTGGGCTGGCCAATATTAAGGTGTTCCGTTACATTTTATTCTTTTACGGTGCCTGTATTGTAACATGATTTAAAAACCTGTTTACTACTTAATAAATCTATCTTAACTAACGCTAATAATCATGTGTTAAGTTCGACAGCGCCCTTTCATGAAAAGCTCTAAAATTATCTACTAATCAATATCTAAGATCAATCTCGCAAGAGAATGAATATGGCACAATGTACACATAATGACAAACTATTATGTTTGTCTGTGTCTGTTACAAAGATTTTTATCCTTCCTTATTGGCTTATACTGATTTTGCAGTCTGGGTTTTCTCAAATTATAAGTTTAAGGTTAGGGCTCTCAGGTTCTATAAAGCTCTTACAGATTCCACAAGCTAACACTACCTTTTGTTGTGGACACGAACGTTTCCTAAGTGCTATAATCGGAACCCAAATTAGGGCCTACGTAAGTACAGAAAAAGTAAGGGCTACTCAAGTTTTTTACAATCTTTATTCAATATTTTTACAAGTTAAGAGAGACTTATTTTCGCCTTATTGAATATAAAGCTACATATGCAAACTCGAACCTGCATTTAAAAATGTTCACACGATTAGTTTCGTATTAAGAAACGCGGAACAATGGGAAGATTCGAGATAAATATTTACTTCACATCGTGAATTAACAAGTAAAAAATTCGGTTACTCCGCTTGTTAGTAAGCATCATCATCATCATTTTAACTCCTCCATTTTTTTAGAATGCGCGGGCAAAGGAGTTTAGGATAGTAAGAGGTAGTGCCACGCTGCATGCTTGCATGCAGCCGAATTGGGTCGGCACGACCGGGGAGGTACCTCTCGCTTACACGAGACCGGCGTGAAGTGACAGCTGTGCTGTCGCGTTTCGTGCGGTGTGTAAGTAGCCGGTGGCCCAGGGAGGTGGGAGGAGAAAGGGGGGCAGCGCATCTGTATAGCCTCTATGCAGATGTCTATGGGCGTCGGTAGTCATGAAAATGGCTACAACTGCTCGTTTGCCCCCCTATACCATAAAAAAAAAGGAGCAGTTGGGTCATTTTCTTGACTACCGACGCCCATAGACATCCGCATAGAGGTTATAACTTATACAAAAAGTTCCGGTTACATGTACATAGCAGTTAATTAAATATCGAATAGCGACTTGACCCTAGAATAGTAGGTAGTTTATTAATCAGTGGTTACACCAATTATTACATAATCAGTAGCTATACCAACCTATCACGTTTTAAAAAAGAACAACGATTTTATATACGCTACTAGGATTGCATTGATTTTCAAATTTTACGTAGATGCCTGCATGGGTAGTTGATAGTGTTCAGTCTGTCTGGATGAAGTGTATAACGCATGCATGTAGCTATCGAGTCTATTGATTTAAAACTGCGACAGAAGGGGGCGTGAATCGTCCGTGACGTGCTGCAATAATATGAACAAGGCTATTGAATCCAAACAACAATCCATTCATTATAAAAGTCACATCCTTTTTCAAATTTCGAAACGAAAATCAATAAGGTAAAATATAGGTTAGGTTTATATTTTTATGTTGGCTAAATAATGGTGTATGACAAAAATACTCAATAATAAAACTATTTGGTTATTATAACTACTATTATGCATGCACGAATTTGTAAGAATGTTTGCTATACTTGCAGGGATACTGAACAGAGGATTTGGACATTTTACATCATCTCAATCAGATTTCCTTTTTTTTTTATCGCGATTAAATAATTGAATTCCTGATAGATTATACGCATATGAAACTTGCGGACACTGCTAATAAGTACTTTAAATCTAAATAATTTTTAAATAAAAAAAAATGCTATGAACTCAACTAGGTATATTATGTCTGAAGTAGTATCGGAAATCTTTTTCAAACTTCCTATTCTGTCTCACAATTCACCTTATTACATTTTTATAATTGTGTAGGGAAAATAAATTGAAAAATATGCCGGTTCTCAACTATTGTGTCGTCTCCACTCCATGAATAATAAATAACCATTAAACTCTAAAGGTTATTATCATAACCTCAATGCCCCTTAGATAGCGATTGTCTTGTGAATTAAGATGGATGGCTAATCCCGGATTGCAAGAAGATAATGCTCTATGAAATATTAAGTTGTAAGAGGTAGTTCCTTCCACAATGTTTTTTTTTTACAGTAATAGTGGGCAAACGAGCAGTCGGAGCCATTTTCATTACTACCGATGCCCCTCTTACTGAAATACATAGGAACCTACATCTGGCTCACATGTTGAGCCATTGTACATTTGCGCAGTCCCGGGTTCGAGTCTCGGATCAGACCTTAAATTGTTATTAGTTTCTAATTATCAGTCCAACTTTCAGTTGGCGGTGTCACACTCTGAATCGGAGAGCCGTTTACCCGTCGGTTTCTCTACGGTCGTGTCGGACGTCCCAGCGGAATCCTGGAATGCGGGAATAGAGAGTGCACTTGTCTGCCCACACACTAAAGTATTACGCAGCTATTGCTAGCCGCTGTACTCTAAAATTGCCCAGCACATTTTAATTAAGCAGTGCTTGTCAACTATGAAACCTTTGTATGTCCACACTTATCCACATTAAGCAGCTAGTGCTAGCCGCTGTAGCCGAAAATTGCCCAGCACATTTTAATTAAACAGTGCTCAACTATGAAACCTTTATATATATACACACACACACACACACACGCGCACACAAACTTATCAATATTACCACCACATTTTAATTAATTTGTGCTCTCGTCTATAAATCCTTTCCTGCCCTTCGTTGCGCAGTCTGTTAAAAAACAAACATTAAATAACGCGTGCTTCGATATTTTGCAAGTGTTGCGAGACGTGTCAGGTCAGGCATTACGGTTGGATCTTTAGATGTCTCACATAGATTGTGGGGCTGGTTTGTTTTGAAAAGTCATCATCGCAATAGGAGCGCGCTTTACGTAACGCGTTGCTTGCGTGTTTTATCCTGGCATTGGGCAATAAATCCTCATATTGTAAAAGATAATGTAAAGTAAATGGCCAAAGATAATGTATGTTTCTATATCCCGCAGAAACTACTATCGGTATCGGATTTTTTTCCATATCAATTCATTTATTTATATTTCCGTGATGCATAGTAGCCTGGCTTCATGTGGCTGCTCCCTCTACTTCTTGGCTTATTTAAGTCATTGCAATCTTGTACTGTCTCCCGCTTTGATTAGGGAAGGAAATTGGAATTACTTCCTACTCCTCCTACTTTCTTCTGATTAAATTTGTTGCGGATCCCAAGACAAATTTAGCTTTTCCCTCGGGCTCCCTGCGATCATATCAAAGGGTCAAGTGTGGTTGCCGCTGTCGATCCTGGCGACACAGGAGTAGCAGCGGTGGGAACGAGTGGTGGCCAAAGCCCGTATTAATAAATAATATCGGTAACGGATTTGGAAGAAATTTGGGATAGATATTTGTGTCCTCATTGATGCATTTGCTGTGCCGACTGCGCCTTAATTCGTTCTTTGGCGGGTAGCAACAAAAGTACGCTGAGACTCCGCTAGCCTGTCTACTACTGATCAGTGATCAGGCCCGTTTATCAGGTTCCCAGTAAAGCTTTGATTTACTTATCAGGAACCTAACTGGCAATAAAACTACAAAATTGGGTTTTACATGTTGTTCCGGTTACAAGAAAGAGCAATTAATATAGCATTTATGTGGTAGTTAAGATCACTATACCTAATAACTAATATATTATGTAAGTATATCAAATGACGATCGATATAATATCGAGTAATTACTCAACACTTTGATAATATAATATCTACTTTGATACTTTGTAAACCTTAAAACTGGCTTAGTACCTAGATATACCCAACTAAGGTTTATTACCCATTAAGAGCATTCCCTTTGAATTATACAATGTTTTAAAATATTATTTATCTTCGCATAAATAAACCTTAGATTATAACATACGTATTATAATTATTGTATAAGTACCAACACGTACGTATTTTCCTTATAATTCTCACATTTCACACGAGTACGAGAAATATGAGCATCAATATTACGTGTACCTACGTAAGTAAAACCGTTGAACCAACTTACAGGGTGCATTGCTATCTGACAACATAACTTGCTAACGACAGACATTACTTTGTTAATGACGAAGTTTACAAGATTGGAAATAAATACCTATGACTCAGCGAAGTTTTGGAGCCGCTGGTAAAAACGCAAAACTAAATGCCTATTAAAATAAATGTCATAGTTTAATATCAAATTCGCTGTGGAGCATGATATGGAATTTATCATTTGAACTATCAATGTCAAGTGATTATTATCAATATATTGTGTCTTTGACGCTTAATTTTGCTTTACTATGTTAATTAAGTAAGCAGGAAAACAAAGAAACTTAGTAGACTTACGCTAAGTTGAAATATTAGATGGCATTAGATGAAACATCAAAAGTAACTTACAAATATGCGCCTACCAAGTTGCTTTAGGTTTACCCAACGTAACGGAATTTGGTACAAAATTTCGATCTCTTCACAAGTGTACCATTAAAAATGAAATCTGGTGATATTCAGAATTTCGCTTTCGCCGCCTTCCGAGCCATGTCGAAAACATCGATTTAATTAGCATAACTCGTTGAACGTCCAATTATTACATACAATGCGTTTGAGTAACACTTCGGCACGTATTGTGGGGTTGCAAACACATTTAAACTGTGATTAATAACTTAAACGTCCAAACACTTACCGGATTGCTATGTATATGTATATTTTCCACAGATGTTCACACACATTAACAAGATGCGTCGTTTAGGACGCGCACTGATATCGTATTACTGGTTTATAAACGGTATCACTGTCCAAAAATATACGGTAAAGTTGCAATGTTTATGCACTTGTTCGTAGCGAGATTTAAAAATGGCCGCTCTGCGACACGGGCACCACAGATGGCGGCGCGCGGTGGACTGTCGTTATACGCACCTACTACACGCTATTATGTCGGACTTGGGAAGCAAGTCGCGCCGGGAGTCGGGACGAGGGATTGAGAAGGGCCGCTTCTACAACCCGACGCACATATTTTTTGTCCCGTCTAATATTAGCAAGAAACACCAGTCTGGCTTACATCGAAGCAGCTGTACTCTATTCCCTGGACATAGAGCTCACGTAGTCATAGAAACGTCGGGTTACAAGTAGTTTCACAATCTTTACACACTTGAATGAACGTTCGTCATACCAACCTGAATGCAGTCTAGGATTATATTAGGGATAAAGTCTTTTAGTTGTAAGCTTTCCTCATCGATTTTAAATTTTGCTGTCAAACCAAACGTACCATGCTATTATTATTCTGGTTTATAATCTCGAGGGCGCCATTTTTTGGGTTAAAAATATGTTATTCCAGCTTGTAATTAAATGTGTGCCCAATTTTAAGGAAACCTGTTCAGTACTCAGCGCCGGATTAGACTTGAGGGGGGCCCTTGTATGTGTCAAAAAAGCTCTCTCATTATTTTTTCTATTTGTATCTTCAATCCGTCCCAGCCCAGGATAATGAGCAGTGTGGTAGGTTCGTTGTCACATGGTAAGGAGCCTTAACAGAGGAAAGCACTACCGCTGGAGAAAAAATTTACCATCGAGTATCTAAATTCTGGATATTATCATAACGTCTTCCGAAATCGTATGTTTATTTCATTACTATTTGTTATAATTTTTTTTTTTGCATCCCAAGGTACCCTTTTTTTTGTTAAAGCAGGGAAATACAATTACGTATATCTAGGACCCCGAGTTGCCCCTAAATTTATGTCGGACTCGTTACTTTGGAGTACGATACCGACTAAACCCGTACGGATGCCTTCAGCAGCCTTAATTGGAGGGTCCGTGATCCACAGGCAACAGGATCCCTCCAGCGACAGGCTGGCCTCGGCGAAAAGGCCAGAATTCTCTTGCCTGGGGACTGTCCGGCCGCCTCTGAACAGTTTCTACTATGTCGTCAGAACTCGCCATCGATTTTCTAATCCGAAATATCCGCCACTCGTCCTATTCCACGGCGCTGTCTGCTGTTTCAGAGGGTTGGATGGAGAACATGCCAGCTGAGCTGGTCTTAATCTGGCCTCTCCCCCCAAGACTCTGTCTGGTATGGGTAGCCTTGTCCGGCATAGCTTTCGGGATCACTGAAGAATTGCGTTCTTCCCCAAGTCAAGCCAAGCCAAGAAGGGAACCCTGGGGCACCCCAGCCAAAATCTCGTTTATTCTTGATACTTCTTTTGATACTTACTCGAACCTCAAATGTGCGACTTGACAAGTATGTTTAAGCCATAGTAGGTATTTGGTAATAATCTATTTGTCAAACGAAAAATATTGCAGAGCAATAAATAGTCGACAATCCCTCGAAGCTAATTCGAGGGATTGTCGTTTTTTTATCACAGTCTCTATGACTGTGTGATTTCGGGACCCAAATTTGTATTGGGAATGGATGTATTTTCTTCCATGAGTAACCATAGGGAAACATTCTGTTTATAAGAATTCTGTCAAATCCTTTGGACATGAAAGGTAAAGCATTTATTGGTCTGTTCAATATTATATGGTCTAGGCTCTAGAGGTTTTCTTGTCTTATTTCCTTATGAAGATAGGTACTTTCTAAATACTTGGGAAATGTTGAACACTGAGGACGCCATTAAAGATTATATTCATAATTCTATTCTAAGGAGATTCACGAAGACATCTTTAGTGATTCGGCCAAAGCCAGGGCTTATGTTATTCATCGTACTTTTTATGGGCCATTCAAGCTCGCGCAATGTGACGAATAAAAGTTTATTCTATTAATATCGCAATTTCCCATATACTACACTTCTACTACCTCTTTACCTTGTGTCAAAGTTTTATTTATTGTATTAAAGTACTTTGTAAACATAATTATAAAAAAATATTAGCGTTCTGCACTTATCTTACACGTAAACTATAAGTGCGCCAAATTTCATACTCCTCCGTCCGCGCAAATTTCGTAACAATGTTCCTAAAGTTTTTGCTTCACGTATTAATATATAGATGCTAATAAAAATAGTCTGAGAAAGACATTACAATTTACTATCGACTTATAAAATGGTCTATTGTTATAAGGCTACTCAGATTAACAATAGATATTATGATAAGTTCACCGAGGCTATGAAACGAAGCGATAATTTATTTTTATGGTATCGATAATAAACGAGCTGTCGGAGCCATTTTCATGATTACCGACGCCCATAGACATCCGCATAGGGGCTATACAGATGCGCTGCCCTTTCCCACCCCTATGGGCCACCGGATACTTTCAGACCGCAAGAAACGCGACAGCACAGCTGTCACTTCACGCCGGTCTCGTGTAAGCGAGAGGTACCTCCCCGGTCGGGCCGGCCAGATTCGGCTGCTTGCAAGCATAAAGTGTGGCACTACCTTTTACTATAGGTAAATATATGAAACTGTTCAGCAACGGATGTTTACATAAATAATTCACAGGAAAAAACATCTTGTCGAGTTCAGGAAAACGATATAGTTGCAAATCTGCATAAATTGAGATTTGTAACAATATCGTTTTCCTTAACATTGAAGTAAATACTATGGTTTGTAGTTTTTATTTTGACGCAGGGAAAATGCGCCGTCTAAGCGACTCTGAGTGAGCCGGAAGGGCGGGTCGTACTCAGCACGGGGCCCCTACCGACTAAAAACCAATGCGCCAGTTGTGGTGAAGTGCCCCGGGTCTATCAGCAACAGGGCACCCCAGCGACAAGCCGGTCACTGGTACTGGACCGGTCTTCACCACAAAAGGGGGTCGCTTCGGCTGTTAAAGCGACCAAAGACGTCGCAGCCTTGTTGGGTGGATTGTAGTTTACCACAGAGATGGTGGTGAGAGTGTGTGGTGTGACAGAACGTGAAGGTGAAATTTGGATTAGGATGAGTATGACATAATATATTAGCGCCTGCGCGAGTGACATCCCTCTCACCAGAGGGGGAAAGAAGTCCGGTCTCCTTTAACAGCCAAACAAGTGATGAGCTCGATGCCGGTGTAAAGCAAGCTGTGCAGTCACGTTTCGTGCGGTCTGTAAGTTACCTATGACTATACCTATGGCGTACGGGCGTCTGTAGTCATGAACGTGGCTCCGATTGCTCGTTTGCATCATCTATAATGTAACATGTATCAACAACACCTATCAAATTCTATTAGTTCAAATCAAAGATGGCATATTCAATTGATAGAGCTAAATATAGTAGGGCGACACAAGGCGCGGAAGTGATGGGTTTAATATATTAAAGTTGCGAGCACACTGGTATTATCTGAATTGTGATAATGTATTAAATTTTATAGTACTGCATTACACCCAAACTCGGCCAGCACGACCGAGGGAGTATGTCTTTACATAGCATCAAAGTGTGAGTACGTATGTTGTCCATGTCCGGTGCATCTTCTTCCCAGCTGCGGGAAAAGAGGAGGGTCTGTCCCCCTATCGTCTCCTTAAACCCGACGACAGAAATGTCTTCTCTAGCCCGATGAACAGAGAGTGAGGCAGTATCATGCTGCCATCTGTAAGAGGTCCATCAGAAAAAAAAATTTATCCTAACAGGATTTCTACAATTAGTGAGTATTCCAATAGCCCAGTTACTAGAGGTAAAAAGCCTTAAAATTTACTGTAGTTAGATCCAGCAAGTTATGCGCAAAAATGGGTTGGTCTGTTCACACACAATGAGAGAAAATTTTGTGTCATTTTTGGAGTTGCATACGATTGTTTAAACAATGGTTTTATAGGTGAAAAACGGTTTTTTAAGATCACTATAAGACAACAAACAACATCGATTTGAAATTTTTACCCTTTTAAAGTAGTCAAAATTTGGTCATTTTGCAACCTAGAACTTCAAAATCGGTCAACAAATTGTTAAAATAATTACAAAAAAAACCGTCAAAAACACGCAATTTTTGAATTTTTTTAAATTTTGTTGATAATGTTCCTGTATGCTTGTAACTGTGCATAAATATTCATTTCAATAACTTACACCTACCATTATTTTTATGTCGAAAAATATTTACAACTTTTTGAGTTATTTACAATAAACGCTAATGAAAAATTAAATGTAAAATGAAAATTTATGACCTTCTCGTGGTCGTAGATGTCTAATGGTGCTTATTTTTTGCGCCTTATATTTTATGAACACTTTAAAGGGGTAAAATTTCAAATTGATATTGTTTGTTGTCTTTTAGTTATCTTAAAAAAACCGTTTTTCACATTTAAAACCATTGTTTAAACAATCGTATGCAACACCAAAAATTACACTAAATTTTCTCTCATTATGTGTGAACAGACCAACCCATTTTTTCGCATAACTTGCTGGATCTAATTACAGTAAATCATTTTCCTCAAGCAACTGGGCTACAAAGGGAGTATTGGACATTGTTAGATATACTCTGCTTGGGAGCAAAATCTCAAAATGATTATAACATTTATACCGGAATTAATGCTTTACGTTGTGGGCACTGGTCGGCTAGTTGAAAATAATTTTCTTGGCTTATACCTACATACAAGGTTGATAAAAGCGAGAGGCGTTAAATTAAACCACATATATACCTACTATGAGTGTCTACAGTTAATCCGAAACTATTAAACTTTTTACAAACGAGTTAAATAGCGAAAAAATGTAATCATGCGTTGTACCGGTGTCGACAGCGAATGGCAACCTCGCAAGGGGTAAATGACCCCGGCTGGCCCATACTAGCTATCAGCTGATATACAGCGTGTAAAGTGAAAAAAAACTTTAAAAAAATTCTGCGGGTAAATATTATGGTAAATATGGTTTCATTTAATGCTTCTCGCTTTTATCAAATTTACATTCATTGTAATCTTGTACTGTCTCCCGCTTTGACTATGGAGAGAAATTGTAATTTCTTCCTAATCCTATTTTCTTCTGATTAAATTTGTTGCGGTCCTAAGACAGTTTTAGTTTTTTAGACAGTTTTCCTTCCCTGCCTTTTCCCTCGGGCTCCGAGTTGTGACTGTCGATCCCGACGACACAGGAGTAACAGAGATGGGAACGAGTTGTAAATAAATGGCTATAAATTAGGGTAAATAAATGGCTATAAATGGCTATAAATGCCTAATATTTATGGCATGGTACACCAGAAGCCTAACAGCACCGAGCACCGACGCAACAGTCGTAATGGAAGTCGCATTATACAATTTCCTGGTCACGTGGCGCGTGCACCGCCGTGTGCTTTGATTCATGACACTTGAAATAGATCCGAAGATGCGGGCGTGAGCTATGGCGCAGCAGGTTACGTAACGAAATGTGACGAGCAGGGTTAGGAACTGGTAGCTCCACTACCGGCGCCTCTCGCTTACACTTGATCGGTGTGCGTCGCGTTTCGTGCGGTATGTAAACCGGTGGCCCATGGAGGCGGGAGGATCAAGGCCTTTATGCGGATATCTATGGCGTTGGTAGTCATGAAAATGGCTTTCTCATTTGTCCCCATTATACTATGAAATAAATTAATTTAAAAAAATGTGCTATTCGCGAGATTCAAAGTTTCTGTAGGAAAGAAAAAAACAATTAATTTATTGATCAAAAAAATCATTACCTACACAAATGTATAAAAATGAATGTACATATATCTTGTATGTCC
>LUGF01029839.1:112317-123845 GCA_001625245.1 Calycopis cecrops
AAGCTTAATCAGATGTCAATCAATGTAATCTTAATATTAGGTATAGGTATATCTTATATTCTTGTGTGTGTGTGTATGTCACTAAACTTCTCCTAACGACTGGACCGATTTTGACGAATTTTTATTACTAAACTGTGTCGTTTTTAAGTAGCTGTGTACGTTAAACAGCGTTTTCCTTCCTCATCCCTTCACGCACAACTTTTAGGTAATAAGATAAGGACTATATGAGGAAAATAAGCGAGTTATTATTACCTAAGGTTTTATAATAGCGCTAACAATTTGTGGTATAGCGCGCTATACAGGGTTGATAAGAGCGAGAGGCATTAAATGAAACCACATATTTAGTGTATAATTTCCAGGCTACATAACAAAAATTAGATCAATCGGTGCAATATTTTAGCCACAGGATTTTTAATGTTTATTCTCACTTCGCACACGCTGTACGCCAGCTGATAGACAGTATGGCCGGCCGGGGTCATTCACCCCGTACGAGGTTGCCGTTCGCTGCACGTGCTGGAATATAGTATGATTCCATATTTTCGCTATTTAAGAGCGTTTATACCTTCCTAAGCAGGTTTGCTTTGAAAACAGTACTTTTTAAACACCTTAAAATCATGAACCACTTATCTTAAATCATATGTTACATACTAATAATTGTAGGACATTTTGTTGTTTAAATAGTTAGTTGAAAAAATATTTCAATTAATTTAGTATGTACGCATTCTATCATGATTACTTATTAGAGGTTTGTAAATTTCTCTTTTAGCGTCAGTTTCAAAGCTCTAAATATCATAAAAGTACTGAAATATATAATTAACAAAATATGTAAATAACCACTTGATAAGATCCTTGAGATAATAGTTAGTAGAAAAAAAATTGGTTTTGGTATCTTATCTATGAGAAATTAAAATTCCAAAAATGTGAAATTTAGTCAAATTTTAAATGTATATTTCGGCGATATACCTTATTTAATTTAATATAATAATAGCTTACTAATAAACTAGAGCATATTCTTTACAATCATACATTTAAAGTTTTGATTATTGTACAGTAATTATTTTTCTGTAAATTTTTTAAAACTGCTCTAAAACACTGGTCGCAAACGAAATCTATTCAGTACGTGGATCAGAGTGGGTTAATTTGACTATAGAATATACTAACACTATATATATGCTACTCACACGGTGATCCGTTTGTGTTGGTTTGAATTACCCATGAATTACATAAAACATCGCGTGCTAGGTGTAAACGCTCTTAACTTGTTTGAAAAAAATAATTTCGCATACTTGTCGTAATCTTTTTTTTAGTAGTTTCGGATTAACTGTAGGCACTTATATTATATGTGGTTTAATTTAATGCCTCTCGCTTTTATCAACCTTGTATAACACTCTCTTAACTCTGATTTGGGCCCACAAATTTAGCGCTTAAAGAGATTTAATAGAATATGTTGTGATAAATAAGTGGTATTAGGGAGTTATTGGAGTGCTATATAAGAGAATATTTGCACTTAAAGTGATTGTAAGGTAACATACAGATTACCTAGAACAGCAACCTAAAGGAGACAACGAGTTATATTTATTCTTTCTATTTCCTAATGATTATTCACGTGCGGTTTGTATTTACTTTTTTTCAGAGTTGTGCCGGTGACAGTGCAAAGTTTAAACATATATTATATCCTACATTTCATTTCAATATTGGTGTAACTCTCTTGAAATCTCAGCGCGCTTGTAACTTTTCTGTCATCTCATTAATATCATAAATGCGAAAGTTTGTATGTTTGTTTGTTACTTCTTCACGCAAAAACTGATGAAACGATTTTCATGTAATTTTGCACGCACATAGAGGGTAAGTTGGATTAACACATATGACAGTTTTTATCCCGAAAAATGTTCCTGTGGGATGCCAGGGGATAATTTTCCACGATATCGAAATTTACGCGGGTGAAACCGCGGGGCGCAGCTAGTAATATATATGGTTTTCCATCTCAGTTTTGAAGTGCCTCACAACTTAATTCTTTTTGATGATATTTTGATGAATATTACTCAGTCAGTTATTTTTTAATTCAAATTATTTACATACAACGGTTCCTGGTGATGTGTAATTGTGTATTAATGTCAAAAAACATGAGTGAATTATTAGGGTAGGCATGTTTATAAGCGATTTTTGAAATTTTATAGGTTATCTATATTAAATGGCGTCAATTCTAAATAACTTTAGGTTCTTGGTAACTTTGTTAAACCTACCTCAAGTAGTGCTCATAAAGTGACAATTACCTCTTATTTGCCATTTATTAACCATAAATTTATATAGTTTTAAAAGTGATCAGAAGACAAGCAAGCGTTTAGCATGCATAATGATTCTATGAATCACTGTAAACTGAATTCTTTTGAGAGATCTGTTATTATTTGAGAAAATCCTTTATATGTCAGTATAGTCACTAGCGCCAAAATGTATCTTGGGCGGGCCACCGGACACTATAGCGCACGAACAGCACACTTGCCAGGCAGCAATGGCTACATGCGCCAAGCCAAGGAGCTTTAAACGGATGACGATAAACAATGTGCGAAGCCGGGTCATGTCGCTAGCTTTTTATTTATTATCTAACACGTAAACACGGTGAGATCATATTTTTTACGTTCCGCGTGACCGGGTGCTAGGCCCTCTGCCGCACGACCTCACAAGGCAACAAAATTATGGTAATTAAAGAATCCACCATGATGCGTTGTAAGCCGAAACACATGACTTCATACCGAGTAGGATGTCACGATTTCCGACTTCGTTCATTATCACTAGCGATAGGCGATTAATTTCGCGATATAAACTGTACATATAAACTGAGATCTGCGGAATAAATGCCATGTTTTGTAATTTTATACATTTGTCCAAGCAGCAACTCTTTTTTGTGAATTCTCTGCGTATTTTCGGTAGGTCTTAGAACATATCACACATCGATTCAATGTAGCATTTTTTCAGCCGAATCTCGCACCACACGCACGTGAGTAAAACAAGTAACGTCAAAAGGAATTAATTCCCCTCCGTTAAAGGTCCTCGGCCACGATAATAATAGCATAGCCTATTAATCGCAATAAGTCCGGTTTGCCTTCTCCCATTAGTCTGGGAAAGAAGGGGGGTCTGTCCCCCTATCGACCACAAGTACAGAGGTTCGACGCTCCAGGTGAGTTCACCTCTCATATCGATGAAGCTGCACCGACCTTCAGTCCTCAGCGTAGATCTATCTAAAAAAAAAAAAATTCAAAAGGAATTTTTAAAATGTGGATTGTAGGTATACTGTAGAAGTCGTGTTAAAATTTTAAGAATCATAACCTAATCTTCATGGGCACAACAACTCTCCAAAAGATCGTCACATGCGTAGTTTACGATTCTATATAGGACATACAGACAAAAATTCATCTTTGTACATATAGTTACACTATGTTAAAATATTCGAGGGTCGTATGTCGCAGGCGAACGAGTTTATCGTATGTTGAATGTTGTATGTTACGAGTATCATACATTCCTGCGGTTGTCATACACGTTCTCACATACGGATGCGGCGGGGGGATGTCACGGAACACGACACAGGTTTAATTTTTTTTTTATGGTATAGGGGGCAAACGAGCAGGTGGTTAGTGACTACCGCCGCCCATAGACATCCGCAAAACTAGGTGTCTTGCAGACGCGTTGCCGGCCTTTAAGGAAGAGGAATGCTCTTTTCTTGAAGATCCCTAAGTCGTATTGGATCGGAAATACCGAGGAAGGCAGCTGGTTCCATAGTACTGTTGTACGCGGTAAAAAATGGTAAAAAATATTGTGGAGGTTGAAATTTATAGTACCTATAACGAGCAGTCGGACCCAATTATGACTACTGACGTAGACATCCGCATATCCGCAGATTGCACTCCTTCCTACACCCCCTCCATGGGCCATCGGCTACTCACACACAGCACGAAACACGACAGCACTGCTGTCACTTTAATCGTTTTTTAGGGTTCCGTACCCAAAGGGTAAAAACGGGACCCTATTACTAAGGCTCCGATGTCCGTCCGTCCGTCCGTCCGTCCGTCTGTCATCAGGCTGTATCTCATGAACTATGATAGTTAGACAGTTGAAATCTTCACAGGTGGTGTATTTCTGTTGCCGCTATAACAACAAATACTAAAAAATTAAATAATATGAATATTTAAGGGGGCCCCCATACAATAAACGTGATTTTTTTGCTCCCATACAAAAGATAAGCTCACGTTTTCGTAGATAATGGTACGGAACCCTTCGTGCGCGAGTCCGAATCGCACTTTTATTAAAACCCTTTTCAAAGAATTCTAATCTTTACAAAAGAACTCATTGCTCTATGTCTATATGAAGGCCAAATAAACAAAGAAACAAAAACTTGTGAGTTGTGATGGGTCATGAGAGGTGAGACGGAAGGTGCACAGATGTGTTACTTCCGTTAGTGCTTCGTGCTCAACAATAAGTGTTCGTAACAATATATTTGTCGCCAAAAGACTTGTTTTATACTATGAAACTAGCAGTGCCCCGCGGTTTCACCCGTGTTTAGGTAATTTCTAAGAAATCCATATAAACTTCAACACCCTTTTTCACCCCCTTAGGGGTTGAATTTCTAAAAATCCTTAGCGGATGCCTACGTCGTAACATCTACCTGGATGCCGATCAACTTGATCCGTCCAGTGGTTTGGGCTGTGCGTTGATAGCTGGCTATGTCACGTTTGAGTTTTATATATACTATGAAATATTTGTAAGAGGTAGTGCCACACCGCATGCTTGCATGAAGCCGAATTGGGCCGGCACGATCGAGGACATACCTATGGATGAGTTCTATGGGCGTCGGTTATAATGGTGTTCGACTGCTCCTTGCCCCTTTATACTAAAAAAAATTTGATGACAAAGTCATAACTTTGCCTAACAAACTAATTATAACGAAATCATCAATTTTTTTTAGTCATTTGATATTCATAACTTCCTTCACACGTGTTATATCAGTATTTCAACTCTTGTATTGTTTTCCCCACCCCGTGTGTACATATTCTTCTGGTTTTATAAACACTGGGTCGTATTATCTCAAACAGAAGAGTTACCGAGTATCACTTCATCATATTTCATAATATTATAAAAACGAGTATGAAATGGGATATGGGAGATATACCTATATGTTGTCTTGCTTTTGGAATAAAGATATTCTATTCTAT
The DNA here is from genome assembly GCA_001625245.1 of Calycopis cecrops. NCBI lineage: Eukaryota > Metazoa > Arthropoda > Insecta > Lepidoptera > Lycaenidae > Calycopis > Calycopis cecrops. Next base: position 117,522 of record LUGF01029839.1, read on the forward strand.
TCTATTCTATTCTATTCTATAGCCCAGTTATTATATTAGAATAATTAGTTCTTGATTTTTTTATTGTAGGAAATTTCTCTACAAGTTTAGTCCGCACTATTTTATTTCAGGGATCGATATTTTGTAAATTAAATTTGAAAAAGCAACGAGTTCAAAATATTATCAATATCCCCTATGTTCCATGTTTTACGGCTTGAATGAAGAATTTGTTTTTCTTCAGTTGTAGAGAATCAAAATTCCAGTTCTGAAGAAAATTTGAACACAACAAAAAAAAATATGGAAAAAGTAGGGAACCAAAATTATTCAGAATTTGATTCTCTACAAGTTTAGTCCTCTTTATTTATCCCGTAAAGTTGAAAATAAACGAGATGAAAATATTTTGAAATTGTCGCTTTATTAAATATATTTTAATTTCCAAAATATCGATCCAAAAAAAAATTGTAAGGACAAAAATTGTTATGTGGTTATACTTACTATAAATCAAAATGACCACCAAATTTTTTTTTTTAAATAAAACTTTTTCAAATATAGGCAGGAGCCTGATCCGGTCTACTTTTTGAATTTACTCTCCCAGTGACCCTCCCCCACCCACGAGGGACCTACGAAAAAAAATCCAAGAACTAATTATTCACGGGTCAAAATCTAAAATGACTACGGTTTATACGGTACGGTACGATTACTACGGGCTTTTTCTTTTACCGAGTCAAACATGACAATAACAAATATGTAGTATACATATATAAGACCACATTTCTTTTTATAGTATAAGAGGGCATACGAGCAGTCGGAGTTATTTTCACAACTACCGACGCCTATTAACATCCGCACAGAGGTTATATACTCTTTCCTCCTCTCCCCTCCGTGGGCTATTTCTCCTTTTTCTATTTCTATTATCTATTTCCTTTTATATTCTCTATTTCCTACATAGCACGAAGCGCTATAGATGTCACTTTACGCCAGTGTCGCTTACAAAAGCGAGAGGTACCTCCCCGTGTCGGCTACCTGCAGCGTGGCACTACCTCTAACTAGAATACAACCAGCTCTTATAAACCTTACAACGTCCACGTGAAGTAACGGTTATCAAGAGCGAGTCCAATCGTGAATGAAAAAACGTCTTACACACGGTACTGGGGCATGCAAACAGACGTCTCTACTTATTTGGAATAAAAAACCGTGCAGTTAGACGCCGGAGGCAACCCACAGAGACGTGCTGCGTTAAAGTAACCGGTGGCCCATAGAGGTGGGGGGAAGGAGAGCAGCTGTGTAACTAGGCGGATGTCCATGGGCGTCGGTAGTTATGAAAATGGCTCCGACTGCTCGTTTGCCCCATTATATTACCTACCAAAAAAAATGTATGTACTTTAAACCGCAGAGAGAAAATGGGCGCGCGCAACGCTCTTTCCTGCTCTTACAGTAAAATAAGAAACGTAACTCTCTCTTTCTGGCTTCACTAACTTATATCTTCCTCTCAACTTCCGTTCGCCTCACCCGATCACACTTTTCGTAACGCTCTCGCCACGCCATTCATCAGCTTACTTCCTAAGCCAATATATACATGCGATACATTTAGCTCTATAATACAAACATTACAAACATTACATTTTATAGGTATATATATATATTATTTGACGACCAGGCTGGCGCAGCGGTACAGGGCTCGGATAAGTGGAGCATGTTGCGCCAGGGGTCGCGGGTTCGAATCCCACCTTGGTCATGGATGTTTATCTATGTATTATATGTATTTCTATAATAAAAATCTTAAATATATAAAATTTCTTAAATTTATACAACATATTAAATATATTTCCGTTGTCTAGCACCCGTAACACAAGTCCTTACGGTACTTAGCACGGGGCTAGGCTAACGTGGTGTGTAAAGTCCACAGATATTTATTATTTATTTATTTTATTACAACGTACCTACACGTGAAATAACAGTTATCAAGAGCGAGTCCAATCGTGAATGAAAAAACAAAATGTCGTCACTCGTCATACACGCGGTAGTTCTGGTGCATGGAAAAAAAGACCTCTCTACTCATCTATACATACATATAATAAAATAGTAAAATCCGTGTGTCTGTACATTGAATATATTTACGAAAAACTAAGTGGCATATTAAAATCCTAAACACTTTATGATTTTAATTTTTTTGTATGTCCGTTTGTCCGGACTATCACCGAAACTACTGGATGGATTCGAATGAAACTTTTTGTGGTGTTTTAGATACTAAGCCCGGTCAACATCAAAAACACTTTTTATTGCAGCTAAATCGATAATTCCTACGGGAAATCGGAATTTCGGCACACTAAACAATACTGTGCGCTATAAGCGCAATTTTATCCCACGCACCATTTCAATATGGAATCAGCTGCCCCCCTCGGTATTTCCGGACCGATACGACCTAGTTATCTTCAAGAAAAGAGCTTATTCTTTCCTCAAAGGTCGGCAACGCAATTGTTAGACCTCTGGTGTTACGAATGTCTGTGGGCGTTGGTGTTCACTTTACATCAGGTGACCTTACATCAGGCTCGTTTGCCTCCTATGCTATAAAAAAAAAACAATAACAAATCGCTTTGACTATAACGTTACTACGCTACGCGAACGAAGTCGCAGGCAGCAGCTAGTGGTCAATAAAAAACCGTCCAGTTAGACGCCGGAGGCAACGAACCTGGAAACTGGCACGGACCACAAAAACCATTTGGGCGTCCCTCCGTGATTGGAGCCTAATTGAAACGCTCCGCATATGTCTGACACTATCTTCGGCAATTGGAGGTCATAGCTCCAGATATTAGTGTTAGGTCGTTCTTTATTGCTGTTTTGGACCATTTTAGGTCATGATTACATTAAGTTAAGCAGTATTTAAACAAATAAAACAATTGAATTGATGAATAATACCTAATAAGTACAATTTGTCTATTTACTTTCCTTCATAAATGTTAGTACACAGTTATAAAATAATTTGTTATATAGCTGCTTGTGCAATAACATTAAACCCCTGCTGTCTTATTAATAAACACATTAACTTTACTCCAAGTTTTAAACTAAAATCGGTCCAATTTCTATATCTAATATTATGTAGATGTGAAAGTTTGTCTGTTTGTTTGTTACGTCTTCACGTAAAAACTGCTGAACCGATTTTCATGAAATTTTGCACACACATAGGGGGTAACTTGGATTAACACATTGAATAGTTTTTATCCCGAAAAAATGTTCCTGTGGGATGCTATGGAATGATGACTTTAATGTATTTGTTACTCCTTCACGCTAAAACTACTTATCAGATGTTCATGAAATCTGACATATGGTTAGAAGGGAACCTGTATTAACATACCATATATGTAGGATAATTTTTATCCCGAACAAAATTACCTGTGGGAAGCCAAGGGAGATTTTGTAAAAGTACTGCATGGATTTACTTCAAATTTTGCATGAATATTATTAACTGGTCGGGCCAACATATAGTTTACATACTATCACGCTATCCCCTACGTATATTATATAATACGTACGTACGTATAATATATTATATAAAATCCACGCAGGCGAAGCTGCGAGCGAAAGCTAGTAAGATAATAAACATAATAACGGAATGTGACAGATTCTAGTTTAATACTCAGAGTAAAGTTAGTCTATGTTTATTAATAAGGGGGCAGGAGTATGACTGTATGAGTTGTACTAGGTTTAACATCTGTATTAAAAATCTCCAGGACCGGACAAATACATTGGAGACAATGTGACACCCTCACTTTTTTACAGTACAAGGAGGTAAATGAGTAGTTGGAGCCATTTGTTTCCTACACGAAATGTGTTAGCAGAATTTACCCTATACTCTACTATAAATACATTTCTTATAAAGGAGATATAATTTGTGACTTAAATATAACTTAGTGCTGAAAGAGGTACAGCCTTTGTAGCATTGCAGCCAAATCTGGTCCAGCCAAGCCTGGACCTGGACTCGGGAATGACCCGACGTTGCCATCAGTTCATGGCTTAAGTTAAGGTCTGCAAAAATGTGCTTTGATGCTCAATAATCTTTGCCACTGAACACACATATTTAGTCCTTCAAGAAAATGTGAAAATAAATGCCATCACTTCCCCTAGTTTTGAGAATCACTGCCACGGTCGCAGTAGTCAAATTCATCGTTGCATCATTGGTAGTACTTTCGTACTAATATATTTGCTAAAGTTTTGAGTGTGAATGAATGTTTTTGCTCAGTCACGCAAAAACTAACCGATTTGAATGGATTTGACACAGTTATGATACGTATAATAGAATGGTTTATCTACCCAGTTTCAAGACCTGTGGTTTGGTTTTATGTTAGACTAGCTGGTGCCCGTGACTTCGTGCGCGTAGCGTAGTTCTATTATACGAAAAAACTTTCTGTTCTTTTTCCTATAATGGCATTTATTACAGTTAATTCGTTTTTAATAGATTATTCATAAGCCATTTATGTGTAGTATGTATTTCAGTGAAAACTTCTTCTTGCCACTTCTTCTTCTACTTCTTCTACTGCAGTCAATATAAACTTCTGTATTAACAACAAGCCGCCCGATTCATATTCGCACCAAACCCTAGTTTACAAGAAAGCCATCTGCTTACTTAAATTTTCTGGCATTGTATGTCGTTGCTCAACATGATCTTCTCTCTACAAAACCAAACCATCTTATTTCAATTCGCACCGAACCCCAGCTTACACGGAAGTAATATAATCCCAAAGCCGCAACATCATTTATTTTTATAGTAGGTAGATACAGGCGACTGCTCAGCTGCCACGCCGATACCAACCTGTTGGACCCCCGTGGTCGGGCCCAATCCGCCTACAACAATGGTTCTCAACCAGTGGTCCGCAGAAGCCAGAATTTGGTCCAGGGATGATTTTAAATTTAGCGGGCGGTAAGCCGTTGGTTGGGGGGCAGTGAGTGAGAATTTATCTATATCTATACCTACTATATAATAAATCTGTAGAAGGTCAATTCTGTACATTGAAAATATTGAAAAAATAAATTGCAGGGAGTGTTACTGGATCGATACCAAACCTAAACATGCGATTAAAAAAATTTTTGTCTGTCTGTCTGTCTGTCTGTATGTTCAGGTATCACGTGAAAACTAACTGTTCAATTTCGATGAAACTTGGTATAATTATACCTTATTATCCTGGGCATAAAATGGGATACTTTTTATCCTGGAAAAATACGTAGAAAAAAAATAAATGCATTCACGCGAAGACCGACATCCGCGCGGACGGAGCCGCGGGCGGAAGCTAGTAGATAATATAATAATAGAGAGTATATTACACGTTGTGGTCTCTGCTATCGAGAATAATATAAAAACGGTCTATGGCCAAAAAAAGGTTGCTTGCTTGGGCTACACGCATAAATACATTGTCAGTCCATTGCTTAACATAAACTTGTATCTATAAACACGAAACCAACCTATCCCTCTACCGAAGGCTAGCTTATTACAAGAAGTAATCTAATCCCAAAGCTGTAACATTAATTCCCTCTTGACATTCGGTCATTCCAAATGAGTAATTCCATAATTACGACTTCCGGACTGCGAGGTAATCTCCGAGGTTGCGTGACATCGGCTATTATTACATAATGCTGTAAATGTCTATAAGATTCCCGTTAATGCCGTGAAAGGTTCGATGTTGAAACGCTTTAATGTATTAGAACATCGTATAGGTTCTTTCGATAAACGTTGTGACAATCTTTTAAGACCTACCGGGAAATATTCAATCACTTATTCTTCTTGTGGGTATCAATCGCCTAGCGCAAAAGAGTGACGAGGTTGTATTAAAAACAATGGACTAGATTTTGAAACCCACGATAGAATTCTTTGTGGTATAGTATTGTATACCTTGTCACACACTACTATGTAGATACTTAGTTTTAGAAACACCTTTGATAAACAGTATAAGAACTTCATACGTTGAGGTATAGAAAATGATATAATTATTGAAATCAGATAGACCAGGCCATATTCGTTATCCGAAAGAAGAATGTAAGAATTAATGTAATATGTATAGACTATAGATAGTATTCTTTTGTCCTACCTGGGTCACAAGTTTTCCTGCGACCCTATAGAGCGGGAGAGAGAATCCTGCTTCTAATAATTATTAGGAATATAATTAGTACTCGTACTAAAAAGACACTAGCTGGCTCTGCACAGGGATCTAGTGTCATCCAGGGACCTATAATGACCCCCGGAAAAAGCTACCACCTTGTCGTGGTGGATGGGCTTGCGTGCCTCTATAATCCCCAAAGCTATGTCTTGGGGGGAGAGGCTGGACTAAGAGCAGCTCAGCTGGAGAGTCCTGCACC
>LUGF01029839.1:126358-138211 GCA_001625245.1 Calycopis cecrops
GGCTTTCCGCCCAAGCATAGTTCTACCTAAAAAAAAAAAAAAAATATACACGCCTCCAATGTTTAACGTCCTTGCAGGCCTCGAGAGAAGTAAGAAGTTAGATAAGAGATTTCTTTCTTTCCTGCCGTTAATGCATGAACTCTCTTCGCTTGTACAGCTTCGTTCAGGTCCGGTTTCAGGTCAGGATTAGTCCACACAACTGAAGTCAAACTTAATTATTGATTGAATACACAAATTCATTACCATAGTTACAAATACTATGTCATATGATATTTATTTTTTAAATACAAAAAAGTTTCACTTAAATCGAATTTGAATTTTGAATTCGAATGACAATTTCCATTGGTCTCGCCCGATCACATTTTTGTAAAGCCTACACTACACTTACGAAGTTGACCGAGGCTAGACGAATACGAGAGTGTGGAGACTTGGAGAGGCACTTCGTCTTACTTCGTCCAACTTTACCTCACCTCGGCCTTCTTCCATTTGTTGTCGGTTTTTGCACCCGAATCAAAGGACTTGAAAATTCTTCGCAAGATAGTAAGAGTGTGTGGGCACGCACTTTATACTTCGAGATACTTCGGGTTTTTTTTTATGATATAGGAGGGCAATCGAGCTGCCGGAGCCGTTTTCATGACTACCGACGCCCACAAACATTCACATAGAGGCTATACAGATGCGCTTCCCTCCTTTCTCCTCCCACCTTAATGGGCCACCGACTACTTACACACCGCACGAAACGCGACAGCACAGCTGTCACTTTACGCCGGTCTCGTGTAAGCGAGTGCCGGCCCAATTCGACTGCAAGCAAGTATGCAGTGTGGCACTACCTCTTAGCAAACGGGTGCTCGACGAATCATCAAAGCGAGTAGTAGAGTAAAGCCTTGTTCGCATTGGTCGAGTAGTTTAGTCGAGTAGCGAGCAATTTCGTAGCTAAACGTGTCTGAACACCAAAAATTTAGTCGAGTAATTAGTCAAGAAATTTAGTCAAGTCGATAGATTTCACTCTATTTTTTCGGGCGAATAGCGCCCCCCACCATGCGTCCGCGCTCAATCGATCAACAGGGTCCGATCGCGTCGATTTAGTCGAGTGACGAGTCCTGTTAGCTGTCAAAGTATCCATAGTTTGTTTTTATTAATCTCTTAAATTATTATTCCCCTATTAATATTATTATACTCTTTAATTATAAGTGTCGAGTTCCAAATATTTGGAAAACGAATGTTTATGGAACATGAAGTCACCACTTTATAAAATAAACAAATAAAACAAAGTACATATTTAAATTTAGAAAAAGAATTAAATATACCCGGAGAAAAATAAATTAAATTGAAAATAAAAAAAAACATCAAGTTAGTAGGTACTTAATTAATTTTATTTCAAAAGCATATTATTTTTAATTATGACAACCGTTGCGTTTTACGTTGTTCATTTTGCTGATCTCAAGTTACTTATGAACTGTACTCGCTCAAGGTGCGAACGACATTTGGTCGAGTCGAGTAGTTTAGCTACTAAATCGATACTCTACTAGACTAAATTACTCGACCAATGCGAACCAGGCTTTAGCGAGTGTAGCGTGTAGTGGACGGTTTACGCTCGCGCCAACTCTCCCCAAGACAAGCTCGCGTATAGAAGTCTCACTTCAAAAATCAGAGAACCCATCGCTCCCGTCTTTAGTAGTAAAGCTACTACTACTACTACTTACTTTTTACACTTACGATATCGCTTTACTTCAAAGTCATGACACTAATGTCAATGTTGAGGGTCAAATGACACAATATTTTGTAATTAAAACAAACAAACTCAACCAAAAACAAGTAATTATCGTGCCGAAGTTATCACGTTTTTTTTAATGGTTATCTCCGTGTTAATGTTCAGGTCACGCGGGTATATTGGTAAAGGTGATATTTCAGATTTTTAGTAAGATGTCGCGCTGCATGCAGCCGAATTGGGCCGAGACCACCGCACCGGGGAGATACCTCCCGCTTACACGATACCAGCGTAAAGTGACAGCTGTGCTGTCGCGTTTTGTGTAGTGTGTAAGTATCCGGTGGCCCATGGAGGAGTGAAGGTGGGCAATGCAGCTATGCGGATTTCTATGTGTAGGTAGTCAAGGGTGGCTCCGACCAGCCCACTTAAACTATAAAAAACTGATTTAAGATTACCAACACTTATGCAATAACAATACTAATCAATAATACAGTTTTGCGGATGTCTATGGGCGGCGGTAGTAATCTATCACCTGCTCGTTTGCCCCTTATCATACGAAAAAACTACTCGATTATCCGAAAGACTTTGTCAAGGACAATACAATTAAGATTCCTCTGAGCAAAACAAGGTGAATTTTCGCAATCTAACAATGCAATATTCCTTTCGTAACCACCATAATTATATGTTATAGCTTTATGTCATTCGAGCTCTACTTTCAAGCGATCAAAATGTCACAAAGACATAATAATGGTGTGCGAGCCACCATTCCCCATCACCGGATATCATGGCTTCTTTTATTGGATAGACATGGGATTGAATTTATGTGGGCGAGTAATATAAAATATAACGACTAGTTTTTGCTGCGTGGAACGGGACGAGCGGCCATTTTGTTTTTCCCGCCAATAAATATATAGAATAACAAGTTCAGATACGTAGGTAAGTATTTAGTGATCTTGATACGGTTGAAAGGGAAAATTACCTAAACTAAACTATACCGTATAAAACTATCAATAAAAAATAAATTCGACAACAAAATTTTTTTTTACTTCTCATTTATTTTTTAATAATGTATATAAACAAACTCTAATGAAACATATGAACATGAAACAAGAAATAAAACAAAAAACATTTCAAATATAATAAGTTTGGCCAGTTTTTTTCGAAGAATCGTGGACATATAAGTATATACCGAATATTCTGAATAAAATAATTAAAAAACAGCACTTAAATACATATAAAATATTTTAGAAAAAACTGGGCAAGAGTCGAACTCGCGTACGAAGGACCATCATTACCATCATTGGCCGTTGCTTAGCTCCTTGAGGTATAGTTTTTTTCACATAGGTACAGCTTAGTACAGGTTAGGTACAGTTTATTGATACTTACATGTTCCAGAACATCCACAGGTTGGGGTGATACACGACTATGCGCGCCAAGCTGACGTCAGAACGGTGTGTCTATGTCACTATCTTTTTAATATTTAATTGCTTGAGGTACAGTTTTTTTCACATAGTACAGTTTAGATACAGTTATTTACTTTTTTTTCCGTCTGATGACTAATCTTCGTACTGCCTTAGTCATATATTCCCGATATCTTTCCTAGTCATTCTACGTGGTCAAAGTTCTGTGATGTGCTGAAAATGTACCTGCCTGAATTAACGTTCTCTTTGACATTCGATTGAATTTAAATAGCGAAATCAGCACTCAAGAATCTAGCTTGGAGATGTTTTTACGTCTGTAACTTATTTTTGTTGCATAATGTATTTCAATTATATGTGTAGAATTATGTGAAGGTAGATAAGGCAGAGGTCAAAAACCATTGGTAAAAAGAATTCGTTAGCCCTTACTGTTCAATTGACATTTTCGGCCCCCAGCTAACGTAATAAATGTCAAATCGTCTGAGTAGATGCAGCCTCACAATCCCATTGAATGTTTAAAGTGATTGTAAGTATGAGTAATAATGTTGTTTTTCGAGTTCAGTGGTGTTAGATTAGTCATCGGACGGAAAAATAACGTTTTTTTTTTGGATAAATGGAATTTACTTTTAAAGATTAATGCCACGCTGTATACATGTTGCCGAATTGGGCCGGCACGACTGGGGAGATACCACTCGCTTAAACTAAATCGGCCAAAAGTGACGCGTTTCGTGCCGTATATGTAGCTGATGGCCCACGGAGATGGGAGGAGGAAGGAGGGCAACGCATCTGTATAAATTGTATGCGGATGCTCATGAGCGCTGGTCATGAAATTCCCGACTGCTCGTTTGCCCCCATATAGATCCAACTCTTGAGGTGTAGATACATGATATATTGAGCATATTACAGAATACAGAAAAAAAATAAGTGTATTTTATACAATGATATATTTCCCTATATACAGTGATATATATTGTTGTTGGCAACAAAATACAGGCAAAGCTGCCAATTCAGAAGTTTGGGGACCACCTACTAATTCTTTATCTAAGACTTATGAGTTACGCCTCCCTAATAATAAACATGATTAGCTTTATCCTAGCATTATCCCAATAATAAACTGTCATCTGTCAAATTCTATAGGTACTATAGACATCAATGATATTACATACTTTTGTAATATCATTGATAGACATGTTTATTAGAAACGGAATTTGACAGATGTCAGTTTAATACTATGCTTGGATAAAGTCTATGTTTAATAATAAGGGGGAGGAAGTTCTATTGAGATTTATTGTTCAATAATAGTTTGATATACTTATTTTTTTCAAGGACGTTAACAAACAACCCTTGTTACGTCCTTGATTTTTTTATTGCCTTTTCTGTATTTATCTGCACGTCTGTTGCTGGAGCTCTTCAAATGAGACATTTTTTAACAATTAAGCAGGAAAATATTCTCCTAATATTTGTTTCGCGTGTTATCTTCAAATAGTTACGCACTTATAGTATCGAAACCGTTAAAATTATTATCAATCTTATTGTTCATTTTTTTATAGCGTAAGGGGGAAAATGAACAATTGGAACCATTTTCAATTTTCATGACTTCCACCCATGAACATCCGCATAGAGGCTATCCAGAAGCGTTGCTCCCTTCCTCTTCCTTCCTCCATAAGCCACCGGCTGCTGACACATCGCATGAAACACGATCGTGTAAGCGAGAGGTACCTGTTCGGTCGTGCCGGACCAATTCAGTTACATGCATGCATGTAGTGTGGCACGACCTATTCATAGTTCAGCCTTCATATGTTTATTGTAATGACGTAATCAAAGTCCTGTACGTTTTAAAAATCCACCGGTACTAGTTGTTTGGCCAACAGTTCAAATACAAGACAAATTCATTTGGGTCAAACGATTTGTACATTGCGCAAATAATTGACGATCGATAGCGGGATGTTTGTCAACGGTCCTTTATTTTCAGAGCCAATATTATAAAGCTTTAAATGAATTATAAGAATTTCAAGGCTGTGTACGTAATGTCAAATACAATTGACCTGGTGAGGCTAAAAAATCCAGATTAAATTAAATTCCCAGAATTCCGTCAACGAATCCTCAATAAGTATCACTATATTTTAAAATATTTCTTATAAAATTTTTGGAACCGAAACCATCAGGGTAAGGGTAGGAATATATCGCTATTTTTCTACCTCTCGCTAGCACTACGTACATTTCGTGGGGTGTATAAGCAGCCGGTGGCCCATGGATGAGGAAGGGGGCAGGAGATCAACGCATCTTCGTATAACGTCTTTATATTACTACTAAATCATCTTAATACTTTATAGCCAAGGAAGAGGAGCGCAGTTGCATTTTCTTTTATATCTTTTATATTTATTTATTTACGCCCCTACGTAAAAGGAAAAAAATAATGAAAAAGCTAGTGGCTAAACAGCCTAGGCTGGTCAATCGCTCCACGCCACTGCTGCTTCACGACAACGCTAGACCACACACGACTACAGACGACTACCAAATTAGAAGAGCTTCAATTGGAAAGTCTAAGACATCCTCCGTAGTTCCCGGACCTTGCTCCAAAAGATTACCATTTTTTTCGAAATTTGGATAACTTCTTGCAAGGGAAAAAATCAACAGCGATCAGGCATCCAAATCGCCTTCAAAGATTTGATTGATTCCCGTCCGACTAGTTTTTTAAGTAAAGGGATCAATGAACTACCTCAGAGATAGCAAAAGTGCATACAAAATAATGGTCCATACTTTGATTAATTAAATATATATTAAAATATATTCGACATTTTGTTCCTCCCATAAAAAACGCCAATTTCATATGTAGGGACCTAATATTATTTCATATTACTTATATTGTTTCTGTATTGGCCCGAATTATTCTTCATGCATTAATACATAATATACATATATACATACATCTAACTTTTCGTCGTCTAACTACCTAATCGGTAAACTAACCATAAATAAAATTTTATTTTTAAATTATATTGTACACCTAGATGTGGATACAAGTCTTATTTTTAAGTTGAAAATTATTGTAATAAGTACATAGCATTCCAGAAAAACCTGCGTGCTTTTTGGTCTGCTTATTATTCAATGTTGTAAGTAATGTTTTGATATATGTATATATATATATACAAAAAACTTTTATTTTTGAATTTTGAATTTGAATGACAACTTCCATTCGGGGATTTTTGTAACGTTCCGCCATCTTACTCCTCCTCAAGTCAAGCGATCGTATAGTAGTTTTACTTCAAAATGTATTCGTACTCATGACATTATTGGCCTTGCAAAAGGTTGACGAAGTCAAAACAGACATTACGTTTATTGGTCCAAATATGAGAGGGTTTACTGGTTTTGTAGGTAACCCAACATTAGGAAGCGTGCAATATACAAGAGGCAGCCTTTAGTTTAATATGGCATGTACCAAATGATGTCAATTGCACTAAATACTTACAAAATAATGACAATAATATATTTATCAAAGAGAATATATACTAATACTGACTAAGAATATCGACATTTAATATACAAAACATAACATCTTTGCGTAATAAATTTTATATACTTACTAACAAACGTCAAACCAAAATATTATATACCTATGTATGTACATAATATATAGTTCATATTTCAGCCACTAGTTAGCTTGACAGTCTAGAAGCTTGTTCCCTTATTTTAAACCACGTATAAGGCCTTCAGTACTCAGCATATGGTGGATAGCTTGATGGATCAATTAAGAGAGAGTGTTATCCTCCAAAAGAATGATGTGGAGGAGGGCCAGAACATCTATGTGGAGGCTATTATTTGCATAGTTGAAGAACCAGAAGCCACCTTCCGCCATCATGAAATTATTTATTCGTTATTTTGATCCGAAACATTTAAGTTTCATAACCAGTAACAGCAACAACACATATTAACGTCAGTTTCCTAATGAAAGGCTTAAGTTTTCAATTGTGTGTGACTTAAAACATGCTCTATAATTTATTCCTATTGCTGCGATATTTTAATGGCTACAGCAATAAGCTGTCGGGTCCGTTAGTAATTGCATGTTATGTATTATAACATAATAGATGTATCTTTTTAGCTTTCGTTCCTACTTGTCCGAACTAACAGACAGCATTACCGAAGTATCGTAGGATAAAATTTCTCCGTATCATATTTTCACTACGTCATAACTTCGGCTACTACGACACACGCAGGCTCCGTTGCAAAATCCTATTCAAACACCGGCTAATTAATGAATATTCATTGAGTAACCTTCTTGATTATTTCGGTTGGGCTTTGATAGATGTCGTTGCCTGTAGTAAGAGGTCACGTCTTCATCTAAAGAGCGCTTTCACATGTTTTTTTTGTAGTGCGACTGAAGAGGTGCGCAGCAAATCCCTTTAAAAGTTAAAAACATTACAGTGTCTGTAGCGCGGTTAAGTCGCGCCCCACCGCGCCGTCGCGGTCGCGATCGCTAGCGTCAGCCACCCTTCACAGTCGCGCCACAGACGCGCGTTAAACCTGGATTACCAGCTCGTTTCCAATATAGATTCCAACTATGACAGATTGCTGACTTTTCAGTGAACGACTGATTTTATAAAAAAATCGTGAAAAAAAGTAAATATACCGCCAAGGTTTTGCTGTAACTGCTAAAAAGCACATTAACATAGGTTACTCTTTACACAAAATATCATAGTTATCCCTCGATTGTAACATCTTCAAAAACAACAATGTACTAAACACATGAAAATCAAAAATTTACTAAGTTTACCAAAATTTTTATTTTCAACTTGGCCGGTTTTTTTGATATGAAATCATTAGTTTCGTTAAAAAAGGCGGACGGAGTCTCATGAAACAATAACTGAAGCACCCATAGCAGACTACACGTATACACAGACGACACACATTGACACAATAGTATGCCAGTCGTCCTCCATTACACACGCAAACATAAATTCACTGTAAATAGTGAATTATTTTTTTTTAATATTCAAAAAAAACTTCAAACTGCTGTACTGAAAAATTCACTCATTTTGAGTTGCAACAGTATTCTTCCATTCAACAGTCTAAGCATTTCAATTTTCTATTACATCCATCATTACAGTAAAGCGTATACAATCTTTTTCGAAAAAATCAATCCTCTAGTTCGCATTTATATTTTTGCTAGTAAATTTTTCTATTATAAATTTATCTGCAGCATTTTTTAAGTTCTGCTGCTTGTTTTCCTATGTAGGTATTTTCAAATTTTTCAAACAGTCTCTCCAATGATATTTCTTCTTGTTGTTTCAGTGTAGGAGGTTTGTTTTTGCTTCATTCTTCTAAATACATCAATCACATTGCGTGTTACCATCTTCGTCTATGTATTTTATTGTCACTTGAAGATATTGAGGATAAGCAATATGTTTCTTGTTTGGTTTTACATCACTCCCAAGTAGTAAAGTAAATTCGAAGCGAAGTTTCTCCACGTTTTAATAGATATCTTGTAACGAAAATGTCGTTTTATAAGATTACAATATTATTTTTAAGTGTTTTGCTTTAATCACTTCAATGCGTAGACAGAGGAAACTATTCAATGACTTTTCATCTGTTCTAAGTTAGATTATTATCTGTTAGTTTCTTTTTTTAACGTTTGGCACATTTATTAAATAACATATAAACGTCACCTACCGTGACCATTAATAAACATAGTTTGGGGATCCCCGCTCTAGGTGGCAAAATGACATTTCAAAAAATTTGTTCGGAAATAGTAAGTCGTTGCCCTCTGGCCCGAATCACTGCCTACGAGCCTATCAAATTAAAAATCAAAATTGTGCTTGATGGTAACCACAGTGATATTGTAAACAATTATATAATACTTTGAATTAACAAATACAAATATATAATAAATACTTATTAATAAATTCGTATTTTTTATAATATGGTTGGGTAACCAGCATTATTTTGGGACCATATTGTGTACAAAAGTCAACTTATGTCACGTCTATAGATCAAAAGTATGAAATTGTTGTAAATTGAACGAATTGAAAATTTATTTATGTATATTTTAAATACTATTAATGGCGAGAGCAACAAGAATAGCATTGGACCTTACTCTTCGTAAGTATCTGTTTGCCACGGGCGGTTTTCCCAGAGAAACGACCGCAAAACAATTTTATACAAAATGCGTATTTAAAATCGTTGAAATGTTCTGATTGTTGTTTGTTTTGCAGTTTCTGTGAGAAAGGTTTGTCCAGTGGTAAAGTCACTTTGGTCTAACGTAAAAAATAATATAGGTAATACTAGCGCAAGACCTATAGTCGATAATGTAATTATCCGTAAAAGTGAAAATTTTTTAGACACAACCCACAAGAAATTAGAACAAAAACTAGAAAAACTACGTAATGACTTCTTGCCTAAAGAACAACAACACCTCGAACAAGAATTAAAAAAAGTGAAAGAGAAAATAAAAGGCAAAAGAAGTTGAATATTTATAGAATTTGTTAATATAAACCCTAAAATAAAATCTTTGAAACCCATTAAACATTTTTCATTTAATAATTTATTAAGTAAATTTTTCATATTTTAGAAAACGCAAAGTCACTAAAGCCAAGGTTAGGAGTCGCTTGGCAATTGTTCAAAAAAGAAGCTGCTCCTCCCCTGACATTCAATTTTCTCAATGGCCCTAAAGGTAAACAGATGGAAGACTTTGCTTCTAGAATGGCTGATAACTTTATCAATAAATTAGCACAGCGTATAAAAGAGATAGACGATGAAGCTGCGAGAGAGGTAAAGAGAAAGGAAGAGGAGAAAATAAAAGCGGCAGCCGAAGCAAAGAAAGCAAAAGCTGCGGCGGAAGCTAAAGCCAAAGCTGAAGCCCAAATAAAGGAAAAAAAAGCTGCAGCTGAAGCGAAAGCTCAATCTGAAGCCGCAAAGAAAGCAGTAAAGAAACCAGCAGCTGCTTCGGCAGGGAAAGCTAAAGCAGAGAAAACACAATCTGCGCCGGCAAAGAAAGCCAAAGCAGAGAAACCACCAAGTGCGCCGGCAACGAAAGCCGAAGCAGAGAAACCACCATGTGCGCCGGCAAAGAAAGCCAAAGCAGAGAAACCACCATGTGCGCCGGCAAAGAAAGCCGAAGTAGAGAAACCACCATGTGCGTCGGCAAAGAAAGCCAAAGCAGAGAAACCACCATGTGCGCCAGCAACGAAAGCCGAAGCAGAGAAACCACCATGTGCGCCTGCAAAGAAAGACAAAGCAGAGAAACCACCATGTACGCCGGCAAAGAAACCCAAATGAATTGAAGCAAAAAACAAAAAACCAATGAATAAAGAAAACGTGAAACTCTTAGGATGTTAAAGAGAAATAAATAAACTAGAAAATATAATTTACTTTAATGAAGCAGACGTTAAATTCATATTACAGTATGTTACATTCACTATATACATGTCTTTTACCGGAAGCTGCTTCGGCAGGGAAAGCTAAAGCAGAGAAATCACAATCTACGCCGGCAAAGAAACCCAAAGCAGAGAAATAACAATCTGCGCCAGCAAAGAAAGCAAAAGCAGAGAAACCACAATCTGCGCCGGCAAAGAAAACCAAAGCAGAGAAACCACCGGCGCCGGCAAAGAAACCCAAATGAGTTAAAGCAAAAAACAAAATACCAATGAAATAAAGAAAACGTGAAAGTCTTAAGATGTTAAAAAAGAAATAAATAATCTAGAAAATACAATTTGCTTTAATGAAGCAGACGTTAAATTCATAATATTACAGTATGTTAAATTCATTATATACAAGCTTTTTTGATAAATTTACTTCTATTGAAGTGAAATGATTTGAATGTTACCAATGGAACATAGACAAGATATACATTAAAGAAGTAGATCGAAAGTAGAGTGTTTTACCTATTTTATTTTAACAATAAACACAACATTTATATTGTAATGAATTTAAGTTGTTTAAAGGCACCAATGTTGTAAATTATGTATTTTCTAGCCACTTCAGATTATCAGGCTACGGAATAGCAAGTTTATTACCATTTTGGAGGGTAAATTGTAGTAGGATTTTTTAATAACAGCCAATTTAATTATAAATATTTATGAATATTTATACACTGTAAACGGGACGTAAATCGCGTTATAAAATCGAAGCATTATCTCGACTCTCGACGTTTCGGCCGTAATGCAACGGCTGTGGTCACGAGTAGACTGATGCTCCATAGTGTCACCGTCTCGTAGCCGTGCGAGTTCTTCGAACTACCCGCGGTTGAACTTTATTATTTTATTTTATATTTAAACTACCCGATGTACCTCGAACTACCCGCGGTTGATCTTGAATATTTTTAGTTAAAACATTAAGGTCGACACACAAGACTCACAACATTCGACGATTTATTCGACTTCGATACACCCCGACTCATACACATACACTATATTTCCCGATAACCGGATTCCACAAAGCCGACAACCTATACCTACCCATTATTCCGGTAAAAAAATTATATTTCTAGATTTCAACCGCTTCACGTATCATCCTAAGTAATATAGTAATGACGTTCAGTAGGATTTTCGGGCTGTGCTGTTCGACCCAGTGGTTCGGTCCCGACTTCAATAGGTGCTCCGGAATCTCTGACTTGTTCACCTGGCGATTCCTTACTGCTGCTATGTGCTCCTTAACTCTCTCCGCTATTGTGCGCTTAGTTTGACCGATATAGGAACTGTTTTTGTTGTCGCAGGGGAATGCATTTAAGCACGA
>LUGF01029839.1:139606-160297 GCA_001625245.1 Calycopis cecrops
TCGACATATATTTTTTTCTAAGCCTGAGCCATGGTCTATATACGTAGCAAATTTCAACCATAATCGGTAGTCATTAAAATAGCTCCGAATTCTCGTTTGCCTCCTATAGTATAACAAAAAATGTTTACAAAGCGTAATGGGCAAAAATATATAGGCTTCGTCCCAACCTACCAACATATTACTGATACCAATATGACCCTAAAATGACCCCTATTTGATAAAAATCCTTTGTTTTAGAAAAATCGGTGGAAATGATTTATAAAAAACATTTTGTAATTAATATTAACGTATATTTTTTTTTACATTAATTGTTAGTCATTTTTTAATTAAAGGTATATTACAAGACAAAATATGATTTAATATACCTAGTCTAGCCATAAGGTCTGTTATAAAGAAAAAATATTTAATAGCAAATAACATTTATTACCTTTACAGTGCGTTAGTTTAATACACAAATATAAAACAATTAAAAATATAAAAAGTTTATTCGACGTGGTCTCCATTGGCTGCACCACAGCTACAGTCCTTTAAATGTAGAGGCCAGTTATCAATAGAAGCACGCACTCTTTCCATGGGGAAATTCTTCACTGCCAATTGTATGGATTGTTTCAGAGACTTCAAGTTATCATGGCGTTTAGAGCATGCTGCACTCTCTAAAAGTGATCGTAAATCATAATCCAGCGAATTAAGATCGAGACTAGACGATGGCCAGTCTTCAGCTCTGATGAAATCCAAGACGTTCCCTTCCAATCAAGACTGCGTGGACCGAACTTTATGACCCGGCGCCGAGTCTCGCTGGAAGGACCATACTTGGTTATTGAACAAGGTGTACATTGAGGGGCTTAACTAACTTCTCAAGAATAGTATCTTGATACACTTGTGCCGATGTTTTGATACCTTTTACACAAAAATGTGGCTAAGTCACTCCTTCATAGCTAACACCCCACCAAATCATAACTGTAGTCGGATAAAGTTCACATTGGACTCATTCGCTTAATTGAGAAGCTTCCTTAGAGCTTTAAGCATAAATACGGTCATTTTGTTTGTTAAAATGTTTCTCAATTGTAAAAATTTTCTCATCCGTAACAATTTTTTTCAGTGACCTCCTTAGCGTACCACTTCAGTAGTTGTTTCGATTTTACCACCCTATTCATCTTTAATTTATCAATAAAGAAATGACTAGACCTCTTATAGGCTGCAAGTCCTTAGTCATTAAGTCTTAAAATACGCGACATGGTTCTAGCAATCCTTATTTCCCGATATAAAATCTTTTGCTTTCGTACAGGATTTCTTCGATTTTTTTCCTTACTGCTTTGACCACCTTTTTCTAACGCGGACGGTCAGATCTTTCTCTGTCGCAAAAAGAGGAAGTCTCATTGAACCTATTCATAGCCCGGTACACAAACACTTGATTAATACCAAGTGTAAAGAGAGTTTTAAAAATTATATTTGTCTCCATACCTAATTTGTGTAATGCTATCACAGCGATTCTGTCCTCTTTATCACCCCACTCTATTTTAATATCGCAAAATATTGTACAATGTATTGGCCCCATAATGAAAAAACACAATGAACAATTGTAAAAAATGACAGATTCCAAATTCAAATGTAATATTTTTTTATTTTAATTGTAACAGTATTTATGGCCAGACAAAGTAGATGTAATTCATTTATGTTGATGGGTGGGGACGATTCCGCTCATGGTCCTTTGCAAGTTTTGACATGATTTCATTTTAATGACGATGACTACTAACGTAATATCCGTATTATTTATTTTACTTTATTAATGCGAGGTGCCCTCCTGCATTGCAGCCGAATTGGGTCAGAACGATAGGCGAGGTACCTCTCGCTGACATGACGCCGCCACACAGTGGCAGCTATACTGTCGCATTTCGTACAGTTCGTGTGAGATTCCGAAGGCGCATTGATTGGGGAAGAGCGAAGGAGAGCAACGCTTCTGCACAATAGTTCTATGGTACTCCCATAGAACTGTTATGGTCATAAAAAAGTATGAGGGTACAATTGTGGAGATAAACTAGATTTAGTTAGACATGCTAAGGTTTTACACTGTATAGTTCTTATATAATGAATAGTCATATATATTGTTCGCTTTAAGCTATCAACCTTTTTGCCATTCTAGTAAATCTGAAGATTATATAAAAACGAAATATTATTTCCTTTAGCAATTTGTAAAAAATGGAAAGACACCCAACACACGAACACAAGCTTCGACATTTTTGTCCTTGAAAATAAAATACTTAAAAAAATAAAGTAAATACTAAATAAATAAATAAACGTTACTTAAACTTAATAAAATAATAGCCAATTAAAAATATACATTTGACATATAATTTGACATTAGGTAAACTTCTAAATTTCCTTGCTTGTTGTCTTGCAGACAAATTTTATTATAGGCTCTTATAATTATCACTTTATTATTAATTCATTAATAAGGAAGTGTGGGTTATTTAGAGTAATTTGTATTCAAGATATAGTCGAATGGCATCCACTATCATCTATAGGACCTTTATACGTGAGACATGTTTTTAATTTCATAATTTAAAAACTTTTTAATATTGCTTTGCTCAAAAAGACTTTTATGAATTAAATATAAGCTTGATTCTGCTTTTTAAATTACGAAAAAAAGTTTATTTCTTAATTAAATAATTCTAATAATATTTTTAAACGTAAAGTTGAAATTGGAGCGATTTTTTTTACCGGAATTTATTTTAAAGAAAATTGAGGTTAGTTCTATGGATTTTTTTTTCCTGTGCATTGAATTGCGACTGATATGGGTGGGTTAGGGAGCCCCCTCTTCCTTCCACCAGACCCTCACACCGAAATTCGTGCCTAACGATTCTAAACCTTGACCTACTTCAGTTTTTACCTAATTTGTATAAGAACTGTGTGCAGTAAAGTAGAAGTACAATCAAGTTGATCAATTTTCATGGCAGTCGTTGCTAGTTCCTCCTTCTCTTCCAGTATCTTTCCCTTCAACATTGGCCAGTCCATTTTCTTTCTCTACTCTTGTCTCTTTCTCTTCTTGTCTCCAACCACAGGTCCCGGGTTCGAATCTCGGGTTGGATCGAAAAGTGTTAATGGGATTTTTCAATTTCTAAGAGCAGCAGCACCGTAGCAGAAAGTTGGCGGCGTTACACCCTCGTACCTCGGAGAGCACGTTAAGCCGTCGTGCGACGGCCCTGCGCTTGATTTCACGCAGATCGTGTAGTATTGCCGACCAATCTGAGTAGGAGAATAAGGGAAGGGAGTGTGCACTAGAATCTGCGCAAAGGCTTGTAATAATAATATTAATAAATACCTGTGGACTTTACACACCACGTTAGCCTAGCCCCGTGCTAAGTGTTCTATAATATGTCCTGATTCTAGATTAGCAGCCATTATTATCAGCCTGATGACATCCAGTGGTGCACGTTGGCCGCCCCAATCGAACTGAGTACTGTTTTCAGGCTTTACATATACCGTCCCCCTACTTAGCTGGAGGCTAGCAACCACTTTCATTTCATAGGTCTATTAAAATGTTAAATAAGGATTATAGAATATTGATATCCTTTGACCTTTCAATAGTTATCGACTTTAGTTTTATTCATATTTTGTTCCACATTTCATGTCCACCAGCAATTATAATAATAAATTATAATTCATTAACAGCAAACAGGTTTGGAACTATTTAGAACGTATTAGCAAGATCTTGCTAAAATTTTATCATCGTTGTCATTAGACGATTATAGGCTACTTTTAATTGGTACTCAAATACTCACATCAATGCGGGCAAAAAGGCAGTATGGACTGCCGATGGAAGTGAAAGTCTTGAAGAACATTGTCACGGTGAAATGCAGCCGAATCGGGTCGCCTCGACTGGGGATACATCCGACGTCGTGCCGACCCGATTCGCTTACACGATATTGGCGTGAAGCGACAGCTGCACGCTTCTCGTGCCTGGTGGCCCAAGGAGGGGGGGGGGNNNNGGTAACGCATCTGTATAACCTCTATGCGCATGTCTATGGACATGAAAGTGTCTCCAACTGCTCGTTTGCACCGCTACACTATAGAAAAAAAATATGCATATCCACTTTGCCGTGCTACGCATAAAACGCATAATATTTTTGCTGACACGAACTCGTAATATTTTTGCCGTTAAAGCAGTATTCACTTTAAGAATCTGATTCAGAAATTTAGACTTACTATTTTAACATCGCCTTCAATTATTATTTCGTAAATATACTCAATGTACAGACACATGAATTACGGTTTTATTATGTGTATAGCTATAGTCTAGATAGATATATTATCTTCTCTTATATATATTATCTACTCTTAGTAAAAAAAATAGAGGTAACCCTGAAAATCAGTGGCAGGACTGATCAGGTTCCGGCTATATCTGAGGTCTCATCATTTTGTGAAGTACACCGTAGCCTTTTCTTAGATTTTGTTTGCTTTTCTTTTTTCTTTTAGTTCTTACTTCTTGTAATTATCGTATACTTATTTGTTGGTTTCAGTGTATTATTACAACTAAACTATTATTTATTTAATTAATTAACAGAGGTAGTGCCATGCTACATTGCAGCGGAACGGCGCCGGCATGACCTGGGAGGTACCTCTCGTTAACATAATACCGGCATAAAGTGTCTGGTTTGCTGCCGCGTTTCGTGCGGCTATTGAATATCCGGTGACCCATTGGGAGGACGGGTGAAGGAGTATCTGCTTAATATGTGGATGTTAATGGGCGTCGGTGCCAAGTGGCTTCGATTGCTCGTTTGTCCTACTATGCTATAAAAAAAACAAATTATTTCTTAATAGGTTATAGCAAGTTGGTCGCAAGTGGGATCGTTGATGTTATGGGACCAGCCGCGAAGGGACAAAATGTGTTTCCTCAATTGGAACAGAAGTTGAATGAATTAAAAAACACCCCATTGGGTAGAAAAATGGAAGCTGCAAAAGTATTTTACCGGTTGGAGATGGCGCCACCTTTGAAGTCTTATGATGTAAAGGTGTGCAATATTTTTACTCTGTAAATGATTTAGAGAGATTTTTTAAACGAGCAGTAAGAACACCTCGCCAACTATCGTTGGTCTACAAGTGAGTTACAAGATGGGATGACCAAGGGCAGCGCACGCGCGACTTTTATGCTCAATTCACACCAAAAGCGCGGCGAAGCGCAGCGAAACGGAGCGCACTTTCAGTGTCATGTAAATTTAAACTTTATTTTCATTACTGTAGTACTTATTATCGAATTCTCGCGACTTCCGCGCGGATTCCAGCGAATTCTCGCGCAGTCGCGGGAATCCGCGCGACTCGTTCGAGTTTCTCATGCGATAATAAGTATTATGGTAATTATTATAAAGTTGAAATTCATATGACACATTAACTGCGCTTCGCTTCGCTGCGCTTCGCCGCGCTTTTAGTGTGAATTGACCCTTAGACGCGGCGACCGGCGATTTTGGGACTGCATCGATGCAGTTGCACGGCTTAGTCGCTGCATTCAGCTTCAAAAAAAAACGACTAATTGTCACCGCACACTTATCAACTTGGAAAGGGATCGTAACCGTATCACCTCGAACCGATCAGCGCCTACGCCTCGCTTCGAAAAACGAAGGCCATACGGTGCCGAACCCTTTCCGAGTTGATGAGTGTGCGTTGACCATAAATCGCCGGTCGCCGCGTCTTAAAGTCTCTTGTATGCTGTCACCCTAAAAACCAAGGAATTTTTCTATTATAATCCGACCTAGCAGCCCCAGTTCCAGGAGTTGTAGTTGAGACGAGAGAGAGAGAGAGAGGGAGAGAGATGGAGAGAGGTTGTAGAACAATGCCCAAATGACAAACTACCAATTCGAGTCTATATTATACTGACTGATGACTCCCATAGACATATAATTGTTATGCCGATACGTTGGAGTTGGACCTATATGGAGCATCTACTCCAGTGCCCGCTGTGCCCAAAGACTTGCGCATTGGAGGATCTCGCGGCCAACGATGCTGCCACAGCTGTGGCAAAGTGCTGGTCGGATAAAATTTGATCGACTGATCAATTACTGACTGAGACATAGAAGACCCCGCATTGAACCCACAAACCACAACATGGCTCAGAGGCGTAACTACATCTTTCGAGGCCCGTGGAAAATTCGTCGGATGGGGCCCCTCACTTCTAACTAATGTATGTTCCAACCATGGATACTGTACTGTGACCGGGGGCCCCCACGGACTGGGGCCCCTACGAACTGGGCCCATTTGGCATTTTGCCCACTTGCCACTCTAAAGTTACGCCACTGGCTTACTTACTTTACGGTGATATTATCAAAGCCTCTTAGAATATGTTATGAATATGTATGTGATTGTTCTAATCGTGTTCTGAGGTCATCGCTTACCAAAGCCAGCTTCGGATGACCATGGACGGTCAGGTACTCCCAAATATGTCCCAATATGTTCGAATCGAATTAATTTACGATACATTGTGATTTATTTTTATCACTGCATAGTATGAAACAAAGCCGCTTTCCGCCGTCTGTGTGTCTGTATGCTCAGATCACGAAAATACGTAACAGATTTTGATGGGGATTTTTTAATAGAGTGATTAAAAAATCAAGAGGAAGGTCTATATGTATAATATCCTCCATTTTTGAAGTCCGAAATCCACGCTGGCGAAACTGCATGCTGATGCTCGTATAGTATAAGGGAATTTTGATCCGGTATATTGTTACGCAGATGTAAAATGCTTGTCAGGGTTTTTAATAAAAGTAATTAGAGTTATTCTCTTCTGGACTTTGTACTATGCCTGCTTACTATTTAAATTACATTATGTGCTGAATTGCATAAACATTTGTAGCTAGCTGCGCTCCGCAGTTTCACCCGCGTGAATTTCGATCCCGTGGAAAATAGAAAATCATCCCATGCCATCCCGTAGGAACATCTTTTCGGGATAAAAACTATCCTGTGTTAATCCAAGTTACCAAATATGTGTGGCAAATTTCATGAAAATCGGTTTTTGCACGAAGGAGTAACAAACAAACAAACATTCGTATTTCTAATAGGATTACATATCAAGTAGCATTCGAGTCGGTATAATTCTGTCTATGCGTAACTATGAGCTACTAAATTAGAAATAGCTGCTAAATAGTTTTAACCTTATATTTGAGCAAGAGGTAGTGCCACACTACATGACCGCCCATGGACGTCCAAAGCTGGCTTTGATAAGCGATGACGTCAGAACGTCGAACGGTTAGAACAATCACATACGTATTCATAACATATATTGGGAGAAGGCATATTTGATAACATCGCCGTAAAGATGTGTGTAGAGGTAGTGCCACTCTGGGTGCATGCTTGTAGCCGAATTAGGGCGACACGACCGGGGAGTAACCTTTCGCCACACCAGCGTAAAGTGACGGCTGAGCTGTCGCGTTTCGTGCGCTGTGTAAGTAGCCGGCGGCCCATGGAGGTGGGAGGAGGAAGGAGGGCCACTCATCTGTATAAACACCATGCGGATGTCTATGGGGGTTGAACCTATATCTAATCATGAAAATAACACGACTGCTCGTTTTCCCTCTTATACTATAAAATCCCGAGTATCATTCTATCTATGAGTAGTAAAATGACAACTAAAATAGAAAAACGCGACGTAGTGAAATGTAGAAAAACACGCGTTGAAGGCTGCTAAATAGTTTTATTCTTATATCCTTGTAGATACTATATTGTCCACGGTCCTAAAGCCTTCATGATTCCTATACGTGAGCCAAACGTTCACAACAGAGTGACCATAGATTACCTATACACTTATACTGAGTGGCCTTAGCTAACGCGCGCTAGTTACCCTTGCCGCCATAGTCGCTGGAAGGGGTCATGATATTATGTAATAGTAAAATTCATTGAATGAACCCTTACGATCAATCAAATAAAAGAAGCTTAAACAATCACAGTTCCACCTGTGGGCACCGATTGGGGCCCCTTTGGATCGGGGCCATCTAGGCCTAATCGAAGCCTCCTTCGCATCGGGATCCGTGGCAAAGTCATCGTTTGGAGCCCCTCTTTCTCGTCATAAAGAGCTTAACAAATTGGTGTTTTACCTGCGAGCACTGACCGGGGGCCCTCTCTGGGCCATGGCAATTTGCCGACTCGCCACGCTATAATTATGCGTTGGAAATATGACTTATGACTCAGCCTCCATAATAAACATAAAAAGCTAATGTGTAAGCTAAATGTTTTCGCAGAAGCCTCGGCAAATTCATCGAATGAGTGCAATTATCTAATAACATAGAGAAGCTTAGCCAAGGGCGTTTCACTGTGGGCACTGATCGGAGGCCCCCTTTGAGCCGGGGCCCGCGTCATTTGCACACATGCTTCGCCATAATTACGCGCTGGATGTGCGAATAACTTGTGACTCCTAGGCCATCGTAATAAAATGTTAATGACTTGAAACAATTTACGGAAGCTAAATGTTTTCGCAGAAGCTGCCCTACGTGAAGGATGTCGGTAACGCAATAAAAAAAGGCAACTATCAAAACCTCACTGTGAGGGAAGCCTGGCTGAAGTTCCTGGTGTTCACAGAGGTGTTCTTGTGGTTTTTCATGGGTGAAACTGTTGGGAAAGGGCACCTCGTAGGTTACAAAGTTTAAAACCGAACTACTATAACCGCGTAATGTACTTTTTTATAATAAAGCTGTACTTACCATAAGGAGTTGGTGATTTATTTATCCTACTAATATTATAAATGCGAAAGTTTGTAAGGATGTTTGTTACTCTTTCACACAAAAACTACTGAACTGATTTTCATAAAACTTTATAGTAATATAGCTTTCATGTCAGAATAACATAATAAGTTAAAATTTTGAATTATTTTTGAAGTCCGAAATCCACGCGGGCGAAGCCGCGGGCGGAAGCTAGTCAGATTACAGATATAATTACTTTAAAACTATATAGTGTTTATATACGCAAAGTGTTTTTGTTCAAAGTCGGACCGACACACCCAGTATATTATAACAAGCAGCCAGATGTGGTTTATTTCTGGAAATTGGCCTATCCTATAGTATAGAGATATTAGGAGAAGGTTACGCATCTGTGTAACCTCTATGGGCGATGAGTCTTGAAAATGGCTCGGAGTAGGTATTCATTTGCTATACTTAAAAAAAATCATTTTTACTTTTTTCTTTTACCTAAGAAGATAAACTTATATTCTTCTTCTTCTTCTTTACTGGTTCCCGTCACATCACGGGGTCTTATCTGCGCCATAACATTCGGTAGTCGGGTAGCTTTAGTTTACGTGTGAGGCTAATCACGCTACTCCGTGTATGGCGGGCAACCTCTGCCTCTTAAAACAAGATAAGCTTATAGTTTATCTATGGATAATATTATCTTCAAACCACGAAATTCATTGTTATTTGTTTCCCTATTTCTTGAAGCGCCAATCAAACCAGATTAATAATTTACAAATGATAAAACTGATTCCAATGAAGTAAGCTACTTAACAATTTAAATTATACCTAAATTAGAATTAAGAACTGGTTCAAACGTTGTTGTACTTCTGTATGTCGCGTCATTGCTGGGTTGCAGTCGAAACGGGCCAGCAGCATTTATCCAGTCTCCTTTCAATCTTGGATATAGGCATTTAAGCAAGCAAGAGGTAGTGCCACGCTGCATCATAGCGGAGCTGGTCCGCCACGACCGGGGAGGTACCTTTCGCTTACATGAAACCGTCGCTCGTAAAGTGGTATAGTAATTAGATATAATATAGAGATGGTCCAAGGGCTTCGTCATTATCACATCATTCCTTGAGGTCCAAGCTGACCAAACCTCGCAGCAATCTTGAATGACCTTCACTAAGACTCGTGAGGTATTTATTTCTTAAAAAATTCCACGTTGAGCCGACAGATCAAATAAACAAAAGTGCCTCATAATAAACTATGTTTCTAACAATTTAATCATATTCTTCGATGCGTGTAATAAAGCTAATAAATATTACCTACTGTGATAAATAATAACATTTTTTATCAATACTAATTATTTTATATATTACATATTATTGTTTGCTAGAATCTGTTACAAGTTACAAACTACGTAGTACATTGCATTTGTTAGTTCCGCGGCAGCTACACGACACGACTGCACGAGCGAACGCTTACATTTTATTATAATTGTTATAATTTAAAAATACATGGTTATACCTAAATTACTGTGCAAAATTATTTACTTAATCAAAAGTTGTTATTAAATATGTGGCAGTTGTGATAGTGAAATAGTTTTCCACAACTTCTGTTTTGGTGTAATTTAAAAATACTGACATTTTCATTTTGACAATTTTCCTGAAATTTGCTGTCAAATTTATCATTTGTCATTCATTTGTCAAATACCTAGAGAGGCTAAAATGGCTGCGAAGGTGCAATGCGGTGATTCCGCGAAAGCGATAAGACAGGAATCATGA
This sequence comes from Calycopis cecrops, assembly GCA_001625245.1. Taxonomy (NCBI): domain Eukaryota; kingdom Metazoa; phylum Arthropoda; class Insecta; order Lepidoptera; family Lycaenidae; genus Calycopis; species Calycopis cecrops. The sequence goes on from LUGF01029839.1 coordinate 150,036, forward strand.
TTGAAAAACGGCAGAAAAATCCTCAAAAATGATGTGATTGTGCGATCAAAGTGATAGTTTTAAATAAATTACCTGTCTCTCCTTGTGATTTTTAAGTGTTAATTTAATATTATTTGGTTAGTATGTTGCGCAAAGTTAATTTTTACTCAATATGTATAGCGTTCGGTCTAAGTGTTCTTTTAATTTTGGCTGGAAGTCGATATACAGATAATAATATTTACCGTCCAGCGGCAGAGAGTCGTAGAAATATTAAGAATTATTACAGAAATGAAGATGTTGACGATACTTATATACAACCAATACCTACTAATTCTTTTGATGGCTCTCCTGATATTGAAAAAATTTTGGAGCAAACCCGCTCCAAAATCAAGCACGAATTATACACCTATAATTTTAACCAATCCCACGTTCATAACTTAGACAACTTGCTTATGGAGTCTGGTGGAAAGCCTGTACGGAGTGTAATAATATCAACTTGGAGGTCTGGAACAACATTTCTAGGAGAAGTTTTAAATGCCCAGCCAGGAAACTATTATCATTATGAACCACTCCTTAATTATGGTATAGTTCAAATCAGAGGCACTCCTGAGTCCGATAAAGCTTTAAAAACTCTAAAAAAGATGTTACATTGTAAATATGATGGCATGGAGGATTATTTTGAGTATGGAAAGACTCATTTGCACCAGTTTAGCCATAATACTAGACTATGGGACCATTGTAAATTTAAGAAAGAACTTTGTTTTGATGCTGAGTTCACATCAAGATTTTGTAGGCTGTTCCCTTTCCAAAGCATGAAGGTGGTGCGGGTTAGGTTACGGCTAATGAAGCAGTTATTAGAAGATAAGGAGTAAGTATTGGTCTTCCTTCATTTTATTATTTGTGGGATGATGTTGGTGTCTAATAAACTATTATGTCACAAGATGATTATAATCGAGAAACTATATTTTTATGTAGATATGTGGTACTTAAGATTTTGTGAAGTTAAGTGTGTTGTGAAGTTAGGTTTACCTAAATAATGGTGTTAGGGGATTCAGTAACTACTATTAACTTTTCGGGTACCGCGGACGTCTTAAGACGCTTCAAAAAAAGGCCATGAACACATGTTCGGTACCGGAGGTTTTAATACAATGGCAAAGAGAGCCGCTAAAAGATGGCAGTGGATTAGTCCATTTCTTAATTTGAGCTCACCATTGACTGAGCACCTTTTCTTAGAATATTTACCATGAGTAAAGAGATAATAATTAATCAATGTATACAATGTTCTGTAACTTTAAGCAAGTTTATACAATAGATAAATTTTATTACTGTGATATGTATTTGCATTTAAATTTGTTTTTCAACCTATGGGTGACTTGTGAATGCAACAAAAAAAATAACAACAACATAAACAAAAGTTGATAATGCAACAAACTATATCTGAGGTGTTTGTTATATTTTCAATTGCATGTATATACTCATAAATGTGTATTTGCAGGCTAAATGTGAAGGTGATTCTACTGATTCGAGATCCTCGTGGTGTAATGCAATCCAGACAGCACCGGAACTTTTGTCAGCCGTCTTCAGACTGTTGGAAGCCGGAACTTTTGTGTGCCGATATGATAAGCGACTATGTAGCGGCTGGACGGCTATTACAAAAGTATCCAGATAGGCTTATGTGAGTAAACAATTCATTATTTGTTTTTTTATTTTGAAGATTGAAAACTGTTCTTATATGAGTTTATACAATTCCACGACTTCATAGGATGTTGTAAGAAGGTCACCCAGTTTTAATATTTAAATGACTATATTATCCATTTCATGAGTAGTTATGTGCAAAAATGAGTCTGATTATCAGGACCTAATAATATCATATCCACTTGAGTGATGTGTGATGTGCACACATTATTTTGATAATGTTGCTTAATTAACTCTTACAATAGATGAATCAACATCCATTCAATTCATATTGTTATTAAAATTAAAATGTATTATGAGCCAACTAGTCTTTGTTTACCCTTTTGTCAATGTATCATGCATGCAAAAGGGTAAGCTATGCTTGACAATGAAATAATTTGTATAATGTACTTTGCTCATAAACACTCCTTTAATTCTCCCGGTACCGACCACGTGTTCGCTGCGTGTTTTTGAAGCGTCAATGAACGTCCGCGGTAACCGAAAGGTTATTTTAGTTGAATACTAAAGCAGAAGCTGTGTGATTCTTAATTGGGCTTATGGCAGTAAGCAGTACATATTAAGTTAATAGTATAAGGTATTACAATTTGTTTAAATAGATTAAATGTTTCATTGTTACCCGACTTCATCGGGTAATGTTTTTAAAGTAGTCTTTTTGTGCTTTAAAAACATTTCCTGTGCTGAAACTGTAACAAGTACCGGTATTATTAGTATACGCAAAGTACACATGTTAGTTCTTGTTCATGTATTAAAAGTGTAGGCAGATAGAAATGCAAAATATTAAAAAAGAAATTGATTATAGTAGCTGAATTCCTACTGCTCATATTTTCTTTTTTTTATAGGATACACAGGGCAAATGAGCAGATGATAGATGATTATCGCCGCCCATAGACATCTGCAAAACTTGAGGCTTTGCAAGCGCGTTGCCGGTCTTTTAAATAAGAGCTAGCTCTTTTCTTGAAGAATCCAGGTCTAATAGGTTCGGAAATAACAACTGTGGCAGCTAGTTCCATAATGAGGTTTGATTAAAATTTTTGGGGCTCCAAGACTGTATTAGGCTGTCCCCTGGGTACAGTATCGTAATCAGCCGAGAGATGTAGTGGGCCAAGGTTGTTTTAAAAGTAGCGGAATTGATTACATGCTCCATCCCATTAAAACGGAATTTTAGGGCTCCATTTATTTTTTAATATTTATTTATTTTATTTTATTAATTATGACTTTATGATATATGTTACGGGTACTTACCAAAGTACTATAAAATGCCCCCCACATTATAAAAATAAATCCTAGTAATATTATAAATGCGAAACTTTGTATGTCTGTTTGTTTGTTACTCCCTCAAGCATAAACTGCTGAACCGATTTTCATGAAATTTAACAGACATATAGAGAGTGATTAACACAGGATAGTGTTTGTTCCGAAAAAATGTTCCTATGGGATGCCATGGGATGATTTTCTATTTTCCACGGGATCGAAATTTAGGCGGATAAAACCGCGGTAATTAGCGCAAGTAATTAATAAAATATAAAGTAACTCATCTGTGAAATAGATTAACATCTCTTGTTCTTCCTACATGGTTGCTCGATTATAATATTTTGTACCTAAACATTTATTTCGCAAAAAGTACATTAAAATCAAGGTTGGTCTGCAATTACAAAATGAAAAAATGTAGAACAAAATCAACTTTTTTTCCAACAAAAGGTCTTTTGTTTGTCGAGTATTAAGGCCATTGTTTTATGAAGGCGCCACATTGTGAGGACAAAGATATTTTACAGCAATTAATACTGAAATAGACATAATTACAGTAATCACTTAGGGAGACAGCACACAGGCGACTTTTAGGAGCGACTACCGGCGACTCAGTCGGATTTTAGATGCTGGATGCAGCGACTAGTCGCGGGGAGCTCACACTTCAAGACGACATAGACGTTAATGTATCTCAATTAACGTCTAAATGCAGTCCCGAGAGTCGCACGACTACTGCGACCGGTCGCAGAGAGTCGCTAAATCTAGCGACAGCATCGCGACAGTCGCAGTCTCAAGTCGCGTGTGTGCTGGCTCTTAATGGTGCTTGCTGCCTCGTACTAAATAACTCTTTGTATGTTACCTCGCTGTAAGTTTCTGATAGTTTATTGTCAGCTCCGTTTGCACATTTGTATTAGAATATTCCTACGGGGCGTATTCCTAGTTCGATCCCATTGTTTTTTGCTGAGTATTATTTTACGAGGAAACTTTTTATTTTTATGGTATAGCATAGCAAACGAGCGGGAGTCATTTTCATGACTACTGACGCCCATAGACATCCGCCTAGAGATAAACAGATACATGGTGATGATCCTTCCTCCTCCCACCTCGATGGGCCACAGACTACTTACGCACCGCACGAAACGCGACAGCGCGGCTGTCACTACGCCGATCTTTTGTAAGTGAGAGGTACTTCCCCGGTCGTGCCGGCCCAATTTGTCTACATGCATGCATGCAGCGTGGCACTACCTCTTCCTAACAATAGGGAATATGCGGATGATTGAAATAATTATATTTTTTTTTTATATGTAAAGTCTTTTCCTCTAGATGTGCGTACGTATTAATATTTTAATTTTGTTTTCAATCAGACAATAATAATTATTGAAAAGTGCAAAAATTGTGCGGGAAGATTGAATTAGGTGAAACGCACGCCATTGGTCGGAATGAATTGTGACGTCAAATATCATAATACATAATGTCATTGTCAAAGAGCATTGGAGCATTGCCATTGGTGGTTGTTATGATGCGTGACGTCATGTCAGCGCGGCAAAATGGCGATCGTTTAAAAAGCTGTTATCGGCCTACTAATTTGAAACATTTTTTTTGAACTTAATATTGTTTGTTTAGCGCTGGTATTTTTTTTACATTAATGTAATTATGTAAATTATCATTTAAAAATATAAAAAAAATACGTGCATATTCCCTATTGTAAATTTACCAGCCGACACCCGCACACCGCCTAAAACGAGTTAGCAATTATTTTACTATTTCTAATGTCCCATGTAAAGATATCTTAAATCTATTTCCGTTATCCACACACTGGTAAGACAAGTCGTTACGGTACCCAGGGGCCTTGACCAATGTAGTGCAATTAACTTCTCAAATGTTTATTTATTAGCTTGTCTACGTCACGAGGTTTATATATTTTATTTATTCAGGAAAAGGTAGTGCCATGCTGCATGCGTGTAGACGAATTGGGCCGGCACGACCGGGGGGTACCTCTCGCTTACACGAGACCGGCGTAAAGTGACAGTACTGCTGTCGCGTTTAGTGCGGTGTGTAAGTGGCCGGTGGCCAATGGAGTTGGGAGGAGGAAGGAGGGCAATGCATCTGTTTATCTCTATGCGGATGTCTATGGGCGTCGGTAGACATGAAAATGTGAACCAAAAAAACAATAGCATAAGGGGCTAATATGCAGTCGGAGATTTCAGATTGACAAACAACCGGATGCATGGGCAATGCATCCGGTTGTCCTCCATCAACCCACACAAGCGAAAAGAAACACGAACCGTACGAAACGCGGCAACACAACCGCCACTTACCAGCGGTGTTGAGTGATCGAGATACCACCTCACCACCACCACCTGCTACAGATTACATGGGCGTCGGTAAAAAGAAAAACAAAATGGAAATTTAAATGGCGTTAATGTCAAGAGTCATGACAATACTCATGGAGAGCTTGCGTGCGTGAAAAAGAAACTTTCTTCTTAAAAAAAGGCGTCTCCATGTCCTCTGCATTCTTCACGCGCCTCTCGTATATGTGTCGTGGGATAACCAACTTCTAACGCTGTTCCATATTCCATCGTTTGCAGGGCTCTACGCTACGAGGAGTTGGCCCTGAACCCCAACACCACGACGCACAACCTACTAAAGTTCCTAGGGCTGGCCGCGTCGGGCGCGGTCAACGAGTTTCTGGTGCTGCACACCAACGTGGAGGTGGGAGGCGTCAGCTCCACCTTCCGCGTGTCCAAGGAGGTGCCTTTCCGGTGGAAGAACATTCTGGACTACAATTACGTCGACGAGATACAGGTGAGAAGGAACCAAAAGACTGTCTATCGATAGCAATGAAAACAACACTTTCAAATAACGTCTTACACGTATAGCGCTGCGTACCTACCTCTTAAAAGTATGGTACCACTTTTCTGCGCTCAGCCATAAGGACAGCCGACAGTATTTAGTAGCCGACACTTGTACTTACACACCGGAAAGTGGTACCCATCATCTTAGCAGGTGCTAAGAGGATGGGTACCACTTTCAGGTGCTTGCTGATTTGTTGTATTGGTGTAGCGAACTCGTAATAATTTTCCATGTCCTGACCTCTCTATAGAAGTTTTCACCGTGCAAATTTAAATATTATTTTTAAAAACTCACGCAAGAGTTTTTATGATTTTAGGCTCATTTGCATCGGTACAAACATATATGCAGCCTTGAATTTGTTGATCATTCTGGCTATAAACACACCAGATTTTATCCTATACGGAGCAAAACCGGGTTTTTTTAGTAAGAGGTAGTGCCTTACTGCATGCTTGCATGCAGCCGAATTGGGCCGGCACGACCGGCGAGGTTTCTCCCACTTACACGAGCCCGTCATAAAGTGACAGCTGTGCTGTCGCGTTTCGTGCGGTGTATAAGTAGCCGGTGGCCCATGGAGTGAGGAGGAGAAAGAAGAGCAGCCCATCTGTAGAGCCTCTATGCGGATGTCTGTGGGCGTCGATAGTCATGAGAATGGCTCCAACTGCTCATTTGCCCCCCTACTACTATAAATAAGCCGGTATAGCTGAATACGAGTGAGGCAGTATATTCGCTAGTTTGGCGTTCATCGAAAGATGTACAGTAGACAACGGATAAATGACGCCTAGGTAATTTAGAGGAGTACCTATATCTAACAAGAATACGAAAATATACAATAAAAAATATTTAGGTCGGGTAGTTCTGAATGAGTCCATGGATAGATCTCGTGTCAAGTGCGCGGAGGAGGGCACTTCACGCGGCCGCCGGCCGATAGCGGAGATTGTATCTTAGTTGTAGACTTGTGAAGTATGATTACAAGGTTGAAATTCTTTTGAAGTCTTGGCTGTATATAATCTATATATTACGTATTATATGCGGCTGTGTTCCGGCACGACCGGGACTTCTGTCGCATCAGCATGACAGGGAACTAATGGTATTTTTCAATGTCTGACAATAATCCGGAGTCAGGAAGTGTGCAGTGACATCCCCTAGCTCCTGTAAGCTCGATTATCACGTGTATAGCTCTTGCGTCTGATTTCTGTCTTGCACATCATCTCATCGTCATCAGTTCAGATCGCTTGTCTCTTTAGGGATGGCTGATGTAGCTCAAATTCGGCCCAATGGATATCATAACCTTTTTTAATTAAGACAGCAAGAAAAGCTTTATTACAATACCTTGTATAAGGTTAAAATCTGCTATAATGGATGGTCCGCCGCTCTGTCGATGGGACCAGCCAATACCGGAGGTCCTCCACCCGTCCCTCTGAATCAGCAGATGGCGGCGTGGATCCGGACGTGGTGTGCTCCGTTGGAGCATTGGGACCTGGGGTTAGGATGGGAACCTGAACCCATTGCACGGTTCCAACGTGGAGTAGGGACTGTTCAAGGCAGCCGGACAGTCCCCAATTGCTTTTAGATCCGGGGCCCTCCAATTATAGCGGCTGAAGGCACCCGCAGGGGTTTAGTCGGTAGGGGCAACCCAGTTGTCGAGCCCGACGCTGTACCCGGAAGCCACCCAGGTTCCTGGGTAGCGTGCGTCACCAAAAAAAATGGGTAAAATCTATGACTTAATTGAGTTTGCTTTAACACTTAAGAGGCAAACCAACATTCACAAACTAGGTGAATACCGACGCCCATAAATATCTGTATAAACAAGTATTTTTTAAGCCTTATATCAGGTAATTAATAAAAGAATAACCGCCAATAAATATGTAATGATTTCAGCTGAAATGTAAAGAAGCGATGTCGCTGTGGGGCTACCGCATGGCGCATAACGCGACGCATATGGGCAGCAAAGAGTTCGACCCCCTGGACAATTACACTATAACACAGTGAGGTCTTGGATCGTGGACTTGCCGCCGTACGGTGCGCTGCATCTAGCTGTCTTAACGGTATGTTTAACTTTTTATTTTTTTTTTAGATAGATCTACGCTTTTTTTTTACGCTAACGGCTGAAGGCCAGTGCAGCTTCATCTGTATGAGAGGCGAGTTCCATGGGGTACTCGAGCCTCTGTATTTATGGTCGATGGGGGTGCAGACCCCCTTATTATCCCATAGGTTATGCTATTATTATCTTGGCCGAGGACAGCGGGTCTCCTCTCCCCACCTCTTACGGAGGGGAGTGTATGTTTAACTATTATTGCTGCTTACAAAATGGTGGGATGTTTAAATTTACAATATATAACAATGGAAGAGTGATTGCCCAAACATCTCTATGCGGATTGTCCATTGGCTTCGGTAGTTATCAAAATGATTGCTTGTTTGTTCTAATATACAGGGTTAGTTTTTGGTCACCGGCCAAATTTTCAGATTTGGTTCAGAATCGATAATACATTCGATTTATGAAATAAAACAATCGTTTCGTATCCACGTAATATAAAAAATATTACGTGGATACGAAACACAATCAGCTATTGAGGTCATTAAAACACACCTTTGAAATGATGTTTATTTCCTTATTTTTAAATATGGTCGGTGACCAAAAACTAACCCTGTATAATAACTAAATCAAAGAATTGTCTAAGGAGTTCTGCTTTGCCAGGGATCATTCTTATCTAGTGTATACCTTGGCCCCAAGGAAATGACTACCAAGACGGAAAATCCTGGTTTTAGTCGCTTCATGTCCGACAAATATCTCCGCAATGTCCTGCTAAGATGTTACCCGAAGGTAGTACCGCTTCGGGTACCACGAGATAAAGGGGTACTGCTGTCGGTTTTGCAATGGAGCGCTCCGGCATGACTCGGAACCTTGGCTCCATAATATCGACGCGCAACTTCATATAGCTTTTCGTGTGGAGTGTCTGACGTCGTCAGACCTTTGGAGGGATGGGGTGAAGACAAAAATAAGCGTGCAGATGTCATTGGGCGTAGTTATTAACTTGTCGGAGTTGGTGACCACCGATTCCCGTCTTTACTCGATTAAAATCGATTAGGTCTTTATTTAAATCGATTAGGTACACCAAAATGAAAGCCAAGCGTTCTAATTTAGCAAATCTGATAATGGATTTTCTGATTTAATAAAGTCGAACGGTTGGCTTTCTTTGCTTGAATTATTTACTTTTTTTAAAAACTAGCTGACCCGACAGACGTTGTCTTGTCATTATTGGCAAATATGTTGTCATTGTAACGTGTAATGTTATGTGGCCGAATTGTCGAACCGTTACTTCGACCCAATTATTATTGTGTATTTTGAGATACCGACATTTTGCATTTTTGCATTATGTTATCGAAGACTAATAGCTATATAACAAAAAAAGTTTATTCAAAATCCGTTTAGTAGTTTTTGAGTGAAAGTCGCACAATAGACAGAAAAATATTATACAGTTTTATTATATGTATAGATAAGTATATTTTTTTTATTTCAGATGATGCTGTATAATTTTAACTTGACATCCGAACATGCATACTATCATAAATGAAAATATACAGGTATATTATTTTATAAGCGTTCAAGTACACTATACATATATATTTATATCATATCATTGCTTGTGAATTGATTCTACTTGCGAAACTTCAAAGTACACCGAAGCATTTGACGTAGGTATATTTAAGACATTTTATTATATTATAAAGTTATGTTTAGTTTAAGTTTATATTACTGTATAGATTAAGTTTAAGTTATTTTTGCCTATATCCTTGCTCCAATACTATGTTTTGTGTAACAATATTAATTAATATGTCGATTCCATATTTGTTTGTGATCGTTATTAAAGGCTCAAAGCATTAGGAACGAGACATTAGAAGATACACTTCTCCAATAAATATTGGCATATGCCAATACACAAGGTTGATACAAGAAAGAGGCATTAAATTAAACCACATGTACTATAAGTGCCTACAATTAATCTGAAACTATTAAAAATAAGTTTACGACGAGTATATGAAAATATTTTTTTCAAACAAGTTAAATAGCGAAAAAACATAAACATGCTTTGTACCGGCTCGTACAGCGAACGGCAGCCTCGTACATGTATATGCACATATTTACTATGCAGTATAGAGGCCGGCAATCATATAAAACGAGAATTTAAAAACAAGTAATAGGGGGGCGCGGAAGTGTTAGGTCACTGAGTGTAAGACTAATCGTATTGTTGCATTGTATTGGTAAATACCAAAGGAGCAACACGTGTGGTTAATTATATAGCCAATTTCATCTATTACCCCTTTATTTGATTATTTATGATCCTGGTTTCAACCTGGTTTTACGTACGTATCGCTGCCTTAGTTATCTTAGTATATTAGAGAAGAGCAATTGAAATTTTAAGTTTATTTCCTAATGCTTTGAACTTAAAAAATATGCTCTATTGATTGTATAATTTATTATTGGAATAATG
>LUGF01029839.1:188105-238074 GCA_001625245.1 Calycopis cecrops
TAGAAACCTATTGACTCCCCTCTTGAAGAACCCCATATTGTAGCCCTCTGGGAAAACCTTTGCAGGGAGTTCATTCCACAATCGGAGGGTCCGTGGGAGGAAATTCCTCTGAAAACGAACTGTACGGGACCATTTGGATCATGACTTTGTTGTGTGTCTGTCCGACTGTCGCGTCACGACACCACGCAGATTGCGACGTGATATTCGCCTTCTACCTCGGGACCTCAGGACGCAATAATCAAGGTCCTTAGTGGGTAACGACGGTGCAGAGTGCTGGCTGTACTTTTGTGTGTATTTATTTTGTCGATTACCATCAGAACTTGGGAGAAGAATAGCGATGAATTCTCCCCATTATCATTTAAGCTTTTTGTAACTAAAGACCAGGTCTTTGAGAATGAGAGGCAGGATATTACTTCCAACAAAATGGCGCGTTCATAAGGCGCGAAATAAACAAGACCATCGCCTTCGTGGGTAAAGGCGGTGTAGACTGGTACATCACTTGTAGACTATCATTAGGACTAGTGAGCAAGTATGCGATGATCTGATGATGTTCCTTGACTTGCGTTGGGTACAAAACTAGTGCTGGTAATTTGTTGTCCCTATTATTAGGGTGTGTAGGTATTGACCACATGTTTTCAAAATGCGAGAAACGGACTCTATACATCTAACTATTCTCCTATAGATGACGCGTTATTTAAACCAGCTGCCCCTTTTTCTGAAATCTTGTTTTTAGGTGTAGTACAATTATTTCATCAGTTCATAACATTGATAAAGTTAGATCACGTTTAGAACCACGATGAACTAGTCTATCAGTGCGTATGAATAATTAATTAAAATTACTGCAGATAGATAGTTTGTTATCAAACATTTACGCACTTTAATCATCTTTTAGTGTCACATATATTTACTAACACGTTAATAAATCAGCGAAGATATCGGTTGTTAAACAATCTTGGGAAAATCGGATTGCGTAAGATTCTATATTTATCACTAACGGTGCCCTACACGTTTTGCATCTAACGCAGGTTTAAAGCAAAATACTTATAACATATTACTTATACTAATATACACAGCGTTATTTGTAAAATACCAGTAAGCTCTGAGATGTATGTACCTTTAGCACCTTTAATAATAACAGTTATTCTACGGGTTTTCATAATTCGTTATTTTAGTTTTTCATACAAAAATAAATATGAATTTAATTTTTCGTCTAAGCGTTATAAGTGCATCGTCTACAAAAGACACAAGACAAGGACAAGAAACCCGTTCAAAGCTGTCCACATGCCCGGGCCAAGCGGGACTTCCAAATGTCACAGTACAATAAAAGGCAACCATTATATTAAAAAAAATATATAACATAACTAAAAAGAAAACAAGAAGGCAACCTTTAGAGTTTATAAAAAACTTACGTGTGCGCCTGCGCATCTGACCCGTATTCTATTCTCGTTTCCAGTTATAGGCCACGTCTTACTCCGAAGTTAGTAAACAAAATCATTTCTTATCAAATAAACGTGTTTCCAAAGTAGCAATTGTTTTATGTTACGAAGTTATATCGGTATGTCTAATGTTATTATGTATTTGGTTTTAAGATAACGTTTGATTGTGCATTGTTGTGTTAATGTTTTGTAATTATGATAAAATGATATACTGCAGCAAATATTCTAGGTGTCGACTGCTCGTTTGCCGCATTATAATATAAAAAATAACTTCATTATATTAAAAAAAGATTTTTCCATTTCTATTTTCGACTTGAAACATTTTTTATCTTATTAATTAAGATAGACGCGGTGGTCTGTTATGTAAGGGTTGTGAAATTGTGAAAAAACAATCAACATATCATTGTGACTTCAATCGAATATTATACATATTTTGAATTACCTTTTAGATCTGTTCTCACTAATAATAAACTAAGAGATATTAATTTATCATAATAAGAACATAATGTTAAATTTAAAAAATAATACCACCTGATTATTAAATAAGAAAACAAAAAGATCTCTAAGCCTACATTTACCAATTAGCCTATAGATTATAATCAGAACACATAAATAAACAATGCCAATATTTTAGTCTGAAATGTTTTCGCGAGTTGTTACTCGCAAAATAAAAATCCTTTCTAAAAATTTAAACTTATTTATAATATTTGTGTAGCTTATAAGAAAGAAGGTTATTTTCTACTACTTACTTCATTTTTTTTTTAATTTTTTTTATACATTCCATAACAAATTAGCCTCCTCAGGCTTTATAGCTGGAAAAATTAACTCTTGGTGGAAACCAACGCTAGGGTGGGCCATCGCAGGTGGATGACTCCAGCTGTGGTCCAGAGGGCTTGAAATTGGATACAGACTGTCCAAGATCACGTTGAAGTTGAGAAGATTGAAGGAGGCCTACACCAAACTGGTAGAAGAAGGCGTAAGATGATGATGGTGATGACAAATTACTACAAATTTTAATTCTTTTGAACAGCTGTGTTAGCTTTTTTTAATGATAATAAATTTACGGATGAAAAATCTGGATGTTATTGTTTTTCTAATCACGTTTACAATTTTTTAAAGTATCCGATATCCGTCTGTCCTTCTGTTACCAGCGTATATCTCAAGAACCGTGAACTATTACGCGTTGCCCTGTTTACCTGGGCCACCGGAAACTCACACACACGAAATGCGACAGCATAGCGACTTCCCCGTCGTGCCGTCTCAACCGCAAGCAATGCAGCGTGGCACTACCTCTTACTTATTCACAATTACCTATACGCTTGTTTTTAAGCCTTGAGTCAGTTACTTTTAATACACACATTGTAAAAAATGCAACCTCCAGCAACATGACACCTCGTGCATCATGTTACATAAACCAACATGCTTCCATATAAATGTAATTACGATTTACGTCATCCCAACATTATCTACATTGTACTTGAATTCAACATGCACAGTCACATAATATCGCACAGCAGAAAGGTTAGTGACCGTAGTAGGTATAATATGAATATCTTTTACGGCCAATGTATAGTCATGGACTGAAATGTTTGCCTTCCGTTTTCTTGATGTCGGGTTCTAGAAATAGGTCGCTTGGCCGGCACGACCGGGGAAATGCCTCTCAGATGATACCGCCGTGAAGTGACACTGTCGCGATAGTCATTAATTACCTTATACTCTTGTAATGTAATAATTTAATGATAAATGGCATTTAATAAAGAGTAGTTTATACATTCTATCTTTATCATGGAAAAAAAATTATTTCAATCTTTTATTTATTTTGGGTTTTGCGGGGATATTATTTCACGCGCTCCAAACGCCATAAACAAATTCTAATAAGGGGCCATTTATTTGCCATTATTTTGAGGAGATTTCCCGTTAAGTCATGAACAATTTGTATTGAATGTGTGCAGTGTCTTCGATAAGCACTAAGCCAGTAGCGAGCTACTTTTGCTAGATGATTAATCCTGTACTAGCTATAGCAGATTAAAATGCTAGACATGTTGATAAATAGTATTATAGCCATTAAAGGCTGTTATATTATGCTTTCTGTGTTACCAAATAAAGGGTAATATAAGCCGTTCGTAGTTACTTGCATGTGTAAACTTATAATCTCGCTTTAGTAAAAGAAAATACATAAGTAAAGGACCATGGGCAAAAATGTATGAAGCTTGGTATCACCCACCAACAGAGATGGGAGAGCTGTTAAAAAATTGTTTATATCATAAACATTACGATTTTAAAACAATTTTGACCAAACTCAATGGGGTTTCTTAGTTTATCTACCATGAAGATAGGTGCAAAAATAATAAAATAAAAACATTATTTCATTTGGATATATTTTATTACTTTTTTTTATTCTATATCTACAATTAAATCATTTAAATGGACAGCTGGTGCATTGAATTGTATATTTCTCCCTTAGCCTAGACACCATATAATGGAAACGGTATGTGCACAACTACCATCTGTGCGTCTACCTGTAAGATAAGTACAGTTATAGTACTGACCGATGGCATTTGTACCGATACCATTTCGGTCCACAAGAATATAGGTAGACATAATATGTGCGTGCTCGAACATGTCTCGACTGAATTCGACCTCTAAGGAGCCATACATTTTCATACTCCATATTACATTTTTTTTTTATCGAATAGGGGGCAAACGAGCAGTCGGAGCCATTTTCATGACCACTGACGCCCATAGACATCCGCATAGAGGCTATACAGATGCGCTGCTCTCCTTTCTCCTCCCACCTCCATAGGCCACCGGCTACTTACACACCACACGAAACGCGACAGCACAGCTGTCACTTTACGTCGATCTCGTGTAAATGAGAGCTACCATCCCTGTCGTGCCGGGCCAATTCGACTGCATGCAAGCACGTAGTGTGGCACTACCTCTTCCTATTGCGCCAAGTCGTGCAAGTTATTTTCACGATATAATTCGATCATGTATAAACCATTGCGTAAATGTTCGCTGCAGTATCAGTCTGGTATGATCCTAAAGAAATCATTAAATGTCATGTAGCGTTAACTCAGGAAAATCTTCCAAATGATTAGCGTCCATTGGAATAAAAACCACTCTCTGCCTATCCAGGTTTTTAAGTATGGACTATTATTATGGCAGATTGCTTATTTTTTAATTGTTTGTGCGTAGTGAGAGCTAAAAACCCTTTTCATTTCTGTTGTAACAGTAACCAATTTTTTTAAGCATGTTAACATGAATATTCTTTTTCTGCAATTGAATTCAACTTGCTGCCCATAATAACATATGAAGTAGAAATAAAACTCTTTGTAATGACACATGTTTTGTCTCTGTTGGACACTGATACCAAATTGACTCATGGTCCAAAAAAGCAATCCCCATGAAAAGCAGCCAACAACTATAATATTGATAAGCATTAATTTTGATTTTAGTTTTTTTAAAGAGGGTTTAAAACACCAGAAGATGGCTTGACCTGCCCTTAGCAGTAAATACCAAGAGAGACCTGCGTCCCTCGGACACATTAATTTGTAAAAATAACAAAAGATATAAAAAGTCAGTTTTGTCGCTCCTAGCGAGGAGTCACTGAAAATCAGCGTCATATCATTATTTTATATTGATATGACAAATGCTGAGTGGCTACCTCTATTGGTCACAGTACTCTTATCAAGTTTGTTTGCTTATATATATTAATGTGTGATTGTAAATTTGATAATTGTTATTGTTCCCAATCAAAATCTTTCTTTCTTTCTTTCAAAAATATCCTGTATCGTCGTTTTATGGTACCCACATATTATCTAAGCTGCTAAATTTTCTTACCGTTGTTATTCACATCACGTTAGTATTAAGTGATATTCTAAAAAAATAATCTCTTGATATACAATCGGTTAAACAATCGACGTAATAATTGCGTAACGTTTGCATAAATGCTGTTTTTAGCAAACTCAACATTAATTAGTAGGCTTAGGTAATATATATGTGCTCAGTACAACTCTTCCTACTAAACACATGTCATAATATCATAACATAGTAAATATATCTGTTGTAATATCTCGCTTGAGATAAGATTGTATCATTCTATAACATACTTTTCAACAGTAGACAAGTCTGAGTATTAAAAATGAAAACATTGTTCGAAAAATTTGTAATCATTTTAAGAAAGTTACTTGAATCAAACCAAATTTTTAAGAATGAAACTAGAGCTGCGTTAACTAAGGTTGGTCCTTTTTTATTTATTACTAGTTGACCCGACAGCCGTTGTCTTGTCATTATTGGAAAATGTGTTGTCATGGTAACGTGTTGTTATGTTAAATGAGACAGCCGTTGTCTTGTCATTATTGGAAAATATGTTGTCATGGTAACGTGTAAAAATTAAAGCGAATGAACGATAACAAAAATAGTTCGTTTTTACGGTCACATAGATTAGTCGAGTTTCATATTGTTAAATGACGAGTGTTTTTTTAACTTCGTTGGGAAACAAGTAACTAGGCGCAAATCGCGATACGGAAATCGGCATAAAAATTACAAAGACGCGTTGTCCTCCTTCCTCCTCCCTCTACCATGGCTACTAACACACCGCTACTAACACACCGCACGAAACGCGACAGTACAGCTGTCACTTTACGCCGGGATCATGTAAGCGATAAGTACCTTCCCGGTCGTGCCGGCTCAATTCGGCTGCATACTTGCGTGCAGGGCAAGTAATTTCAGTGAAGCGTTACGTAAGCGCTGTAAAGAGTTACGCTATATTTACTTTTGCACACTATTTGACTTCTTATTTCTTACAGCGCCTCATGAGAAGGATTTTTTATAGTGTTTCGTAGCCCTTAAGTGAATGAACGATAACAAAAATAGTTCGTTTTTATTACGGTCACATAGATTAGTCGAGTTTCGTGTTGTTTGCGAGTTTCAGGTGGCCTGTTGGAGAAGAAGAAACGAGGGCAATGCATGACAATTATGCGGATATCTATGGGCTCCTATTTTTCGTTTGTCCCGTATCTCTTAAGTGTTAAGACACACACTTCTTTCTCCATCAAAAGTTTTTATGATCATGATTTTTTTTCAGAAGTCAAACAACATGGCGCTGATAACGGAAGATGTTGATCTGGAGAAGGAGTATTCTCCAAGCAGATGGTCTAAGAGGTTCCCCACAGCACGAGCAGTGTTACAGCATCATGTCGACTTGGTGACTGCAGGTAAAATAGAATTGAATAAAACGTCGGCTAACTGCAAGAACTCATTAACTGACATCTACGAAAATGAGAAATTTTTCATTTTGTACATTCAAGATATATATTATTATACATACAAGAGCATTCCTCTTCCTTAAAGGCCGGCAACGCGTCTGCAAGACACCTAGTTTTGCGGATGTCTATGGGCGGCGGTAGTCACTAACCACCTGCTCGTTTGCCCCCTATTTCATAAAAAAAAACTAACGAGTTCTTGCAGTAAGCCGACAAAAAATAAGTTAATTCAATGTAAAAACAGAATACATAAAACTAAAAATAACGAGAACAGAAAAAATCGTCTTTTGTTATCTTTCAATATTTTTTTTAAAGGTCACTTCCCACATACCTTTTCTTAAAAACATGAATAATTGGAAAGGGTCTAAATTGTCTAAATGTTGTTGAGATTAGGATACTTATACTTAGATTATTACTATATAATCTTTATATACATACCTATGTATATTTTTAGTGTGCGTGTTTTTGACGAAATTTTTTGTGCGCGTTGAAGGGGATTTGAGATTGGTTTAAATTCACAATTCAGCCCTGAAGATTGCGCTGCAGTAACGCGAGTGAAACTGCGGGGCACACCTAGTATACTATATTACTTAGATAGTACTTATTTAAAGTTTATTGACTTTTGATTCTAATATAATAATTCTAAATAATCTGCCGTGATATATTGTGGAGAGGACAGACTCTTTTGGTAATGAAGGGAATATTCGTAATCCTAGAAGTGCTACTCATCTTTATATTTATGGGATTACGAATAATAATGTAATAATTGTCAAATGAAATGAATAAATGGGAAAGTTTGTCAATTCTCTCATGCATGAAGAACAGAACGAATATGAATGAAATTTCATACAGATAATCGTGCATATCGTACATATTACATTTTCAAACCACATAAAAAATACTTATGGTATCAAAAGTTGATTTTACGGGAATGAAACCGTTAGGCGCATGTAGTTATATTTGAGTTGAGTCAATAATAAACAATTCATACTTAAAATTAAAGACATCTCCTAACGAGGAAAACAAACAGATTTAGTTTTCATATGTAACAACAGTGAAACACGATAATCCTGAAGTAAGTTTGTAAATTTAATGTATTATTAACATGTACACAGCCTTCAACAAACACTGTAATTACTCAGATACGATTTATAATTACAAAATTTCGTCACTTGGAATTAATTAGATATTTCTAAGTACCATTTAATTTTTTTATCATTAGTCCTGATTGAGTTGACGATCTTGTAATACTCTTTAAATTACATGGAATAGTTAATAGCTAATTAATTAAATGATTCATAGTAAGCATCATTATCTTTAATTTAAATACTCACTAACAACAACACCTCAAGTGTTACCGGCCTTGGATATGAATGGTGGAAGGGACTCGAATTTCCTAATTTCTTAGACTGAACCATTGAGTCCGTGAGTGGTGACAGCATTGAGTTTTGAGATGCTCTGGAGCTGTCAAAAATAAACATCCTGTAGTATAGACGAGCAACTGCAACTCTACTGTAAGTGTAGTTAGTGTAACTCTAGTAGTAGTGTAAGTCTCTCTCTCTTTGTACTTAGATTTTCAGTTCAAAAACCCTGTATCCAAAAACGCTGCTCTATTAGATTTATTAATAGAAGAGACAATATATATGGGACGCACAGATCTCATGTAAGTATACTCTTTCTACCTACGTTGTAATGACTTGAACTGCAGTTACTAAGGCTTGGACTTCATCAGGCCTTTTTTTTTTTACACACAGGGAAAATGCTTTATGCACCGTCCAACCGGCTACTGGGTCAGCCGGGAGGGTGTGTAGGACGACTTCGTCAGGCCTAGTTTAGTATCTTTTATTGAACATCAAGATGGCCGCCTCTTACGACTTGTAACAACTTCCCGTTCCCACACACAGATCGTCGACCCTCCTACAGAAGCTTTCTATTCTTGTTAAAACTAAGAAATAATTTTGTACAGGCATAATTATTTAAACCAACACAAGTCTGTCATCTAATGATTATAATATCACCTGTCTTAATTGACATTGCGCTTATCTTATTTATTTAAGCGAAAGTCCTATTTATAACATCTTAGGTAGACATCGCACGCTGGGTTTATCTGTAAGTAATTGTTACATATTTGCTTATTGCGTTTTATATTCCTTTTACGTGTAAGCAATTGTAGATGAACCTAAAAAAATAAATAAAAGTAAATATCGTAAGTCTCTAAACCGATTTTTTTAAATTTTGTTTGTTGCAGTTGATAGCTCTATATTTTTACAAGCCTAGATAGCGAACATTACAAGTGCGAAAACTACGCGGAGGGTACATTATAGAGGGTTATTTCTTGGTCACCGGCCTAATTTTAAAATAAGGAAGTAAACATCAGTCCAAGGGTGTGTTTTAAATTTTATCGTCTAATTGTAATATTTAGTTAAATAAAAATCGATTTTAAATGGTCCTTAAAAATACATCCTATTGTTGTTCTTACACGAAATGTATTGATTTCAAGGTCAGTGACGCCGGCCTATCGTGAGTCGCAAGTCTGATGCACGTGGTCACCAATAAATATGTTACATCATGGGACAAAGTAATTGTATTTAATTATTTTTTTATAATTTTTTATTTCATAAATCGAATTTAATATTCATTGTGAACCAAACCTGAAAATTTGGCCGGTGACCTAAAAATAACTCTGTATATCGTTACTACATTTTATTTACCCGGTATAGATATTTCTAATTACAGTTGCACATCTTAAATCATAGATGGACTTAATAGTACAATATAACTTTTTATTATTATTATCTATAATATTATTACAATTTTATTTTAGTATTAGATAACACATCTAGACATATATTTAAATAACTATGCTAAAGCCTAAACTCAAAGGTCTTATTGTTTTTCCATAAAGTGTTTCACAAAAATCTACTGGCCTACCCTAGTAGGAATATGATAAAATAAGGATGGGTTTTGATGAATTCTAAATAATATTTTTTGATAAAATAGTAATAATGAATTTTACATTGTGTGCGTTTATTGTATTTTATCACTTTGTATGTATTGTTTGTAATGTGCACAATAAAGAATATTCCATTCATTCATTCAATCGAGCCGAATTTGCTTATTAAACAGGAAACTGAAAAATATGGGCCTGTTGAGGCGCAGTCTGCGCTTATATCTGACCTTATAAAATTTAATTATTTTCAAATACACTCAACCTTTTCCTCCCGCGGGGGAGGGGGTTGGTGGAACCAGGGACCGGAACCGCTTACCCTTAAAGGGGTTTTTGAAAGGGTATTTCATAGACTTGTTTTCAAAAACCCTATCAAACCGTTAACTCGATCGTCGACTTAGTCTATCTTAAGGGTAACCTTATCAATAGAGTTATTCGTGTAAGCACTAACCCTATTAGAAAACCCTATTGCACAGCTTACCCGTTCATAGGGTTTTTACGACGCGCAAGCAACTTGAACCTCTACGCTCACGAAATTCAATCTCGCACTCTGAGTTCAATTACGCATTTTTATAAAAAATGAAAGAAAACAGCATGCGCGGAACAGAGACAAATATAGGGTAACCTTATCATAGGGTAAGCGCTTAAATATTAACCGCTTATAATTGGGTAAGCGCATCAAAAGTAGTTAACCTTATTCAATAGGATTTCCACATCGATAGACTTACACTATCGATAGGGTTACCCTATCATTTGGGTAAGACTTCAATAGGGTTACCCTAAAAATAGGCTTACTCAAAAGAAGGGGTTTTCCGGTCCCTGGGTTGGAACACCCCATTAATTCGCATTAGCGTCCCAATGATTATCATAATTGTCGAAAGTCCTGGCATAAATCAATTAAGTACCGGCTCTTATTATTATCATAATTGATTTGTTTTCAGCCGGAGATTATGGTTTTATTGAATATTACTGATATAAGTATTATCAGTGAAAATTTCACCAATTTTCCTCAACCTTTTATCATACTACTTTAGTAAGAGGTAGTGCCACACTGCATGCTTGCATGCAGCCGAATCGGGCCTGCACAACCGGGGAAATACCTCTCGTTTACACGAGATCTCGACCGGCGTAAAGTGACAGCTGTGCTGGCGCGTTTCGTGCGTTATGTATCTAAGTAGCCGGTGGCCCATGGAGGAGGGGGGGGGGGAGAAAAGAAGGCAGCGCATCTGTATAGCCTCTATGTGGAAGTCTATGGGCGTCGGTGGTCATGAAAATGGCTCCGACTGCTCGTTTGCCCCCCAATACCATATAAAAAAAATACTAGTGGCGCCCGCGAAATTTCGAGATCAATCAACATTTTTTAGGAATTTGGGAACTCATGATAGATACGTTTGGACTTCGTTTCATTGTAACTTAAAGTCCGCATAGTAAAGTAACACTAAAGGTATGAAAATCCCTCATCTACATTTGCCGCCAAAGTAATTAAACTTTTTAAACTTCATTTTCAGTGTCCAATTTGTCTAAAAGTGTTCAATGTGTTCAGTTCGATTCGAAGTTTGTCGGTAATTATTTACTTTAATTATGTTAAGATAATTACAATCTCCTATCGCTGGAGCTATTTAAAATGAGGCCGTGACTGATTTTGATATGCATCTACCGTAGCATATTCACCGGGACAAAAATAGGTTTATATTTACGACTCGTATTCACTTTATTCGCTTCGTTAGGCCAGAAAAACCGGTTAAGGTTATATACTCTACACACAGTACACTTGCAGATACTTGTACTGGTTGCAGTAATGTATTCAAGCGCACCAAATACATAGCTTAAAGGAATACTAAGTACTTTGAAAGGCCATGATTTTATTTATTATTTAGCGACAGCCCAGTATGTATGTGGGGGTCCTTTCTAAGTTGCCATTTTTCTTTCGAAGTTCGAAACTCTAAAACGAACATCCATCAAGGTTTTGCTCCCGGGGCGGTTTCCGAATGAGGACCAGAAAACAATAAATGAAATCACAAATCAAGCAAAAAAAACAGCGCGGGTGGTAGGAACTGAAATCACTTGCCCTTTACGCCGTCCTCGTCGTACAGATGCATCAGTGGCTAGCTACTGAGCTAAGCTGTTGAGTTGAGTTGTCACCACGTTGTCACCCCTTGGTGCTTAGCACCCGGGGTAGGTATTGGTAGTGTGATAAATCTACCCATATTATTATTATTTGAAAACATTACTTTTTCACAACCCTATTAGTTGGTACTATATTCGTACTTACGGGCTCAAGCCAAGTAAATAATAATTATTAATTTAAGGGCGGTATTGATGGTGTATTACTATTAGTTATGTTATGTTGTACTAGTATGTCGTATTCACTTATGTCTAAAAATTTACGAACAATTCGGCATGTATTTAATATAGCAATTATTATTATTATTATTTTTTTATGATATAAGAGGGCAAACGAGCAGCCGGAGCTATTTTCATGACTACCGACGCCCACAAACATCTGCATAGAGGCTCTACAGATGCGCTGCCATCCTTTCTCCTCCCACCTCCATGGGCCACCGGCTACTTACACACCGCACGAAGCGCAACAGCACAGCTGTCACTTTACGCCAGTCTCGTGTAATCGAGAAGTACCTCCCCGGTCGTGCCGGCCCAATTCGACTGCATGCAAGCATGCAGTGTGGCACTACCTCTTACTAAAATTCTCTTACTATTATAAGTTAAAAACCCGTCTAGCCAGTTCTAGCTGCTCGCACACACATGTGCTGTGCAGCTGCGCAATAAATATCTTGTTATGCTCACGTCGTCTTGCCGCTCTTGACATTATAGTTAATTTATTTTGAGACACGTTTGTATGTAAACAAAGAGTATTATCTAATCAAGTGATTACACTATAGTGTAGCGTTATCATGTGGTGTTTCTTTGTGCGAATATGATAAGTGATGACTCAGTTGCACAAAGATGGCGGACGGAGTGGTCTGAGTTTGACCCTTAAACGGTTCAACTTCTTTTTCATTGCAATTGCAAAAGCGGCTCAATAACTAAAAACGCATGAGATAGAAAATGGAAAATTGTCCTCCGTTTCTTTCCACGGGCCACCTGAAATTCACACATCGCACGAAACGCGATGGCATAACGCTATGTATCGTGTGAGCGAGAGGTCGTGTTTTACCTATTCGTTTACAATGCAGCATGGCACTACCTCATACCACATAACATACTTTACTATTGTTAAAGCTTTATTATGTTGAAGAGTCTATTTCTTTGGTTGTATACACCAAACTCAACTTACTCAAGGACTACTGCTCCGATTTGAATAACTTGTAGTGTCAGATAAGACAGTTATCTAGGCTGGCTAAAGGCTATGTGCCGTTAAACTACTGTGTACGACTTGTGGAAGCCAAGCAAGTATGTAAGGCTGGTGATACATTAATGAAAAATTTAAAACATATAGATAAACATATAGCTCTTATATACCTACTAACTGCGCCCCGCGGTTTCAACCGCGTGAATTTCGATTCAGTGGAAAATAGAAAATCATCATGTGGAATCCCATAGGAACATGTTTTCGGTATAAAAACTATCCTGTGTTAATCCAAGTTACCCTCTATGTGTGTGCCAAATTTCATGAAATCGATTAAGCAGTGTTTGCGTGAAGGAGTAACAAACAAACAAACAAACATACAAACTTTCGCATTTATAATATTAATAGGATAGGATACCCTTAGTAAGAGGTATTGACGGCATGACCGGGGAGGTACCTCTCGCTTATACGAGACCGGCGTAAAATGACAGCTGTGCTGTCGCGTTTCGTGAGGTGTGTAAGTAGCCGGGGCCCATAGAGGTGGGAGGAAAAAGGTGGGCAAAAAGGAGGGCAGCGCGTCTGTATAGCCTCTAGGATGTCTATGAGCGTCGTTGACCATGAAAATGGCTCTGACTGCTCGTATACCATAAAAAAATAAAGCATAAATATGCTTTTTTATTATTTAAATAAAGATACACGTACATAGCAACTTAGTTTATAGTGTGTACTTTAGTTATAAAGCATAAAATGAATGGCGCGTGATGATGATGATAATGATGATGAAGGTAATCAGTAAACATCACAAATATGTCCGGGTTGTGGATGCGATTGTAGAATAATTTATAGTTTTACTACCGGAATAAATAAATATTTATGAATGAATTTGAATTTATGAAATAAGCTAGCTGTGTCCACCTGCGTAGAATCCATCCCAAAGGATCATTTTCCGGGATGAAATAAATTATGTACATCCTGTTAAGGTTAGGAATCGGAATTGGATGAAATTTTACAGATACAGATAAGTTATCTATAACTGTTGTAAATTTCATCCAATTCGGTTTTGTAGCTTTTGGAAGAATAACAAACATACATACACTTTCGTATTGATAATACTAGTAGGATATTAAATACGTTAGCCAACCAGCGAGTTAAAAACGGGTTCAACGAGTAATTTGTGTTGCCACAGCTTGTGACGTAAATCGAACGATTTGTAAGTGGCAGTTCTTCAATTACGGAGAAACCAGGGTAGTTATCATAGTTGAGTAATTTTGATTATTTTCTTTCTTCCCCGATGTGCCATAGCCCTTATTTGTTCATGTGTTTTGAATAGAAATAACGTACCTACACCCAAACAGACGATATGCAGACGTTGCACACCTTCACACCTTTCCCCCAATAGGCCGTTTTGACACTCATAACCACACGAAATGCGACAGCCGTCACATTTTGTAATTAATAGTTATTTTATTACCATTACAGTATATATTTATTACTCTAGAAAGTTGTTTTTTCTAGTAAGGTATATTATCAGTATAAATGCGGATGTCTATTGGCGTCGTCGTCGGCGCCGACTTCTCGTTTGCCCCTTATGTTAAAAAGAAAGCCCTTTCCTACCCTTTTCCTATTTATCTAAAGTTTAGATTTATGTGGTTATGTTTATGTAACATAATACGTCCTCCGATACGGTGGTCCGCGTGACCTCGTAACATCACTCGTAATGAACCTCCCGAGAGCGACACCCAATTTCTTTTTACAGGCCCCCATTTAACCCACTTTCGTGAAACAAACAGCCTTCGGCGCGGAGCTATAAGGAAGTCGTAACGGTATATCTTAAGGTACACTTGCGCTGTACCTATATACAGTAAGTTTTTGAATTAAAAAAAAAAAAAAAGTAAAACTTCTATTCGCACACTTTACTTGGGGAGTAAGCTGGAGAGAGCGTTACAAAAATCACACATCGGGCGAGGCCAATGGAAGTTGTCATACAAATTCAAAATTCAAGTTCGATTTAAGTGAAACTTTTTGTATTTAAAAAATAAATATCATATGACATATTATGGCAATGTAACTACGGTAATAAAAATCAATATATAAGTAATTAAGTTTTACTTCAGTTGTGTGGTCTAAAGCACACACTTTTTTATGTTATAGTATAAGGGGCAAACGCGCGGACCCCTTTACGTGGTTTATTTATATCTCGATACAATCCAAAATAGCTTTACTGTGTAACATTCGAGTAAGAAGCAACTGATTTGTTCGCCCGACTCACTCTTGGCGAATTTTTTCCTAATCATCTTCTTACCACACTTTTTTGCCTCCAAACTTGTCGATAGATGAAAACGCTCAGTGCCGGATTAGTATCTGGCTTGGGATTGAGAAGGGGCCCCCTTTTCTGGGTACAAAAATGATCTTATGGCGTTTAAGCCTTACGCAGCTCGGGGCTGCAGCCCCCCTAAGCCCCAGCCTGTATACGGCGCTCGCAACGCTATAGAATCCAGCGGTCGCCAACCCGCGACCCGCCGACGTCAACTTTGTGATCCGTCACTGTAAATTAATTATAAATATCAAAATGATAGTAAGAAGTAGTGCCAAACTGCATGCTTGCATGCAGTCGAATTGGGCCGGCACGACCGAGGAGGCACCTCTCGCTTACACGAAACCGGCGCAAAGTGACAGCTGTGCTGTCGAGTTTCATGCGGTGTGTAAGTAGCTGGTGACCCGTGGACGTGGGAGGAGAAAGGAGGGGAGTGCATCTGTATAGCCTCTATGCGGATGTTTGTGGGCGTCGGTAGTCGTGAAAATGGCTC
This sequence comes from Calycopis cecrops, assembly GCA_001625245.1. Classification (NCBI taxonomy): domain Eukaryota; kingdom Metazoa; phylum Arthropoda; class Insecta; order Lepidoptera; family Lycaenidae; genus Calycopis; species Calycopis cecrops. The sequence continues at coordinate 203,870 of LUGF01029839.1, forward strand.
CAACTGCTCGTTTGCCCTCCTATACCATAAAAAAAATGCATGAAACTCTGACATCACACCGGAATAAGTATAATATCAGTTAATTTTAAGTTGTAATTTTTCATTTCTATTTTTCCGTGGATATTTTTCCAACAATTAATGCCAAACGTTTGATCATAATTTAAACATTACGTGTGTCAATTAAAATAGTCAGTTTTAACAATTTAAAGAATATAATAAATAAAGAATTTCATGTTTTCTACGGGATATGACCAATTGTACGTAGGTATGTTGGGCAACACTAGACGTGTTAATATCACTAGTGTGGCCCACCTTTAGTTTATTTTGCGGTCTTGTAGGCCTTGCCAAAAGGTTGGCGACCGCTGCTAGAGATCCATATCACGTCAAACTTTGTTTAACGGGTAGAGGATTGCGTGGAGGGAACGACTTAAGTTTTACGAATAAAGTTTCTAAGGTAAACAGCAATTAGAAATAGATAGACTCGGTCTGTTTGTATTGCTTTGATGTCGATCATTTTGGAATTTAGAAACTGGGGAGGAATTCTCAATTGAAAATATATTTCTGTTTTATTAAACTCATAATTACTTCAGTTTAAAAGTCAAGTAATAATAATTAGTTTGTACATAAGTAGTTCGGTAAAGGTTCTCCGATGGACTAGTGTCCCGAGATTCTTATAGGTAATTTGATCTGAGTGCCAAGTGTTTTGAAATTGTATACTTTCGTTATAATTATAAACTTTTTGATATGGCATAAGTTCTGGTCAAATTCGTTGCGGATCCCAAGACAGTTTTAGCTGTTCCCTCAGGCTCCCTGAGATCATATCAAAAGGTCTATGTATAGTAGCAGCGATGGGCGCCTGGCCCAAAAAAATACCGCTTACAAAAAAATCGTTGCGGATTCTGTAACAAAGCCGAGTTTGTGGTATCATACAGAGAAGTTGCCTCCATCTATGTAATACAGTAAAACTTATAGACAATTTTCCAAATTACTAATTTTACGGATTTGGGTTGAAATGTAAATAGCTGTTCCAATAAATAAACTAGGAAACTTATGCTTTCCTGATAATAGAACCGCTCATATTTTAGCCGCAATTCTAAGCCCGTTTTACATGCATCCAGTATTTTTATGCGCTGCTGTCTTCGAGCCCAGGACAGGAAGTCCGTACTGGACTTTCTTGTCCAGGGCTCGAAGACAGTCGGTTTTCAAGGAACCTTTTCTGACGAACTGATGTTAACTGTGAATCATCATTTGTTTTCCATGCCTTATTCTAATAACTGGTTTCTGTACACTTCCTATTCTAGTTAACATACAAATACTCATCGGTACCTAAATGTATTTATATTTATAGGATATTAATAATAGGGAAGTGGCAGTGGACTTGTCATAACACATTGTCTAAATTATGTTATACTCTGAATAACAGAAGGTTGTTGACCCCGTCGATTAATAGGTCCCTAATATAGGTGTAAAGGAATATGCCGTGGTCTTATGGTTTCAATTACTAATTATTAAAGTATGGACCAGATTATCATGAAGCCCCCCCCCCCCCCCCGAAGATGCTGACACCTGATGATAATGACGAAATGATGATGGGGGGGGGAGTCCGATATAGCTCTAGAGGCCACCCGGGCTCCTAGGTATCAAACGTAAATGTATGCCCCTGCGTTACCAAAAAAAGGACGCTAGTGTAGGCAGCTTCATTCAAGAAGTGGGGAATAAAAAACCATTATAGATATTCAATTTTACTAAACACAATAACCGTAACCATGCGGGTGATAGTAAATTGACTGGCAGGTAAAACATAGCAGCATTTATTATTCAAATGGGGACGTGCGGCATAGCAACAGAGACGTAGCTCTTATTGACATTACATGGCTTTACAATGACAGTATACTATTAGAATAGAATAGAATAGAATAAAATTTATTTGGACTAATTTATAATAATATTAGGTATGGTGATGTGTATGGTTAGTGAGTTAATTGGCCCATTGGGAGGTAGGTGGGAAGAGCGACTCATATATGCGCTTTCATAACAATTGTGCGGTTATTTGTGGGCGTCATTAATTGTCGAAGGCTCCTAATGCCTGTTTGCCTCATACTATAAGAAAGAGATAAAAGCTGTGACAGAGATTCTCCTGCAGTTTGCTTCCAACTCACATTGTCACGTCCAGAATCGTATTCCTTGAACATACAGCTCTATCTAATATATAAAATTCTCGTGTCACAGTTTTCGTTGCCATACTCCTCCGAAACGCCTTGACCGATTCTCATGAAGTTTTGTGAGCATATTGAGTAGGTCTGAGAATCGGCCAACATCTATTTTTCATCCCGATATTCCCACGGAATCCAAAGTTACGCGGGTGAAACCGCGGGGCGCAGCTAGTCTAATATATAAAATTCTCGTGTCACAGTTTTCGTTGCCATACTCCTCCGAAACGGCTTGACCGATTCTCATGAAATTTTGTGAGCATATTGAGTAGGTCTGAGAATCGGCCAACATCTATTTTTCATCCCGATATTCCCACGGGATCGAAAGTTACGCGGGTGAAACCGCGGGGCGCAGCTAGTATGTTATAATCTAATCATGCATGTATATTTCAGCCAGCGAGAAGGCAGTGAACCGCATACAACACAAACTGGAGATCGAGTACGGCTCCACCCCGGGGCAGAAGCTGGACATCTTAGGGACGGACCTTCCGAATGGTAAGACGCCTTTGAAGTGCTCCCTCTGATCAGAGTGTGTGAATAATGTGAATAGGACCTTAATCTAAATCGAATTCGTGGTCAAGTGGATCAATGACATTGAGGTTTGAGTCGAACCAAAAAGTTTTATTAGGAATTCTAGAATTTTTAATTACAGTTCGAAAGTTCGTTGTTACACCCCCTTGACACGTTAAGCTGAAAGCTTAGCTCCCGATTTCTCTCCGTTTATGTCTGACTGTGGTCCCATAGAAATATGGGAATGAGGGGGTAGTGTTCATGTGACTGCGCATTGTGTATACTCTTGTGCACCATAATATGTCATATAGATGGAGAAGAATGGAAGAAGAAATGGGCGCTGGAGCCGATATTCGGTTACAAGGAATTTATTTATAGACATGTTAATCATTTCGAAAACATTAAAATATTTAAAACGAAGGCCAAATTCGCTATCAGTACAAAGATAGCTGAATCCTTAATAAAATAAGTAATCTGTAACTGGATACTGACCTCTTTCAAAGTTCCTCAAATCGTATCATCTGTACACAAGAATATCTTACACACGAATCACGAGAAAAATCTCCAAAATGTATAAAACGAAAATAAATGTGTAATTAAAATCCATAAAATGTTAGTGTGTATTATAATTATAATTTTGATGATGAGAACATTTTATGGAATTTTATTGACATAGATATAAAATTAACAATTTTACTTATCACTAAGATAGTTTCTAGTTTATCTGAAAATAGAATTGATCCAACTAATGTTATAAAAGTGAAAGTGTGTATGTATGTTTGTTATTCGTGCACACAAACTACTTACTGAACTTACGAAATGAAAATTCGACACAGATATAGATTATAAACTATAATAAAATAAAAACACTTTTTATCTCGAAAGGAATAATAAAATAACCCATGGTTCACTCGACAATTGGGAGAGGCTTTACGTGCTGCGGAGCAGAAATTGTGATCGATAATTTTGTTGAACGTATCCGTCATTTTTCGTAGTCGATATAACTACTGGTAATTAAAGATATATTCATCAAATTGTGTATTCTAAGTTTTAATTCTTTTTATAAATAATAGTTTTCGCGTCCAAATAAAGAGAATAGTTTAGCAGTAAATACAATACAAGTAAAAAAATTATCTTTGTTTGACTTTTCCTTAACGTACCTGGAAAACAGTCTAAAAAATTACAAGGTTAAGCAACTAGGTATCGTTATTAAGAATAAATCAGGTAAAGAATTATAAATTTTACAGAAATTAAAACATAAATATCGACTACCCAAAATATTTTTATGCACTGTGCATTAAAAATATTTAGGGCACCATATGTGTTATCAAGCTGTTGTAACTGTAGAATGCAACAAGTCCTTAACCCGTCTGCTCTGGCACGTAATGCATGCAGCAGCAGTCAGGTAAAATGCGACAATCGAGGCATAGATCTCACTTACACAATAATACGTACAAAGCTGATTATTCCGATACAGTTGCCGGCGTGAAGTGAGCTATAGGGACACGCTATGTTTAATTTGTTAAAAGATGCCTAGCCCCTTGGAGACGCTTCGTTATTACTGGTATATTAACGGGCAATGGTAACTAAAAGACTTCGATTGATCGATTGCCTTCCTATACAATAAGAAGACATGGATGAGGAAGGAAAATGGCGACTATACCAGAATTTACCTGTTATCCTATTTGTAATACATATTCAAATATATAGGTACGTTCGAGGTGTATTACAGTAATTATTATTACGTAAACAAATACGCAAGCAGCAGATATGGAGTTGTGCAATTAAAATTCCTTGCACGAAAACATAATTAATAAGTTGAAACAATTTCTTTTCATGCAAATGTGACGCCATGACTTTTTGCACGTTATTCCAATCGTAAAGTTGAACGTTTATTTTGAGAATAAACAACACCTGGGCTCGACTTGCGCCAAGTTCGAGTTGGTCGCAATCTTTTATTAAAACCGTACGCTTATTTCTGTCCCAATGATTATGAGACAATAGCTGCTTCTAAAAAATCGGTTATAGCCTCAATTTTAGCCTCAGCTAAGCTCAAGTTAAGCATGTTCATTATATACATATATATTTAAATATATATAAATATAAATGATATAAAATTTTATAGTTTATGAGCATTTGGTGAAAGAATTGGGCACGCTAGAGGCGAGTGATGTTAAAATATAAGAGTTGTAAATGTACGTATTGCACATTTATCATATAGAAATAATTAATATATCCTTCACAGATTCCCCAATCCTGGTGTTCGTCCACGGCGGCTTCTGGCAGGAGCTGTCCCGGGAGCTGTCCCGGTACCCCGCGGAGCCCCTGCACCGGTTCAGAATAAAGACCATCGTCGTGGGCTACGACCTCTGCCCCTCCGCCACGCTGCCAGAGATCGTCAACCAGTTACAAAGCGCCGCCAACTTCATATTTGAGTACGCGGAGAAAATGGGCTCCAGGTAATTATTCTCTATTAAAATAGTACATTTATATACAGCATAAGAAGGCAAAAAAAAAACAGTGGGAATCTTTTTCTTAACTACGGACGCCCATAGACATCCGAATAGAGGTTATACAGATGCGTTGTCCTTCTTCCACCTCTGTTCTCCATGTACCGACACAACCGGAGAAATCTTTATTGCTAGTGTGGTGTTGAGCTGCAGTGCGGCTGAATTGACCGACCGGAGCATTTCTTCTCGCTCGCAGCGCCGGCGAAGGGTGACAGCTGTGCTGTCGCGTTTCGTGCAACATCTGATTTTTTGATGTCAATTGAAGGGGAGGAAGAAACAACCGCAACGCATCTGTAGGGCAATTTTGAGGATGTCTATAAATGTCTGTAATCTTCAATAGGCTCCGGCAGATTGCCTGTTTCCTTATACAAAAAAAATACAACAAATCAATGCAATAGTCAATATGTAAGATACTTTTAGTCGAATTAGCTAATGCAGGAAATATTTTAGTGACTATGTGTAGGATTAACGAGCTTTGAGGCATGGGCGCGTGTGGATTCCAAACTATTATGAGAATTTAAAAAATCTTAATATTATTTAATGTAGCTCACAACCATTCCAATTGTCAATACAACATCCTACAAACATGGGAATGTTGAATGACTCTAATAGAATGGAAGTTTCAAAGGCACTGAAGACAATCAGCTCGCCCCAAAACTCACACCCTATAGGCCGCAGTACTTAGGTACTCTTTAGTGGGCGCAAGGCTGAAGGCAGCTAAAGTTAAAGGTGGTAAAGTCTACAAAGATTTGCGATTCATGTAGGCTTCTTCAATGTAACGATGACGCAAAATTCTTCCTAAAATCTATAAAGAAATTCTTTAGCAATGATCACAATTAAAGCTTGTTTTTTATTATTCTCTTTTTGAGTTTCTGGATCGTTTTTAGATCATTAACAAAGTTATGATTGGCTTGTTATTTTAACATAGATACTTTACAAAATTCATGTTTGTCGAATTTGTTCCTTTCCAATTAATATTGTGTAAATTATATAGATTTTTATTTATAATAAATAATTTGTACAATATAATAATAATATGTTATCTAATGATATTATAGTACCTACTTAGTAGTAGATATAGAAGCGGTGTGTAAGACTAGAGGTGCTATGAGTCTTGTCTTTGTTTTTTGTCTCCAAGCGGAACTCACTAGATCATCCCTTACTCTTTTGTTAATAGCTATTACAAACCTTACTGAATGAACCAGAGTTATCATCGCACGTCCTTGGGAAACAAATAATGGTGTGTTTTCATAGTCCCCTACTTAACAAAATCGTACGACGACGCAGTCAAAGCGTAGTACAACAATAATCGTTACTCAGTATACTGCAACAATTACTTATAATATCTGAAAATCATTTAAACAAGTTAATTGTAATGGCAGTTACGTTTTACTTCGCTCACATTACGAACTCTGTCGAGCCCCGTTCGCCCTGTGATTTCCATCAGCTGCCGCCATGTTTTATAGAACACGTTTTAAGGTTAAGAGGTTGTAAACCCTACTAATTAGTATTATTTTATATTTAAAAGCCCTAGTAGTATTGTAAATGTGAATGTTTGTTTGTTACGCTTTCACGTCAAAACTATTCGTCCGATCATCATGAAATTTTGTACACATATTCTTAGAGGTATTAAGAAAGGATTATATATGATACTTTTTATTTAAAAAATGTAAAAGATAGTTTAAATAAATGGATAATGGTAATATACATGTATGTATATGCGCAGTTACTGTTTTACATGGCAATATGGCATATATTATATTATGTATTGCAAACGGCAATACTAATAAAATTAATGTAATTGCATAGTGGTTTATGCAAAGCGTGTGCGAATTTAATTATACTTCCAAGTCGTGAATATATCAGTGGTAGAGATAATATAAAAATAACAAATACCTTTTATTTCTTACTAAGTATAATTGTAACAAAATATAATTTTCTAACATATTATAAAAGTAAATTTGTACACTAAATGAATAAGTTAAACTAACAATTCATGATTAATTTACCTTGTTTACCGTAGGTACTTCGTATTGTTTTATTTGGAAAGGGTTTGTATTAAATAATCCCTCCTTCTCTATAGCGAAGGCGTTCTCTAGAGATTTCCATTCCCCTTATCCTTGGCTGTCTCTATCCATTGTTTTCCCGTTACTTTCATAACAAAATTGTCGTGATCTTGAAAACGTCTTGGAGAGCTACATCTTGCTCACATGCCGCTACAAAATAAGAGCTATGCTGTCGTGTTTCGTATGGTTTGTGATTTTTCGGTGGCTTGTGGATGGGGGAGGAAAGGAGGACAGTACGATTGTCACGTCACAATCATTACGTAGATGTCTAGGGCTGTCGTCGGTCGCCACGAAAAGTCCTGCTCTTTATACTATATTTTTTACTTTTTATAAACGTAATTTTTGTAATAGGTAGTGCCACACTGCATGCTTGCATGCAGCCGAATTGGACCGGCACGATCGGGAAGTACCTCCGCTTACAGGAGACCGGCGTAAAGTTACAGCTGTGCTGTAGCGTTTCGTGCGGTGTGTAAGTCGCCGATGGCCCGTGAAGGTGGGAGGAGAAAGGTGGGCAGCGCATCTGTATAGCCTCTATACAGATGTCAATGGGGGTCGGTCATGAAAATGACCTCAACTGGTCGTTTGACCTCTATACCATAAAAGAAAAAGTACGGGATCTATGTCAAGCCAACTTTTGCTAAATGATAAATGATGCTAAATGAAAAGGTGCAAATATAAAATAAAACCACATTGTTTTGGTACACAAATATCTTTCTTCCGTGCCATCCTTCAGGCAGTGGGCGGGTATAAGCTGATGAATATGATTACGTTAAAAGCATTTGTTCCCTTATTTTTGTTTCCTTACTGGAATAATGTAGGACTTCGTAAGTCTGATACGTAGGAATAACAACTTAACGTTGCTCCTCGGATTTTTAAATAGGATCTTGAAAGTGCTTCCGTTGAAGAAATAAGTAGGCGGTTAGGGTGAATTAGCGCTTATCATTGACGACTCAAAGGTTGTGTTAGCTTCTGTGGAGTTGCTTCGACTAACGTAACGTTCAACCAATAAACTAACTAAATATTATTCTTATTATTATTTATTCTATGATATTACTAGCTTTCATCCGCGGCTTCGTTCGCGCTGAAGCCATTATTTTTTTTAAATAAAAAGTGTCCGATGTCCTTTCTAATAGATACCTTAAAGAATATGTATACAAAACTTCACCATAATCGGTGGAGTAGTGACGTGAACCGTAACAAACACAAATTTACATATTTTATAATATTAGTAGGGATAATCTTCTAAAATAACATTTAGTTATAGCATATTATTATAATAATAATATTCAAAGAAATCAAGCTAACTCGAATAAGAAATAGAATTATCTATTTTTTATTTATCTACCCCATAAAAAAAACCAGGCCAAGTGCGAGTCTGACTCGCACACCAAGGGTTCCGTAGGAACGGAAAGTATGAGCAAAAGTAATAGACGTTGAGAAAATTACACTCCCCTGCGATAACTTGCTTACATTTAGTATGAAACGAACTACATGCATAAGTTGGTAATGATTTTTCCAGTGATATAAATTTTATTTACCAATTTTTAGATTTATTCCTATATGTAGGTATACTGTAAGGTCTTACTTCCTGCCAAATTTTAGAATTCTAGCCCGATGGGAAGTACCCTATAAATTTTCGAAAAGTGCGTTTTCATACAAAATTTGTGCATAAATGGCTATAACTTTTTATTGCGTTAACTTAGAAGTGTGATTTTTTCAAGGCATCAAGACGTAACTGACCTCCGTATTTGATAAAGTTTTTAGAGAGCGCTTTAGAGAAAAAGGTCTTGACAGACGTACAGACAGACGGACAATAACAATAAAGACATTTGATTTGATTTGATTTGATTTGGACAACAAAGCGATCCTATAAGGGTTCCGTTTTTTCTCTTTGAGATACGGAACCCTAAAAATTGTGTACCTTTTTATTAACAACCCACTGTCAACTATATTTTAATGCGGGTAAATAGACATCTTTACAATTTAAAGGCGGATTTATCACAAGCCATGTTAAAAAAATATTTATTGATACCCAAGGTAGTATAATTCCGAGAAATCAATACGAGGGTATAAAATATAAGATAATCTATTCTCTCTCAAATAATGTTATATTAATAACCTTCGGGACTAGCAACTGGAGTAAAAAAAGATAACAAATATAAATAGCCCGCATGAATGTAGGCTGGCGATAAGACACATTGTACCTCGGAGTACAGAAGCGGCAGTCAAAGTAAATATCTCTTATTGTATATCTAACAGTCATCGGCAAATAACGATATCAGGAAGGTGGCAGCTATGAATTTACCAGCCCAGTGTACGACCGTAGAATACGCTGAAAGTTATGCGACAGGTTTCTTTAATCTTATGTTTAGTAGTAATAAATATATGACCTAAGGTTGCGTTCCCAGGTCGATTAAATGTTATTCGAATGAATGTCTTAGTAGTATCATGCTCTGTCGCCATCGAATTGTGCCGGTCGATGTTCTTGAAAATAAATTGTGAATTAATTTCATAGTGCCTCTATCTCCGACTTACTTGTAGAGTTTACTCCAAAGCGCTGAGACGTTGCGCAGTATTTCATACGAATTTCTGCTCGTATTATCATTTAGTATCGTTCCTTATGGATATCCAATAATACACCATAATATTTAACGATATGATTAGTTATTAATTTTAAGTCGAATATAGTAGAAAGTTGTAAGCGCCCTACCCCAACTTAGACAAAATCTTGTCCAATTTAAGATGTAACATTGTCCTTTATTTCCGAAGCTTCAACTTATTCTTGTTAGCAGTTCGTCACTCTCTGTCCTTATGTGAACACGAAATACATTGCGAAAAATATATAGAGCTATTTTCCTTATAATTATTTTCTTATATGATTATATCTCTACGATTTCTTGGTAACACGTCATCATAACTTTTTTATCACCAAGGAGGCAAATGATCACAAACGAACAGTCAAATCCTGAAGTTATCTGACTCACAAACATCTACAGAGATAAGTGACATTTTCTGCCGGCCGACGGCATATAAGGCTCACTGCCTTATATGCCGTCGGCCGGCAGAAAATGGCCGGCAGACTATTGAAAACGTAGTCTTTTATTAAGCATTCGTCTTTCTTGCTATACCGGACGTGCTTGGATAAGTTCTTCGCTCGAAAGAAGCTGTACGTTAGTTCCGTAACGCGACTGGATCGACGGTAGAGCGTTACGCTAAATGTCATTGTCTCACACGATTTTATTCCTCATATTTTTTCATACTTGCCTTGTTTCTTAGATTGTCCTAAAATGCGTTACGTGGTTTTTATACTTTAACTAGCTGTGCCCCGCGGTTTCACCCGCGATTAGCTTTTAAGAAATCCATATAAACTTCAACACCCTATTTCACCCCCTTAGGGGTTGAATTTCTAAAAATCCTTAGCGGATGCCTACGCCATAACATCTACCTGCATGCCAAATTTCAGCCCGATCCGTCCAGTGGTTTGGGCTGTGTGTTGATAGATGGCTATGTCACGTTTGAGTTTTATATAATAAATGGATATTGTTTTAGTAGCAGTAAATGGTCGTCTTTGTCAGCTCAACATAGCAGTAATATATTTGTTATCAGAGTGTTACATATTATGCACATAATTTAATGGACTGTCGAACTCTGAATCATCGCATACTACTTGCTCCGCAGTTGTAACAAGTTATATTTAAATATACTGTCATACATTTCACGGGAGACTATCAGTATAATTAACTATAAAGTTGGTTGTTTGTTGATAATTTTCAGTTATAGCATTTCTATTTGTTGATATAACCAAACTTATATTACACGTCAAAGCAGGGCGATATTTAACAGTAATCTTATTAAATAATATACTCTTTTATACAATTTCCACTTTTATTAAACTCAATTACAATTTAACACAACCGGTTTCGATTATTCAGGAAAGTTGATTTGGAAATTGTATAAAAAAGTATATTATTTAATAAGATTATAATATGAATTTCCATTAAGAAGTGACAATACGAATCCATCAACGATATTTAACAGAACAAGAACATTGCGGTTTTACATAAATTATTATAGAAATACTTTTACTAAATCTTGGTTAGTTTACCCAGTTATACCAAGTCTTGGTTACAATACGTTCACGGAAAGTCGAGTTATGACAATCAGAATCTTGACCTGTTAAATTTATTATGCACTTGCTGGGGCCTGCGACTTCGTTCGCGTAGCGAAGTAATATTATATACAAAGTCATTTGTTATTGTTTGCTCGCTTTGTGCCTAAATTCCGATTTCCCGTAAGAATGAGCGATTTTGCCGCGGCAAAAAATGTATTTGATATTGACCAGGCTTAGAATCGATACACCACTAAGTTTCATTCGTATCCGTCCTGTAGTTTCGAAGATTAAAAAAAGACAAACAGAGAGACAAAAATAAGAAAAATTTAAAAGTGTTCTAACACTATTTTAACATCGCCCCCAATTAGTATTTCGTAAATATATTCAATTTACAGACACACGGATTTTACTGTTTTATTATATGTAGATATACCTAGATATAATAAAATCGTAGAAAAGTCAAATGTACAGTACATTTAATATTTTTCTTAAAGAATACGTGGAGCGTGATCTACAATCGATAGCGATGTCAAAAATATAGGTTTTTAGAATTTTTGTCTGTTTCTCAGTGTGTATGTTCAGGCGAAACACATTGATTTACTTCAAATTTTGCATTAATATTACTAAAAGGTCTAGTCAACATATAGGCTATTATATTATCACGCTATCACCTCGGGGGGAGGAGCTGTGAATGTTTCAGTCGGAAGAATTGAGAACCTCCATTTTTGAAGTCCGGAATCCACGCAGGCGAAGCTGCGGGCGGAAGCTAGTATATATTCTGCTATTCTTTACTCTGCAAAACAAACCTAATTTATTCTTATATTTTATAGAGGTAAAGTTTTGTTTGTAGGGGATGATGGAAATTCTGATCCGATAGTGAATATCTTTCCTTCATGGAAATCCACACTATTCATATATACATATTGCTATATAGCTTAGAAAACTCTATAAAATTAGCATAGGCTACTTTATTATGATTGGATTGTTTTTGTCACCCCACGACGCGTCTAGTGTAGAAATATTATGTTCAAAACAATGCATATGTTTTTAATTTTCACCATTTATTAATTTCAGAGGCGTGTACTTCAGCGGACACTCAGCGGGCGCTCATCTCGTCGCCAAACTACTATCCAACGCGGACTTCCTCGAGAACACACCAGGCGCACAGCGGCTGCAAGGAGCTTTCCTGATATCTGGCATCTACGACCTGCGAGAGCTGGTGCACACGTCCAACAACGACGCGATACAGCTGCCGGTGGAGTGGGCGGCGGCCATGTCGCCGATGTTCGACGACTTCACTCACCTCCAGGCCAGGAAGATCAGAGTCTTCATCCTCGCCGGCCAGAACGACAGTCCCGCCTTCAAGAAACAGTCTAGAGAGTTCTTCGAGCTTCTACACAACACGTGCTTGATGCAGAACATGTTCTTGGAGATCAAAGACGAGATGGACCATTTCGATATCGTCGAGTGTTTCGCGAATGATGATAATTATTTGAGGAACCTGTTGGTCCATGACATTCGGAAGAATCTGTAAGCATATTGTGTATGTTGTAGTTTTAAAATGTTAATATTTGTTTTTAAGAACTTAAGTGTAATTCAAATATGTTTTAAGACTGAGTTGTAAGTGGGGAGTGCGATATAGAAGAGTTATGTATCTTGATTTTTATATTTAAGATTATAGAAGAAAAGAGATTAGATTTTTCAAAAAGTCTATAATTTATTTTTTACAAAACGAAATCTAGACAGAAAAGATATCTGTAAATATTAGAAGGAACGTAAAATGTTTATATTTTTTTAAAATAATATAACATTTATTAAAACAATTTACTCAAAGAAGATTAAATGAGCTACAAACTATTTTATGAATTAAATATATCTTATATAATTTTATTCGTTGATAAATAATAATTAATTAATTTAGATAAGTATTCATTATCATTTTATTATAAGCAAAAAAGGATGTTCATTAGGTATATTTATAATAAATTTTTCATTATATTCACAATGTTGAATAAATAAAACGGTTGTAATAATATACAGATAATATGTAAGGTAAATGATTTTAATAATAGCTTTAAAAGCATAATTATTAAGAATTACTATTAATGCATTAATAAAATTAATTATGTATTTTGTATTATATTTGTTTTACTTTTTATTAACTCTACCAAATTATATTACTATTGAAAGTTTAAAAACCGTTGTAGAGAAATATTGGGATCCCGCCTGCTGATTTCAAATAGCTATTGATTTAAGTGGATATCATATTATATAATAACAATATAGATATAATGAATCCATATCATTAATATCGATTCTTGTATGACCTACTGTAGGACACAGGTCCTTGAAATGTGGCGGTGGGTCACGTAATTACTGGCCCAGCACTAGTGGTCGAACGGACCATGTTTTACTCGGGTTTGGCATGAAAGTTTCTGACCATATTATGTCACTTCTGATATTGAGGCCTGACACAATTTTTAGTAGGGAACAAAGGTGAAATACTCAATCCGCAGTTGGTTGTTGTAGTGTGATAAGAGGTAGTGCCACGCTAAATTGCTACCGAATTAGGCCGGTACAACTCTTCAGTCCGCTACATTTTCGTACATCACGTCACATGACATGACTTGGCTGCTAGCTTACCTATTTTACTATAAAACATACATTATAACTTCTTAGACTTGTCACCAAATTTTTGTACTAATAACATAATAAATAAGAACCATAATATAATATAAGATTATCCCAAACCTTATGGTATTTTTATGAACTGATCTACACTCGCGTCCAGGGTTGCCAGGTGTCAGGAGGAAATTTACACAAGTCCGGCCCGTCCTGCTTTTGTTAGGCTTTAGACGAGTTTACCGAAAAAAAATCCCGGGCGAATGTAAATAATAAAAAAATAAGTAAGTGCATAAGACCAAAGTGTCATTTTTTTTAAATACCCAGTTTCAGGCTTTCCGGCAAAATGTACGGCCAAATTTGAGCCTGTGTCAATCTCTTTTATTTTTGGGCCTGCCAGCCCTACTCCGGGGGTGATACTATGCGATGCTATGCTAAGAGTAAAATACTCCCCTTCGCATAAAACTTCCATCGAATAAATTTAAAACAGAAATAAATTGTTTGTTGTACAATCCGACAGTAATTTATGGTGTTTCTTAGTTCAACAATAACAAAGTTTACTGGCCATTATTGTTGTTAATGGAAATGATTAAACACTGCACGTACGTATAGTACCGACGTTAAGCCACGGATACGATTTTATGGTATTGAAAAATTAAATAAAAACGTCATTAGTCTATTGTAATTATAATATTAATGACATTTTTTTGACGAATCTTAACGTACAATCGACAGTTTTCAATATTCTATCTATCGGTGGATTTGGCTACTAGAGATAGATTTTTGGCTTAAGTAGGTACTATACGAAATAATATGCCTAAACTCTATCTGAAGAATACAAATTTGTTGTTAATTGAGTATAGAATGCTACCATCAATATGTATTTCTCTTTATCACAAGAGGCCTTTTCCCAGTAGAGAGAAAGTCACAGTCCTATACTGCTCCCACATTTATAAACATGAAACATAATTGCCTATTTAGAAAGCCGCCTGTTATTACAACTGTATATTATGTCTGTTCTGAAATTACCAAGATCTACAACACTTTCAGTGATTGTATAAGTATTAATTGACACCATTTTCATCTATCGTATTACAATCTGGGCCCAAAGATGTAAGAAAGCGTTGTCGTCTTCTTTGCTATTTACATATTATATTATTATTTTTATATTATATACCTTACAAATTTGCGGTATAGAAAACAAAGCAACTAGGTACAAGAAAGATCTTCAATTAGATTAATTGCGGGAGGTAAATAATTTCAATGAACATATTTATATTAAGGGCTATGTCCGACGCGACGTCGGACGTATAAATATGATGCTTTAAAAACACGAATCTTCCTCAACCTAGACACAGCCGTAGGCACAGCCTTGCATATCTTTTTAACATGAAGGTATTCTAACTACCGAGTACCGACTCGGTAGAGACACCTCACCGTGTCTCTAATTATAGAACATGGTCTGGTGTGATGAATTGATTAATTAATTCAACGACCCTACAGATCGACGGTATTAAATTGGATTTGAAGCGATTGTGGTCACACGTCATAAGGGCCTCCGAAGAGCTCCGGACAGGTGGGCTTTTGTATTTGGAGTGCTCAAATAAGTACTAGATGTCTAATTGTTTTCTGTCTAGATAAGTTTATATTCATTGTATCGGTTTGATAGCAGTTGGTGATAATGTAACTCAGTAACATAATATGTAGAGACTGTATCCAGAAAATGTTAATATATTAATTACTATTGATGTCACTATTATTTCAGAAGGACTTGAAACTTATCCATTACATAAATGCATAATAATGGCGTTTCTCTTACAGTTTGTAGGAAATTACGAATGATAACTAAATTGACTTGTGAAATGCAGAAAATATTTATTGGGTGCGGTTTTAGTATATATGTTAACAGAAATGTATGAAATCTAGGAATTGTATACATTTTCTAGGAATTGTATAAAATTCTGCAGCTATTTTGAACTCCTCCTAAGCGACTGGACCGATTTTGATGAAATTTTTTGTATTGAAGGAAATTTGAGAATGCTTTAGGTTCACAAATTAGCCCGCCAGATGGCGCTACAGTCAGTATACAAGATTGATACGAGCGAGAGGCATTAAATTTAACCACATATACTATAAGTGCCTATTGTTAATCCGAGACTATTAAAAAAAAGTTTACGACAAGTATACGAAAATACTTTTTTCAAACAAGTTAAATAGCGAAAAAATAAGGAAAACTTGTAAACACTATACGCGCCGCCGCGGCCGCTCGGTACGGTCGCTAAGCCTCGAACGGGGTGAATGACCCCGGCGGACTATAGGCGGTCGGGCGCTCGAACAGCTGATGGTACAGAGTGTACGAAGTGAGAAAAAACTTTAAAAAATTCCTGTGGCTAAACTATTGCTCCGATTGATCTGATATTTGTTGTGTAGCCTGGAAATAATACACTTCATATGTGGTTTAATTTAATGCCTCTCGCTCGTATCCACCCTGTATATACAATATTTTATATTCGGTCGATCGATATTTTAAAATCGCTCCAGTCGCTTTGTAGGAGTTCCAAATAGCTTCGCAATATTTTATATTTTCTAAAAAAGGTATAGGTAGATTTCATACATTTCTGGTAACATATAGGTACTACATTTTTTACGGAAAACATTGAATTTGTCCAAAATACAACAGTAATGAACAGCTAGTGAAATAGCTTAGTTTTGTATCTGCATTGTAACTAAATATGGCCGGCACGACATATCTGCATATTATGTGGGTTGAAGAGCTTCGGGTTACCAAACGACTTGGAGTGTCGTCCTAGCTGTATATGTTTCTTCGGGAAGACACAAAAGATAGCGAGAACAACTTGTTAAAATAACTTCACTATATTCCTAATCCGAATATTAATATGAGCTAAAAATATTGATGAAGATTATTGTACTTATTCCATAGCACTTGAATATTAAATATACCTCAAGCAACTTTTCACGTAAAAAGGTTTTATGCAAAATAAGGCTCTTTCTGAGTGTCTAAAATATTTTTGCAAATCCTTTTTCAGTGCTAACATTATAAGAATTATTATGCATATCCAAAAATAAGCTACGGTGTTGAGTTAGTAAAAAGCAGCTCTCAGTACGAAAATAACTTTTCGAAAAGCTTTAAAAATTTCTTCTTAAAAACATTTACTATTAATAAATGCTCAGAAAGCGATTGTTGACCGCCCTTTAGGAAAGTATGTCAAGTCCGGACAGGGTTACCCATGCCGGATGGGCTTGGGGGAGAGGCCAGAATGGGAGCAGCTTAACTGGGAGGTCCTCCACCCGTCCCTCTAACTCAGCAGACCTGGTGGAGTGGATTGGAAAGAGTGGTGGGTCTGTTTAGGACATTGGTGGCGTGCTCCGTGCTCCATTAGAGTACTAGGGCTAAGAGTTAGGATGGGAACTTGATCTCATTCACGTCACGT
The DNA here is from genome assembly GCA_001625245.1 of Calycopis cecrops. Lineage (NCBI taxonomy): Eukaryota > Metazoa > Arthropoda > Insecta > Lepidoptera > Lycaenidae > Calycopis > Calycopis cecrops. The sequence continues at coordinate 221,351 of LUGF01029839.1, forward strand.
CATTGTAGGGACTGTTCAAAGTCAGTTCCTAGGTATCATAAGTAAATCATTTAACAAAAAAAAAAAGAAAAAAAGGTCAAAAACTAAACTAAATAGTATCACACACGCTATCCTTATATCATGGCTAATACGGCCTTGTAATACAATGGAACAAACAAATTATAGGCATCAGCGGTCACAGCTAACATCAATACAATACTACTAATACAATACTCCTTACTTTACAAGACTGTCTCGTGGTCTAGTGGTAAGCGTGTTCAACCACAGACGTGAGGTCCTGGGTTCGAATCCCGGGTCGGACCAAAAATTGTTATTGGGAATTTTCAATTTCTAATAACAGTCCGGAGTCAGGAAGTTGGCGGTGATACACCCCCGTGCCTCGGAGAGCACGTTAAGCCGTAGGTCCTGCGCCTGATTTCTGTCCGGTCGTGTCGGATTGCCGTCCCATCGGAATATGAGAATAAGGGAATAGGGAGTGCACTTGTGTCTGCGCGCATACTTGTGCACTATAATATGTCCTGCGCTTCTGGCTCGTCTCTATAGAGACGGCCGCCGTAGCCGAAATCGGCTAGGAGGATATTATTATTATTATTATTATTATTACTTTACAAACTTGGAAAAGAAACCTTGTTACAACTTATTATTTTTACGCCAAAGTTTATGTTAATATGTACAAGCTACGTTTTCTCACCTTCTATATTTAGCTCAACAACTTACAAGGAAACTTTGTGTAATGTTAATGTGAAATGTTATTAAAAGTTTCAAATTGTGTGCTTTTTTGCTAAAATGGATAAAATAAAATAAAAAATCCATCGAAAAAGTAAAGAAAGTGACTTTTTTGTGGTGGACACTTTTTTTTTAAATCACATATTTCTGAGTTGTATCATATCATTGCACAGTCCCTAATTGTTATTAATATGTAGCCCATACAATACATACATGTATTGAATGTTGAATGATAATAGATTTTATAAATAGATCTAGATAGTTTTTGAGTATATTTGTTAGAAAAATACAAAAATACTTTATAATATTAGTATAAACGTATATTTAGGTAAGTTCTGAAAATATTAAAACGGCAACATTTTGTCATCTCCGTCATTGTGATGGAGCAGCTCGTATGGGCGAGAGGGCCACGTCTCCACGACTATAACTAATTAATAGAGCCATTATCATCAATCTTATTTCTTACAGCGTTTAAACATATCGGGGGCGAAGGTTCGCAGATGAAAGATAGATTAGGGCGAAAATGGTGGCAACCTGCAACAATTTAGGGACAAAACACTTAGACTCATGTACTTTTATGGCTGTAAGCCTGTCATCAGAAACATCCCACATATTACTTCAACTCTATTTTGAACGAAAATGAAGGTAATTACAATGTAATACGAAGACTGGATGTCGCAGTGGTGCAGGCCTCGGGTAAGCGGAGCACGTTGCGCCAGGGGTCGCGGGTTCGAATCCCGCCTAGGTCATGGATGTTTATCTATGTAATATATGTATCTCTAAAATAAAAATCTGAAGTCTATAAAATTTCTTAAATTTATAAACCATATTAAATATATTTCCGTTGGCTAGTACCCGTAATATATTAAATAACTAACATACTGAATACATAGTGCTTAATAAGTTCGCAGATAAAATTGAAACTTATTTTAAAAGCCCTTGTAACAGCAAATAACAGGAAAAAGAGTAAAATTAAGTAGGTGTCATTACTGAATTGAAAACTTACTATTTGCGTGCGGTTTTCGGTGGCATTGTAGTTGAGAAGAAATGGGTGACGGTAGTTATCGAAAGACTCGCATTGTTCCTTCATAATAACAATAGGAGCCCGTAATAATTTTGGGCTCTTTGAGTATTTAGATTCTTCATAATATCAGGTACTTAAAATTATTACTTTGTATTATGTCTTTGAGTAATAGGTATAAATATATATCTATCCTAATGGCATGAAAAGAGCAAAGTTAACCTTTTCTTTAAAATAAATACAGGTATATTATCAAATATTATTTTTGAGTATGATAAAGTATTGAGTACTTTACTAAGTTTTCGGTGGAAATATTCAGTAGCAAGAATGCAGACCTCCCGGATTATTTCGATGTCAATGGGCGTTGGTGGTAATGAAAAGGCTCCGATGGTTGGTTGGTCCCTTCTTATATACTAACCAGCTGTGCCCCGCGGTTTCACCCGCGTTAAATTTCTATGAAATCCATATAAACTTCAACACCCTATTTTACCCCTTTAGGGGTTGAATTTCTAAAAATCCTTTCTTAGCGGATGCCTACGTCGTAACATCTACCTGGATGCCAAATTTCAACTTGATCCGTCTAGTGGTTTGGGCTGTGCGTTGATAGATGGCTATGTCACGTTTGAGTTTTATATATTATATGTATATACTTAGATAATAAGAATCCAAAACATTAAATTGATTATGTGTGTTGTATAATGAAATATATTTAAGTAATAGATACCCTAGATCTATTATGTACAAAGCAAAGAGCAAAGTCAACCCTTTTCTTTGAAACTATAGACACTTTTAATAGTCGATAACAAAGTACAAGAAACATAAAAAGCTTTCCAAAATACATGAAGACCTTTTCATTTATAATGCAAGTAAGTGGATATGTTAGGGGACCCTCTTATATTTGAACTGTTATCGAGAGGTTGTGTGCGTGAGGCGACTGAGAAACTAAAAGATACTTCTTAAACATACATCCAATCGCTATGGTTACTTAAAATCGTAAGATACGAGAAGTAGTTAACTTATTTTATTGCACAAAAGAATTTGAGTGACATATATATCAGCACAAACAGAAAACTAAGGCCGTTGACCATAGAAATCCGTAACTAAACGTGTTTTACCAGCCTTGAAGTAAAAAGGAAGTTCTTTTCTTGTATAAAAATAAACATGTGAACATCACTGTTACTAACATGTTACACAATAAACAAAGTAATAATTTTAAGCATTTAATATCATGAAGTAACTACTAGTCATCTACGATATAATCACGCAGGCGACTTGCCCTTCTTCTTCGTCTTCTATGTCATTTAGATTACAAAGGGAAAAGATTTTCCTTATGCAGATGTATTTTCCTTCTTCCCCTATAATGGGCCATCAGAAAACCACAAACAGCAAGAAAATCGCACTTTCCGACTGACTCGTGTAAGCTGCTTACTATTCAGATCGTGACGGAACAATTCGGCTGCGTGGGTCTACCTCTATCTTTACTAATTTCAGTAACTTGTATAAAATATTAACAAACCGACGAGTAAGTACTCTCAACAGAATTTGAAACTTTTGATGACATCTCACATTAATATTACACAGTTTCCTTGTACTTGGATCTAAATATAGAAGGTGAGAAAACGTAGCTTATACATAGGTTTACGTTATTGAAATTGTAAAAATAATAAGTTGTAACAAGATTTGTTTTCCGTGTTGTATATCTGCCTGGAGTCTGTGATGATGATAGCTGTAACAGCTGATGGCTTCTCTTACTGGTCATTGTATTACAAGGCCAAAATGGTCATCAGATAAGGATGGCGTGTGTAATGTGTCTATTGTACACTTGCACACTTTTTACGTAGAGTTCGTGACCTACGATCTAGCCTATCCGTCTGAATGTCGAACTGACATAACGTATCAGTACGTTTTTTTTTTTATTGTTTATGGGTATAATCGAGCAGTATATAAATATAAAGCCATGCGAAAACAGAAAAAAAAACGAGCAGTCATTTTCATGACCACCGAAGCCCATACCATGTCTATCCCAAGAAACTTTATAAATATTATGCGTTGCCCTCCCTCCTCCCACCTTCATGGGCCACCGGCTACTTACACACCGCACGAAACGCGACGGTAGTCATGAAAATGGCGCCTATAGGTCGTTTGCTCCCCTAATATATAATAAAAAAAATTATTTCTGCGCGGTCAAGACCGAAAGCTTTTCTAAGTGTTGCCTTAGGACTGGTAGCAGCTTTTTACTAACACAACACCGCAGCTTATTTTTTTGAATATGCATAGTTTTTTCACTGAAAAAGGATTTAGAAAAATGTTTTAGACACTTGAAAAACACAGAAGAGAAGCCTTAATTTACATAAAACCTTTTTACGTGATGTGATATATTGCTTGAGGTATATTTAAAATTCGAGTGCTATGGAATATAATAATTTTTACCCATATTTTTTTTACCTCATAATTTAATGTCTTTATATTTTGGGATTAGAAGTATGGTGGAGTTATTTTACCAAGATGTTCACGCCTCGGTAAGTTTCGTATCTTCCCGAAAAAATATATTTTTTATGGCACATTTCATTATAGGGACAAACGACGATGCTCGTTTGCCCTAGCTATTTAGGATACATATGCTGATACGTATGTCATGTAGGCTATATTTGGTTAGAATGTAGATACAAGAGACCGGCGTGTGTGTTTGTTGTTTCTGTTTCTGTGCTGTCGCGTTTCGTGCGTTGTGTAAGTAGCCGGTGGCTCATGGAGGTGGGAGGAGAAAGGAGGGTAGCGCATCTGTATAGCCTCTATGCGGATGTCTCTGGGCGTCGGTAATCACAAAAAAATAATAGCTCCGACTGCTCGTTTGGCCCCCTATTTCATAAGAAGTACAATATTGAATCATTTTACTAGCTAAGTTTAAGATTTTCTCGAAAAAAATATATCGCACATTCATTAAATATCTATATTTTCTTAATTTCACCATCAATTCAACATTATCACCAACTGCTAAAGGATAAATGTAAAGTTTTCCCGAAAAAATGTATTTATATTAAGGAATATCACTTATATGTATATTATCTTTTTCTGGGTATATTATTTACTGAATTACACTATCACCAACTTCTTTTAAACTATTGCTATGAAGATAAACTTCTCTAGTCAGAAAACCATTAATCATCTAGTATTTGCGCACTCTAAATACAAAAGCCCACCTGTCCGGAGCCCTTCGGAAGCCCTTATGACGTGTGACCACAATCTCTTCACGTCCAATTTAATACCGTCGATCTATAGGGTCGTTGAATTAATTAATCCATCATTACATCAGCTTATGTGGAATAAGAGACACAATGAGATATCGGCAATTAAGAATAACTTTGCTTTATTGTGTGTTATATTTGTCCACTACGCAGTCCAAGACTACTGAACCGATCTTAATAAGAAATTGCACATATTATACTCGTATGTAACTTTGTCTAACTTTGGGATAGGCTATATTTTATTTCCAAAATGGCTGAGATATTTTTTCTCACAATGACGCGTGCCGTTCAGCTCATTCGTAATATGTCTTCTTACATTACGTAACGTAGCCAACTTTCACACGAGGGCGTGTAAGCTGCTGTCTCTGTGTCCAGCATACTTCACACTAGTCTCTCCAGATACTTCCTCGATGGTGCCGGCCCAGTTGCGCCACAAAGCAGCAATTACTACAAAGGCTGCCCTAAACAAATTGCAAGACCTGAGTTACTTCTGTTTTGCGCTTTTGATTAAGGACATTGACACTCAACTATACCCAAGCTCAAGGAGCTAATTCGCTACTTGCATGTTTCTTCATGTTGCTTTAGGTCCGGACAAAACCCTTCAGCTCACCCAGGGCCGTTTAGTCCTTTGTAAATTCATTTTGCTTTGACAAACAACTATACTTTGTATAACCTATAAAAATCTTAAAGATCTGACCCTTAAACTCCGTACAATATCATGCATTCTGCTATAAAAATAAACGACAGCAATTCTCTTGATAGGTGATTTAACTCCATATTTACGAAGGTTCAATTACTTTAGTTACCAGTAGTTTCTCTCGTGATCGTCAGCAATATTAAACTGTTTTCTTTTTTTTTTCGCGGGGAAATGCGTTTACGCACTGCAATAGAACCTGGGTGGGATCCAATGGGTGTGTGGGGCTCGCGGCGGAGCCGAATACCCACTAAAATATTGAACTGTGGCTCCAACTTAACAAAGTGGAGTGACATATGCATTAACCTTAATAATTACTGGATTGCCCCGTTTTAGCCCATGTTATATTCAAGAAAATCATTAATATTCGAGAATGTCACTCATATTTGTGCCAAAATTCATCCAAATTCACTTAGTACTTTTTGCTTGAAGAAATAACTAACATACTTAAAAACTTTCGCACTCATACAGAGTTTCTTCAATTTGAACTTTGACTTCACGACTATAAGACTGAAATTCTAGTGCCCCGAAGTAAATTTTTCTAATATCGTTTGTCAAGGGAGAACTTACCAGCACATTAAGTGACTAACGTTGTGAGGTGTTTTGATATGATTAAGATTAATCACTAGTTTGTATACCTCTTCACTCTTCCGAAGAAGTCACAAAAACATTTTAGTAAAGCGGACGAACTTCGTGCAGTTGAATGCTTCATGAAAAAGAACTTATGTCCATCAGTGGACACGTAGAGACTGATGATGATGATGCTGATGAAAGTAGCAAACCCCAGCAGCGACCAAGAAGTTAGAAGAAACAGTACGGAGCTTGTTTTTGAAGATTTATTGTGTGGCAATGACAAAAATAAGGTCGCATTTGTAAAACTAATTTGAGTACCACGTGTCTACTTAAACGAGGGTGCTCTCCGTATTAATGAGTGGTTCCACATATTGACAGTAAGAGGTAGTGTTGGCCCGATTCGGGTGCATGCATGCATGGCTATACCGGCGTAAAGTGACAGCTGAGCTGTCGCGTTAAGAGGTAGTGCTGGCCCGATTCGGGTGCATGCATGCATGGCTATACTGGCGTAAAGTGACAGCTAAAAAGTATTTTATCGTACAGACTAAAGGTGAATACAAATCGCGAAAGCTTAAATAACTTTAAGTTAGTAATATAAAATCAATAATAAAATTAAAAAATAACACTGTTTGAAATAAAATTATCAGTGTTATAAATGTTAGCCAGATCAAAATGGACAATAGAAGAATAAACGTAGACAGAGACAACACTTTAGCTGAACAATAGAAGAATAAACATTGGTAGAGACAACACTTTAGCTGAGTGCAATTCCGACTAAACCCTTGCCGCTCTCATCTTAAGTACCCGATCATATTAGAGGTTCCCGTATCTGACCAAGGGAACGACAACTTTTAACACAACTATAGCCGAAAGTCGTAGACTGTAAAAATTTTGATAATTTTATATACAGTCAACTTTAACACTGAATTAGTCTCCGAGAATGCCATCACAATACGTCTGTAGCGCGGTCAAGCTGCGAGTCGCTACGCCGTCGCTAGCGACGATCGCTCTTCATCACAGAAGCGATGTAGACGCGCGTTAAACTTGGGGTGACTAGCTCATCTCTAAAGATTCCAGTAGAGAATCATTGCTGCTGCCCCTTTTCTACTTCTCCGACGCCATCGTCGTCGAATATAAAGACCTACAACACACACGCCACTGCAAAACTCGCAGTGCTACAATCGAGCTCCTGAAGTGCGACCGTCGCGCGGCTGCTGCGCTACTATTGCGATATTCAAGTATGTATGGATACGAGTCGCGCTACTGCAACGCGACTTAGAAGCGCGACAGTTGCGCGACAAAATGCTTGTATGTGAAAGCGCTCTTAATTTGAACCTCTATTTTAGATATTTAATAAAAAATGGATTAAAATGTGAAAAGTTTGAGCAAAACTGCTAGTAAAAAAATATCCAAAACCTTTCATAGCAGATACTAGCATAAGTTAAATTAAACTTACGTACTTTAGAGTACAACAGTGGTCCATAAAAACTTTAAAGTTAAAATTGATATTTCAAATTTCATTTCTTTCGCATCTAAAATTGGCAGCCATTCTGAGTAGCAGCAACATTTCAGTGGCAGATGTTTGGAATTTTTCATTGTTGAGATTGGGAAATGCACTTTACGTTTTAGCAACTCACGTAACAAGCTACAGTTGGACCGAGCGGTTTTTTTGTGCGGAAATTGTTACGTCCAACCGCATTTTCTACAACATTCATTATACTAGTAGATTTGTACATTACCCAAATATGATATAACTTTTGAGGAGATAATTTCATTATTTTAAACTTTCATGATTTATATTTATATACTGTATATAAATAATAAAAAGTCGACTCTTGACCACCGCCGTTGCATTACGGCCTAAACGTCGAGAGTCGAGATAAATACTTCGATTTTATAACGCGAGTAAGTCCCGTTTACAGTGATAAATTTCAGTTATTAGGGTTTCGGTTAAAGTGTAATAATTAGTCATCATGATCATCATTCACTTCTGAACACTATTGAACATGGGTCTCTTTCAACGAAAGCTGTGAATCATATTATTAAAATACTTGGAACCATGCGACGGTGTCACTTTCACAAGTTTCGATTAAAGAAAGAAAGAAAGAAAGAAAAGTTTTTATTCAAAATAGAATTACAAGAATTACTTTTTGAACGTCAACAATTAAATCTACCACCGGTTCAACCCTAGCCCTGTCCTGAGAAGAACCGGCGAAACAAACTCAGATTTACTCAGATTACTTCCAAGTATCGAAGTATAGAAAAGTATCATCAATTTGAGATGCACTTTACGACTTATTCTTTACTTTTACTTACCCTGTTTTTACCTAACTACAAAGAAATTTCATGAAAATTTGTGTAGCACCCTGCATTTACCTATCTTATCTACACAGAATTTTCAGGCAAGCCGTTTGGAAGAATTTCAAAGCTACAAACTCAAAAACACGATATCTATTTATAAGATTTTCTAATATTCCTTAGCCACGGTTTCAGCCGCGCAAAATCTAACTCAAGAAAAAAAAAATGGTTTTCAGTATTAACAGTTATTATAATATTGTTCCACATTTTATGTATATTCGTGTTAAGTTTAATTCAATTTCAGTAATTTTTGCGTGTAGTTGTAAGAAAAGTACGCACTCACAAGCTTTCGCATTTATTATATTAGTAAGAATATCATATAAATAGGGATTTTAGACTTTACTGTAATTTTATTAGAATTCTTGTAAAAATCATAACATATTTAAAGATTCATCATCTTCATGAAAGTAAACAGATTATAAAATTTAAAATATAGAATTATTTACTTACTGCGCCCACGGCTAAACCCACTTACTCGATAGGAAATATAGAGATTAAATATATTTTACCACCAATAGGAGACATACCAAATATAAACTTATAAAAAGAAAATTTCGAAAAATGGGCGGAACAGTTTCGAAGTTTAAGTAAACCGTAATACGATATTTATATATATTTCAACAAGTATGTTGTATTTATAAACTAAGTCTTGTATTATATCGATACCTGTACAAACTAAAGCCACCACAAAACAATGCGTAGAACTGTCCACAGAGGTTCTTGTACAAAGTTATTCGCTGGAAGTTAGGGCGGGCGGCTGCAGATGGGCTCGCGCCGCCGCCCCGGCCGCACACCGCTCCGCGCACCATGTGAGCTCAACTCACTCGCGACTACCGAGACAAAGCAATACTTTCAATAATATTAGATACACAGTTTTGTGGTTTAGTTTAGTTTTATTGGCGTCTTTTGCGTCGAAGCTGTTCTTTCAACGGTTAAGGTAAGTTTTTGTATCAATCCATAGATAAGAAAGTATTTTATCAATATTAGTTTGTACTACAATAAAAGTTTTATTAGCCTCTCCTAACAGTATATTCTTATCTTTAGATTCATAACTTTATTAAATTTATTGTTTATCAATTTTATTAAATAAATAAAACCTATAGGTGTTTATTATTTTAAACTTGACTGCTATAAAAATATAATCTCAATAAATTATATCATACCAAAAAGCCAGTAAAAGCGTATGAAATATAGAATATATTAAATATAGATTGTGAACTTTATATAACTTAGATATATATCCCACTTTTAATAATTAATAGCTAAAATGATGATAAATATATTTTATTATTCCATAAACGTTCATGAAATTAATTTATTAAGAAGAGAGAGAGAAAAGAATTAAGAATTTTCTTGAACTGTTTATTTCCAAATATTATTTATTTACTATCCAATATAGGAAATAAAACAAATTTAAACTTAAGCTTTTATTAATGTTATAACTGAACTAGTCAAATATGATTTTGACTTTGAAGTAAAATATATAAGTTTAGCTAAGTTTTGTAGAATTAATTAATTATATTTGTTAAGTCATAGCCAGAATATTTTTAGCGACATCAATAACAATATCAAAGTCTTTTCGTTATTGATCAATGCATTACTACTTTACAACACTACTTTTTGTTTTATTTAGATTTTTACATAAACCTGATTTTTTATACCCCATCGGCAACACGCCCAAAGGTATGAAACATTTTAAGCACTGAAAATTTTGAAATATCTGCCATATAATATATAAAGTTAAACTTTGTTTTTGGGAAATGAAACTGAAAACTGACCCGATCCTATTTTCTCCACAAGCAGAAAGTAATACCATTAAGGAGAAACATAGGCCATATTTAATACCAGTTGTATCTCTTGATTTTACTTGCGTAAAACGTATTTTAAGTAAAAAAACATTTTTTAAAAACTTAACACCGAAGTGGGCACGGATCGGTGTAGGCATCTTTCTGGTGTCAATTATAATTAACTAGCAGCGCCACGCGGTTTCACCCGCTTAACCCGCGTACACAAGCGTTATGGTATATACTCTATATTCTATAGCCTTCTTCGCTAAATGGACTAACAAACACTGAAAATTTTTTTCAATTTGGACCAGTAGTCCCAGACATTATCGCTTTCAAACAAACAAACTCTTCAGTTTTATATATTAGTATGGATAAGGTAGGGTACAGTGTTTTAAATTAAGATACTCCCGCTCACTACACTGTGCACTGCAACTGGCGACAATATAAGAGTGGACGGCAAAAGAGTGATGATAGTGACAAAAAAAATAATACTGTGGTAGTTCAACTACTTCGCTACAGCTACATCTTTTTACAAACATTATAGACGCGACTTTTAGACGCAGAAACCTTGTGAATGTCGCGATGAGTCGCACGATTTAGCGACTCTGCGATCGGTCGCAGTAGAGTCATGCGACAGACATGCTACTGTCGCGACTGCGTTTAGACGTTAATTGTCATACCTTAGCGACTTTTTGTAGTACGCGTTTTGTAGTATTCATTAATTAGATTTGTTAAGTCATAGCCAGAATATTTTTAGCGACATCAATAACAATATTAAAGTCTTTTTTTATTTAGAAAATTACATAAACCTGATTTGCATTGCACTTAGACTGCATTTAGACGTTAATTGCCTTAGCGACTAAGTCGCCGCGTCTGGCGTACTGAAGTGTGCGCCCCCCGCGTCTAGTCGCTGCATTCAGCTTCTAGAAAGCGATTAAGTCGCCGCGTCTACAAGTCGCGTGTGTGCTGTCGCCCTTAAGGCGGTGATACGTGATCACGTGATATTGCCTTAAAAGTGATGGCTATGCTGACGCTTGTCGTGAAGTTTGTGAGTATCCGGTGGCCCATTGAGGTATATGCAGTAAAGGGCCGCAACTAATGCATATGCGGAAGTTAATACTCATCGGTTGTCACCAAATAGCTCCCTTTTCTCCTTTGTCCCTCTATACTATAAAAAAATCAAAATAAGGTCCAGGTAAAAGCCAACTTAATGGCCTCTTTGATCTTCAATTAGCTCATCGGCACTTAAATGACTAATTAGAGCTAAGCTGAGGGACCAATTATCAAAGGAGAATTTATTATGAAATGGAGACCCAAGATAGTTTGATCTGCCTTCTGTAGGAATGAAGGCAATGCTTTTAGTAAGAGGTAAATGTTGCATTGGAGCCTAATTGGACCGGTTCGACCAGAGTAAGTCTCGCTCACACGATACATAAAGTGGCAGCTAAGTTTTTTGAATTTCGTTAGGTGTGTGAGTTTCCGGTGGCCCATGAAAGAGAACGGGCAACGCAGATGCAGATCTGTATGGACGCCTGTAGTCGTATAAAAACTACTACAGCTGGTTTTATCCATACGATCAGGTTTTATTAGAGGCCGTGTCATCGACGCATTGCATCTGAATTAGACCGACACCACCGAATACCTCTCACTCACCCGCGTGTGAAGATATTGCAGACCCGCCTTGTGACTTTTGAGATAGACCGTAGGCCGTTGGAGGCAATGTTAAAAAGGAGAGCTAAGTCTCCATTGTGTGGATGCTATTGGGTGTTGGTCTCACTCTGGCTAAAAACTGTTTTAATATCACGTACATCCAGGGCCCCGCTGGCCTTAACAGCAGGGAGATTGAGTTCTGGTACTTCCTGATACCGGACTGTTATTAGAAATTGGACAATCCCAATAACATTTTTTTAGGTTCACAACTGTGGTTGAACGTTCTTAGCACTAGTCACTGGATCACCAGATAGTCGTCCAATGCCTATAGATATCCGCTCATCGAAGGCGTTGGTCGTTTTGACAATATTTTCACCATATAGCTTACGAACTGTCCACACAGCACGAAACAACACCGTCACTTCATGCTGGTTTTATGTGACTGAAGCTCGACCGGTTTTTATGACATGTTTTGAGTACGTATATTTCATCCTGATTATAAATATCTCATATTAGCACAATGGTGATACGTCGGCTATGATAGATGAGGCCTAAGATGGGATACTGTGCTCGCGGTGATAAGCTAACAGCTGTCCCAAGTCATCCATGGCGGTCCTGTCACCTTGGTTCCTATCTGTGAACCCTAATCTATGACTAACTATAAACTAAAGCACTAGATACCTACTGTTGTCCAACAGGATTATATTAATATATATAATATAAATATAAATATCTGTGGACTTTACACACCACGTTAGCCTAGCCCCGTGCTAAGTACCGTAAGGAATTGTATTACGGGTACTAGACAACGGAATATATTTAATATGTTTTATATATTTAATAAATTTTATATATTTAAGATTTTTATTACAGAAATACATACAATACGTAGATAAACATCCGTGACCAAAGCGGGATTCGAACCCGTGACCCCTGGCGCAACACGCTCCACTTATTATTTCACTGAATCATTTAGACTCTCACAAATCACATTGAACTCCACAGCCTTAGCTATCACTTCACGCTAATGGCATAAGCATAGCCTCCACTTCGAGCTGGTGTTGTGCACTCAAATGTTTCTCCCGTTCTAATTCGTACAAATAAAAGTTAACAAACATCCAATTCTTACTGAAATCGCACTTAAATTTACATTTCTAAGACTGGAAATGTTGAATAAAATTGAAATTATTGAAATGAATTAAATGTACTTTACACATTACAAAGTATGGGAACAAAGTTCTACACACCTGAACAATATTAATGTACACAAAGGCGGGTTTATTGCTTTAAAACAACTTCTTCCAGACAGCCTTGGGAGGAGGAAACACTCTGTATAATTTATACTAGCAGCGCCTTGCGGTTTCACCCACGTAATCAGCGTATGTATCCCATTATTCACAGCGTGGTGGTACTCGTATGTAGCTATACCCTTCCTTGATAAATGGGCTATCTAAAACTCGAAGAATTTTGAAAAACAGATTAATAGTATCTGACTAGCACGTTCGACCAAAAAACTCTTTAGCTATGAAATGACTATATAAGTTTTAGTGTAGATACATAAAATAGCTACACTAAAAATTAAAAAATCCGACATTCATGTTACCGCAGCATTCTTATCTTCTGCACGATACAGCGTCGGCTCCAGATGGGGGCTTAAGGGCTGCTTCTGGGCTCCGTAAGAATTAAGGCCCTTAAGATCATTTTTGTATCCATAAAAAGGCCCCCTCTCAACTCCAAGGTCTCTAAGCCCCGTGCCCCGCAAGAGTTTGATCCGGCGCTAGCCGTAAGATCATTTTGTACCCCTAAAAGGGCCCCTTCAACGCCAGGGTGTCCTCGCCTCGGGCCCCGCTACCTGCCCGCTGGCACGGTATGCGAGGGAAGTGGTATAAAGGTGGGTGGTTGAGTTGTTCCCACTTGAAATTGGAATATTTTCAAGCGGAACTTCCGGGGAATTTTTACTCAAATTGACGTGCGATCACGGATGTCCGCCGCACATGCCGTCGAGGAAAACTAAAAATTGAAGAAACGTTTGTTTGTTGTTTTGCAAACTACATTATAGAGCATGATAAAAAAGTGTTTTTATAATTATGACTATATTACATTACTAGCAGCGCCCTGCGGTTTCACAAACATAAGTTTTGATCCCGTGAAAATATCGAGATTATATGTAGCCTGTATGTTGATCAGACCTGTTAGTAATATTCATGCAAATCCATGCAGTACTTTTTGAGTTTAGCTCGGACACACCTACAGACAAGCAGAAAAATATACAAAAATTAAAAAAAAACTATATTTTTGGCCTTGATATCAATTGTAGACCACGCCCCAAGTAATATTAAGTACTGTCAAGTAATATTAAATTAAAAAAATATTCAAGGTACAGTTTTGACTTTCTTACGATTCTATTATATGTAGTATTAATAATAAGAATATTAATTATATTAATAATATGGTACAGGATAGCCTAAATCCGTACCTACTCCAGTCATGCATTTGCTTGGCTTAGATAGACATTTATTATTTAGTGTGTACAATTATTTGCGAACTTCACAGTTGTTAAATATCATAAAACTATGACAGTAGAAGTAAAGTTTATTTCAACTTCTTATGCTGATATTTTCACGGGATCGTAAAGCGCAGTTTTATTTGTTAACATTCAAACTTCATATTCGTATATTATTCTTACTAGTACTACAGATTAACTTCTAACTTTTGAAAATAAGTATCTTTTTTATGGTATAAGGGGGAAATTAAGCTATCGGAGCCATTTTCATGACTACCGACGCCCGTAGACATCCGCATAGAGGTTGTACAGATGCGTTGCCCTCCTTCCTCCTCCCACCTCCATGGGCCGCCGGCTGCTTACACACCGCACGAAACGTGACAGCTGTCAATACGCCATCTCGTGTAAGCGAGAGGTACCTCCCCGGTCGTGCCGGCCCAATTCGTCTACATGCATGCAGCATACATATACATGCACCTCTTCCTATAATCTTGACACTTTTGGCTTTAAATTTTTATTCTTAATGCAATTAATTTCAGTAATTTACGTTAAACATGATATTCATGAGGTGTAAATTAATTATGGAATATTCAACGAACCACTTTATCATGTTCACAAAAACACTTCGTTAAGTCATATTCATTTCATACATTATTTATAGGCACGAAATGAGAAAGGCTTTATAAGTTGAATGACCCTTAAAGCCTACTTATACCTGTGCGATAAGAAGGGTAGGTTATGGAGTTTAGTTTAAGAAAGGTTTGAAAACGCACCCCTAGCCAATATTTGTTATTTTGGGTTTATTGCCTAGGAGTGCTTTTTTGTGCCCTAGGCAATAAGTCTCCCACCAAAATAGTATTTCCATACTATTATTATTCTATCAAAACTATTGGAACACTCTGTTTCGACTTGATCATGAGATTGATGTTTTTGATATAGCCGGGCTGAGGGAGTTAGGGTGTAGGGGTGTAAATAAACAGCGATAAAATCAGTTAGAAGATTATACTTCACATATAAAAATGAATGTTTGTCTGTATGTTCTTTATAGAATCGTAAACTTTACATTTGATCATGTGATGATCTTTGTCAAAGTTGTTGTGCTCATGCCCACGAAGGTTTGGTACAATCAATTTTCATCAGATGGCGCCACGCTTAAGGATATAATTATAATAAATTAAGATATAAGTTAGAAATATTTAAAACAATAATGTCTGAATCCAAATTTAAATCTTGACAATAAACACCATATTTTCTTAAGTATCTAGTGAATTAATATATAATTGAGCAGTCTTCGAACAAATACGTTAATTGAATTTTATTTTTAGATCGCTTTAATTAAAAAGTCATATCTTTGGATACAGCTATATTATTTTAGTCATCCAATTATAAAAAATAAATAGGTTGGCGTCTAAATGGGTCCAGATTTGTAAAACCTACTCAAAGAACAAAGCTAGACCAATACAGAAAAAATAATTTATATCTACATTTCTCTGTTTTAATTTGTCTTCTGTAGATTAATAAAATTTGTAATATCTGCCAATTATGAATATAATTGCTCATATAGTAGCCGAAATAGTGTTAATAGGCAGTAAATAGATGCAAAGCCACAGATTTTGGCACATAGATTTCTGTGGATCATATTTATAATACTTGCCGTACCCGTACCCGTACCCGTAGCTGAAATGATCTGAAATTATAGGACTGTAAAAAAGTTAGACAATTGCGTTAATATGCGTTATTTTTTTTATTACAATGTGTAACATTCACGTAAACATAAGAAATCATTGTAAAACTATTGAGCTAAATATTTTTACTATACTCACATATGGCTCGATATACAAGGATATTCTCGGCGTATTTAGTAGAAAAGATTATGGAAAAGTGCCACAGATCTCCTTGCCCTAAATTGGCCACAAACGTCTAGAACAGACAATGGCTAATGAACTAATAATATTCTTGATTAGAGATCAAGAACCGGGGGACAATCGGATCGTTAGTAGACTTATAACCAGTCGTGAGGGTTCCTAGTGGGAGCGGGATCAATTGGCATACATGTAGTCATTTACCGGAACTGAACATTCATTTAATATCTGAGTGTACGAAAAAGGGATGACGTATAATCTATGTGTATAATAAAACTGTAGAAGACGTCGTTTTGTGTGTTTCTTGT